>JAULUF010000192.1:10000-100000 GCA_031834385.1 Semotilus atromaculatus | reverse complement strand
TATACACATATCTATATTAGATAGAAAACAACATAGTTGTGGTGATTTTTGAGCACTGCCTTTTCACATTCCTTCCTGGACGTTGGGCCTCTTTTAGTGGTCAGTAGAAGGTGGGCCAGTACCTAACCATTTCTGGGGCCTTCGGGCCCCAGATCTTGGATTATTTTCCCCTAACCCTAACCGATTAGGGCTAAACTCTTTGGACATACCTAAACCTACCCCTCACAGGAGGAGGTTTAAATTAGGATATAATTAGACTATCCCTGTAGCTGCACAAGCACTAAAGCCTACCCCTTACAGGGGATTGGGACTAAATTCTTTAGGTATACCTAAACCTACCCCTCACAAGAGGAGGTTTAAATTAGGATATAATTAGACTATCCCTGTAGCTGCACAAGCACTAAAGCCTACCCCTTACAGGGGATTGAGACTAAAATTCTTTAGACATACCTAAACCTACCATACCTAAACCTCACAGGAGGGGGGACTTAATTAGGCTATCCCTGTATTCTGCATAAGCACTAAAACCTACCCCTTATGAGGGATTGGGGCTTAAATTATTTTTAGTATACCTAAACCTACCCCTCACAGGAGGGGGGGCTTAATTAGACTACCCCTGTATCTGCACAAGCACTAAAAATCTACCCCTGATAGGGGATTGGGGCTTATTTGGTTTTAATGACTTAGTTTGCCCCTTATTGGATAATTAATTTTTTTGGGGGTAATTTTATTATTATTATTATTATTATTATTATTATTATTATTATTATTATTATTATTATTAGGTTTTGAGTAGTGTTATTACTTCAGTCTTGCACGTTTTTCATGTTTTTTATAAAATGTTATCTACTAATTAGGAGTATTATTATAATAATGATTATTGTAGTTATAATAATTATAATGGCTATTATTATTTTTATCTTTACTAATTTGGGTGGTTTAATTGAAGAACATTGTGGCGGAGTGGTTAGTGTTGGGAGTTTAGGGACGGGGAGATCCGAGTTCGAGACTGGCTTAAAGCAATTATTTTGGGGAGGATGGTTTTTTTTCTGGGTTAAGTTGCAGATAGTGAGGTGAGATTGTGGAATTGTTTGGTCGAGTGGTTAGTACCGGTAGGTTTGAGACCAGAGGACCTGGGTTTGAGGCCAGCCTTGAGGGAGATATGAAAATTAGTTTTGGGACTGATTGGGGATTGGATACATGAGGGTTGGATGAGTGGGGAAGGAGTAGTAATTAGGTGGCGGAGTGGTTAAGGTTGATTGGTTGGGAGCGGCGGAATCTGGGTTCGAGGCTGGGTGGGGGACGGGTTTTTGACTTTAATAATTAAGGGACTCGATTTCAATAGGGGATTAAGTGGTTAGGTTAAGGTAACGGAATACTCGTAGATGGTGGCTAAAAATCGAGGAAATAATCGTTGATCGGATCGAGGTGGATTCATGGGAGCCGGGGTTCGTATTGATAAAGGATGGTTGGGTTACAGAGGATTGTGGGTAATAGGAGACTGGGAGGTTACCAGGAGTGTGGTGATGGATGGGTTAGAATGGGTTGGTCTGGTATAGGGAGAGATTGGTTAAGGTTAATGCTACCTTGCGATTGCACTGGGGAGTGTGATGTCTGTTAAGGTTCTTGCATTTTCTTAGAGGTGACGATTGGTAGAAGCTTGGTACTCGTAAATTGCCGATTTTTAGGCACTTGTGCCCGCCAATCTGAACCTCGTGTCACAGGCCCTTTTCGGGTGCCCCGGGATACCTTGCGGTGTTAACGAAGGGGTTGCTTGGTTAGGGAGGTAGGTATCCAACCTCTCTGGGTCCATTTGGACAGCATGCTGAGAGGGTGGCTTTGTTTAGTTTTTGTAGTTTTGGTAGTTTTTTATTAAGTGTTGTTGGGGAGTTTTTGGTAGGTTGGAGTATTATGGGCTAGCAGTTTATTGGAAGAGTGGTTTAAGGACACACGCCCAGGATTGATCCCCTTGGGCGGGCCGCCTCAGAGGAGGGTGTCTGGTGTTTAAAGAGCCGAAACACCCAATGATCCTGAGGTACACCACTGAAGATGTGTTCCTTAGGGTAGTTGGGGTTAGTTAGATGGATGGTTTGAATTTTTTTAGAGGGATGTTCGGTGTTTTTGAAGACAATCATGAGTTAATCCTTTTTGGGGGGATGGGCTCGGTCAGGATTTCTGACTTACAAAATGGGACCTGAGTAAGTCAGGTACGGCTAAGAGCTGGGTTCTGAAAATGAGAAGCTATTTAAAAACTAATAAACAAAAATAGGGGAAGTAATATGGGGTAGTAATAAAAAATTGTGTTATTGGTGGATCAGCCTCATCAGAAACATGCGCCGGCCAGTGCATTTCTGCGTCCTTCCTATCTAACTGGATGACCAGGAGAGGTCGTCCGGGGGGAGGCGTTGTCTTTTCAAAAGCCTAACCCTAACCCTATAATTTAGAGACGCGTTGGCTGGCTTCGGGCGAGTGTTGGCTGTTGTGTGTATTGTGGGTGTGTGCTTGTGACTCTTGGCGGCCATTAGAACCTGGGCCAGTGCACAGCCGTTTTCGGATCCTTCGGGATTCGAATCCTGGACGATTTTCCCCTAACCACAGCCCGTGCCAGGAACTTTGGACCTCGAGTTGCCTGTATTCACCTGAAATATGCACAAAGGTGCCTACTTACCTGCTTGCAAGTGCCTGCTGATCGACATTGTTCGACAAAGTCCCTGTCAAAAATTAAGAAACAACAGAAAAGTTTATTATTATGTGGAAATTATATTTATGAAGCATCATACAATGCTGATGATGGTATTGGTTATTTTTGAGGGTGTGTAGCCCCGCCCTCCAAGCCTATATAAAGCTGGAGTGTACGGGGAGTGTTTTCATTTAAAATTCACCTGATGAGAGCTGTGGTGGGCTCGAAACGCGTCGTGAAAACCCTATAATGACACATACAAACATATCTAAACCTACCATTTTAATTTTCACGTATCCCCATATGAAACAGCCCCTATTGATTTAGCCCGGGTTAGTGTGGGACCCGTGTGGCGTGTTGGTGAGCTGTGGGATTTTTTACAGGGCCTGAAAAATAATTTAGAGACGCGTTGGCTGGCTTCGGGCGAGTGTTGGCTGTTGTGTGTATTGTGGGTGTGTGCTTGTGACTCTTGGCGGCCATTAGAACCTGGGCCAGTGCACAGCCGTTTTCGGATCCTTCGGGATTCGAATCCTGGACGATTTTCCCCTAACCACAGCCCGTGCCAGGAACTTTGGACCTCGAGTTGCCTGTATTCACCTGAAATATGCACAAAGGTGCCTACTTACCTGCTTGCAAGTGCCTGCTGATCGACATTGTTCGACAAAGTCCCTGTCAAAAATTAAGAAACAACAGAAAAGTTTATTATTATGTGGAAATTATATTTATGAAGCATCATACAATGCTGATGATGGTATTGGTTATTTTTGAGGGTGTGTAGCCCCGCCCTCCAAGCCTATATAAAGCTGGAGTGTACGGGGAGTGTTTTCATTTAAAATTCACCTGATGAGAGCTGTGGTGGGCTCGAAACGCGTCGTGAAAACCCTATAATGACACATACAAACATATCTAAACCTACCATTTTAATTTTCACGTATCCCCATATGAAACAGCCCCTATTGATTTAGCCCGGGTTAGTGTGGGACCCGTGTGGCGTGTTGGTGAGCTGTGGGATTTTTTACAGGGCCTGAAAAATAATTTAGAGACGCGTTGGCTGGCTTCGGGCGAGTGTTGGCTGTTGTGTGTATTGTGGGTGTGTGCTTGTGACTCTTGGCGGCCATTAGAACCTGGGCCAGTGCACAGCCGTTTTCGGATCCTTCGGGATTCGAATCCTGGACGATTTTCCCCTAACCACAGCCCGTGCCAGGAACTTTGGACCTCGAGTTGCCTGTATTCACCTGAAATATGCACAAAGGTGCCTACTTACCTGCTTGCAAGTGCCTGCTGATCGACATTGTTCGACAAAGTCCCTGTCAAAAATTAAGAAACAACAGAAAAGTTTATTATTATGTGGAAATTATATTTATGAAGCATCATACAATGCTGATGATGGTATTGGTTATTTTTGAGGGTGTGTAGCCCCGCCCTCCAAGCCTATATAAAGCTGGAGTGTACGGGGAGTGTTTTCATTTAAAATTCACCTGATGAGAGCTGTGGTGGGCTCGAAACGCGTCGTGAAAACCCTATAATGACACATACAAACATATCTAAACCTACCATTTTAATTTTCACGTATCCCCATATGAAACAGCCCCTATTGATTTAGCCCGGGTTAGTGTGGGACCCGTGTGGCGTGTTGGTGAGCTGTGGGATTTTTTACAGGGCCTGAAAAATAATTTAGAGACGCGTTGGCTGGCTTCGGGCGAGTGTTGGCTGTTGTGTGTATTGTGGGTGTGTGCTTGTGACTCTTGGCGGCCATTAGAACCTGGGCCAGTGCACAGCCGTTTTCGGATCCTTCGGGATTCGAATCCTGGACGATTTTCCCCTAACCACAGCCCGTGCCAGGAACTTTGGACCTCGAGTTGCCTGTATTCACCTGAAATATGCACAAAGGTGCCTACTTACCTGCTTGCAAGTGCCTGCTGATCGACATTGTTCGACAAAGTCCCTGTCAAAAATTAAGAAACAACAGAAAAGTTTATTATTATGTGGAAATTATATTTATGAAGCATCATACAATGCTGATGATGGTATTGGTTATTTTTGAGGGTGTGTAGCCCCGCCCTCCAAGCCTATATAAAGCTGGAGTGTACGGGGAGTGTTTTCATTTAAAATTCACCTGATGAGAGCTGTGGTGGGCTCGAAACGCGTCGTGAAAACCCTATAATGACACATACAAACATATCTAAACCTACCATTTTAATTTTCACGTATCCCCATATGAAACAGCCCCTATTGATTTAGCCCGGGTTAGTGTGGGACCCGTGTGGCGTGTTGGTGAGCTGTGGGATTTTTTACAGGGCCTGAAAAATAATTTAGAGACGCGTTGGCTGGCTTCGGGCGAGTGTTGGCTGTTGTGTGTATTGTGGGTGTGTGCTTGTGACTCTTGGCGGCCATTAGAACCTGGGCCAGTGCACAGCCGTTTTCGGATCCTTCGGGATTCGAATCCTGGACGATTTTCCCCTAACCACAGCCCGTGCCAGGAACTTTGGACCTCGAGTTGCCTGTATTCACCTGAAATATGCACAAAGGTGCCTACTTACCTGCTTGCAAGTGCCTGCTGATCGACATTGTTCGACAAAGTCCCTGTCAAAAATTAAGAAACAACAGAAAAGTTTATTATTATGTGGAAATTATATTTATGAAGCATCATACAATGCTGATGATGGTATTGGTTATTTTTGAGGGTGTGTAGCCCCGCCCTCCAAGCCTATATAAAGCTGGAGTGTACGGGGAGTGTTTTCATTTAAAATTCACCTGATGAGAGCTGTGGTGGGCTCGAAACGCGTCGTGAAAACCCTATAATGACACATACAAACATATCTAAACCTACCATTTTAATTTTCACGTATCCCCATATGAAACAGCCCCTATTGATTTAGCCCGGGTTAGTGTGGGACCCGTGTGGCGTGTTGGTGAGCTGTGGGATTTTTTACAGGGCCTGAAAAATAATTTAGAGACGCGTTGGCTGGCTTCGGGCGAGTGTTGGCTGTTGTGTGTATTGTGGGTGTGTGCTTGTGACTCTTGGCGGCCATTAGAACCTGGGCCAGTGCACAGCCGTTTTCGGATCCTTCGGGATTCGAATCCTGGACGATTTTCCCCTAACCACAGCCCGTGCCAGGAACTTTGGACCTCGAGTTGCCTGTATTCACCTGAAATATGCACAAAGGTGCCTACTTACCTGCTTGCAAGTGCCTGCTGATCGACATTGTTCGACAAAGTCCCTGTCAAAAATTAAGAAACAACAGAAAAGTTTATTATTATGTGGAAATTATATTTATGAAGCATCATACAATGCTGATGATGGTATTGGTTATTTTTGAGGGTGTGTAGCCCCGCCCTCCAAGCCTATATAAAGCTGGAGTGTACGGGGAGTGTTTTCATTTAAAATTCACCTGATGAGAGCTGTGGTGGGCTCGAAACGCGTCGTGAAAACCCTATAATGACACATACAAACATATCTAAACCTACCATTTTAATTTTCACGTATCCCCATATGAAACAGCCCCTATTGATTTAGCCCGGGTTAGTGTGGGACCCGTGTGGCGTGTTGGTGAGCTGTGGGATTTTTTACAGGGCCTGAAAAATAATTTAGAGACGCGTTGGCTGGCTTCGGGCGAGTGTTGGCTGTTGTGTGTATTGTGGGTGTGTGCTTGTGACTCTTGGCGGCCATTAGAACCTGGGCCAGTGCACAGCCGTTTTCGGATCCTTCGGGATTCGAATCCTGGACGATTTTCCCCTAACCACAGCCCGTGCCAGGAACTTTGGACCTCGAGTTGCCTGTATTCACCTGAAATATGCACAAAGGTGCCTACTTACCTGCTTGCAAGTGCCTGCTGATCGACATTGTTCGACAAAGTCCCTGTCAAAAATTAAGAAACAACAGAAAAGTTTATTATTATGTGGAAATTATATTTATGAAGCATCATACAATGCTGATGATGGTATTGGTTATTTTTGAGGGTGTGTAGCCCCGCCCTCCAAGCCTATATAAAGCTGGAGTGTACGGGGAGTGTTTTCATTTAAAATTCACCTGATGAGAGCTGTGGTGGGCTCGAAACGCGTCGTGAAAACCCTATAATGACACATACAAACATATCTAAACCTACCATTTTAATTTTCACGTATCCCCATATGAAACAGCCCCTATTGATTTAGCCCGGGTTAGTGTGGGACCCGTGTGGCGTGTTGGTGAGCTGTGGGATTTTTTACAGGGCCTGAAAAATAATTTAGAGACGCGTTGGCTGGCTTCGGGCGAGTGTTGGCTGTTGTGTGTATTGTGGGTGTGTGCTTGTGACTCTTGGCGGCCATTAGAACCTGGGCCAGTGCACAGCCGTTTTCGGATCCTTCGGGATTCGAATCCTGGACGATTTTCCCCTAACCACAGCCCGTGCCAGGAACTTTGGACCTCGAGTTGCCTGTATTCACCTGAAATATGCACAAAGGTGCCTACTTACCTGCTTGCAAGTGCCTGCTGATCGACATTGTTCGACAAAGTCCCTGTCAAAAATTAAGAAACAACAGAAAAGTTTATTATTATGTGGAAATTATATTTATGAAGCATCATACAATGCTGATGATGGTATTGGTTATTTTTGAGGGTGTGTAGCCCCGCCCTCCAAGCCTATATAAAGCTGGAGTGTACGGGGAGTGTTTTCATTTAAAATTCACCTGATGAGAGCTGTGGTGGGCTCGAAACGCGTCGTGAAAACCCTATAATGACACATACAAACATATCTAAACCTACCATTTTAATTTTCACGTATCCCCATATGAAACAGCCCCTATTGATTTAGCCCGGGTTAGTGTGGGACCCGTGTGGCGTGTTGGTGAGCTGTGGGATTTTTTACAGGGCCTGAAAAATAATTTAGAGACGCGTTGGCTGGCTTCGGGCGAGTGTTGGCTGTTGTGTGTATTGTGGGTGTGTGCTTGTGACTCTTGGCGGCCATTAGAACCTGGGCCAGTGCACAGCCGTTTTCGGATCCTTCGGGATTCGAATCCTGGACGATTTTCCCCTAACCACAGCCCGTGCCAGGAACTTTGGACCTCGAGTTGCCTGTATTCACCTGAAATATGCACAAAGGTGCCTACTTACCTGCTTGCAAGTGCCTGCTGATCGACATTGTTCGACAAAGTCCCTGTCAAAAATTAAGAAACAACAGAAAAGTTTATTATTATGTGGAAATTATATTTATGAAGCATCATACAATGCTGATGATGGTATTGGTTATTTTTGAGGGTGTGTAGCCCCGCCCTCCAAGCCTATATAAAGCTGGAGTGTACGGGGAGTGTTTTCATTTAAAATTCACCTGATGAGAGCTGTGGTGGGCTCGAAACGCGTCGTGAAAACCCTATAATGACACATACAAACATATCTAAACCTACCATTTTAATTTTCACGTATCCCCATATGAAACAGCCCCTATTGATTTAGCCCGGGTTAGTGTGGGACCCGTGTGGCGTGTTGGTGAGCTGTGGGATTTTTTACAGGGCCTGAAAAATAATTTAGAGACGCGTTGGCTGGCTTCGGGCGAGTGTTGGCTGTTGTGTGTATTGTGGGTGTGTGCTTGTGACTCTTGGCGGCCATTAGAACCTGGGCCAGTGCACAGCCGTTTTCGGATCCTTCGGGATTCGAATCCTGGACGATTTTCCCCTAACCACAGCCCGTGCCAGGAACTTTGGACCTCGAGTTGCCTGTATTCACCTGAAATATGCACAAAGGTGCCTACTTACCTGCTTGCAAGTGCCTGCTGATCGACATTGTTCGACAAAGTCCCTGTCAAAAATTAAGAAACAACAGAAAAGTTTATTATTATGTGGAAATTATATTTATGAAGCATCATACAATGCTGATGATGGTATTGGTTATTTTTGAGGGTGTGTAGCCCCGCCCTCCAAGCCTATATAAAGCTGGAGTGTACGGGGAGTGTTTTCATTTAAAATTCACCTGATGAGAGCTGTGGTGGGCTCGAAACGCGTCGTGAAAACCCTATAATGACACATACAAACATATCTAAACCTACCATTTTAATTTTCACGTATCCCCATATGAAACAGCCCCTATTGATTTAGCCCGGGTTAGTGTGGGACCCGTGTGGCGTGTTGGTGAGCTGTGGGATTTTTTACAGGGCCTGAAAAATAATTTAGAGACGCGTTGGCTGGCTTCGGGCGAGTGTTGGCTGTTGTGTGTATTGTGGGTGTGTGCTTGTGACTCTTGGCGGCCATTAGAACCTGGGCCAGTGCACAGCCGTTTTCGGATCCTTCGGGATTCGAATCCTGGACGATTTTCCTCTAACCCTAACTCTAACCCTAACCCTAACCCTAAGGTGATCCCTATGACCACACCCACTCTGGCCCTAAACCTACCCTTTGGTGATCCCTAGGGCCATTCCCACTCTAACCCTAAACCTACCCATTAGTGATCCCTATGGCCACGCCCACTCTGGCCCTAAACCTACCCATTGGTGATCCCTATGGCCAGTCCCACTCTGGACCCAAATCTACCCATTGATGATCCCTATGGACACGCACACTTTTGACCTAAAACCTACCCATTAGTGATCCCTATGGCCACACCCACTCTGGACCTAAAACCTACCCATTGATGATCCCTATGGCTACGCCCATTCTACCCCTAACCCTACCCATTGATGATCCCTATGACCACGTCCACTCTGGCCTTAAACCTACCCTTTAGTGATCCCTATGGCCACACCCACTCTAACTCTAAACCTACCCATTAGTGATCCCTATGGCCACACCCACTCAGGCCTACCCATTGGCAATCGCTATGGCCACACCCACTCTGGACCTAAACCTACCCATTAGTGATCCCTATGGCCACGCCCACTCTAGCCCAAACCCTACTCATTGGTGATCCCTAGGAACACGCCCACTCTGGCCCTAAACCTACCCTTTGGTGATCCCTAGGGCCACACCCACTCTAACCCTAAACCTACCCATTAATGATCCCTATGGCCATGCCCACTCTGGCCCTAAACCTACCCATTGGTGACCCCTATGGCCAGTCCCACTCTGGACCTAAACCTACCCATTGACGATCCCTATGGACACGCCCACTTTTGACCTAAAACCTACCCACTAGTGATCCCTATGGCCACGCCCACTCTGGACCTAAAACCTACCCATTGATGATCCCTATGGCCACGCCCATTCTGGCCCCAAACCTACCTATTTGTAACCTAGCCCTTTACCCCTCTACTCCACCCACCCACTCTACTTCTACCGACTTACACCCTGACCCACTTTCCTTACCCTAGTACCCGCCAGTCCAACCCTAGGCCTTATTCCTCTCACAACCCCAATCCTAGCCGATTTAACCCGCCCCACCCAAAAACCACAAAAATCATAAGAAAACCATTGAAATCAAATAACACCAAAAAATCACATAGATCAAGGAAAACCACCAAAAAGGTCTAAAATCGCACAAAAATCATATTAAAATAAGGTTAAAACACAAAAATATACTCCAATGTTCACTAACCAATCAGAGGACAGAATTAGGGATAATAACCAATCCAATCAATTGGGATCATTCAAGACCAACCCAAACCTATTTTAGGATTAACTCAAATCACATTCTTCTAAACTAGTTAAAAACGAAATAAACATAAAGAAACACTAAAAAGAACCAACAACCAATCAGGAGACAGGTTTACTGATAGACACCAATAAGGACCAAGTAGCATCAATTAAGACGGTTTAGGGTCATAAAACCCAAGGTTCAATTAAATAGAATAATATCCACTTCCAAATCAATCTGAAATAGATAAGGACATAGAAATACACCGTAGGAAACTACCAACCAATCAGGAGACAGAACCACTAACATGATCCAATTAGAATTAATTAAGACCAATTAAGAACAATTGAGGCCTAATTAAACTCATTCCATCTCTAAAAATGGTTTTAAAATGGAGTAAACAAGGAAATACACTGAATTGAGACAATTAACCAATTAGAAGACAAAGTCAGAGAACCTGAACCAATCAGAATCTAGGAAGACCAATTAAGACTGGGTTTGCCCCCTTTTCGACTAATTAGAAGCTCTATTCTTCACTCAAACAGATCAAAAAACATATTTCTAGAGACATTAGGACTTTAGCAAGAATATTTAGTCTTAAAAGTAATTAAAAAATAATTTTTAAAAAAATCATTTTTAATCACCGTTAAGATAACAACTAAACCGGAGAATATATACCACCAGAGGGAGATAGGAGTCCTTAAGGGTAGATGCTCCCAGCGGTTGTCCTTGGTTAGGATAACGTCTGTTTGGTTCTTGCATTTACTCTAGGGGGAAAGGTTGGTAGAAGCTTGATGTGTCATCTGATGCATCCGCCAACTCGAACTCCGACCTAGGCCCTCCATTTAGAGGTGGATGGGGGGTCCTGGGGATGCCCGCAGGGGCCTTCTTTGGCTTTCTGGCTGGGTCCCATGCTACGAATAGGGAGGGCCAACGATAGTTTCGGGCTCTCCTCGAGATATGGGGCTTAGTTTCTGGGAGGCTGGGGAGGCTCTGGGGGTTTCCGCGGTGGTCGTCTGACGGCGCCCGGGTTGCTGGTGGGTACCGGACTTGTCTGGGGCCCATGGGTGACTGGGGGCCGGCGGATACACTGGGGTGCCTCCGAAGGGTTCCCTTAGTTCTGGGGCGGAACACCCGGCCAATGGCAGGAAAAGCGGAGGGAATCGCTTCACTGCCGGGTTGGGATCCGTTACCCGGGAATTGGGGAGCTCTGACAGGGTCCTTCTGGCTCTCTCGGGATGAGACCAAGGGACCCCGGGCAAAGTCAACCAATGATCATTGGGGTGCGGCTCCAAGTGGCCGAGGACCTTTGATCCGGTTGATTTGGGCAAACGGCTCTCTTTGGGCCCCCGGTTGTCCTGGCTTGCTTGGGTGCCGGGGACTTTGAGAGGGCCCGCTCTCTGGCTTAGCCGGGGAAGGCCCCAAACCAAAGTCAGACAGAGAAATCTGAAACTGACTTGGGTAAGGAGTTCGGAGGGTTCTCCCGGTGGAAGGCCGTTGGCCGACCTCCGGGGTCCCAAAGAAATCCTGCTCTGTACGCAGAGTATACCCCAAGATGAGACCGATAGCCTACAGACTCTTTCTGGGGGACCTGGGTAACCTAACGGTGTCAACAAAGGGTCTTTCTGGTAGAGTAGTAAGTATCCAGCCTCCCTGTACCTTCGGGATTGCACACAGGGATGGTGACCTGGGGCAAACAGGTCTTAAATGGGGGCCCAGTTTTTCATGGCAATTCTAGCCACCCACACAACAACACATTGGCACTACAACACCTTTGACACACTGATACCAAAAGGGATGTCCTGACAAGAGAACCGGGGCGTTGAACGACAATTAAAAAATCGGTTAAATCGAGAGGTTTAGATAGGAGAACTGGGGCGTTAAACGACTCGTTTTTTTTCTAAGAAAATCCTGTAATTCCAAAAAATCCTGCGAATCGAAAAGCAGAATCCAACCATAAGGGCTTTGAGATTCTAGAAGCAACCGTTAGAGATTGGCTATGAGACATTCGCTGGGATTTGATCAACCTAAGCGGGCCGCCTCAGAGGAGAGTGTCTGGTTGTTGAAAGGCCGAAACACTCAAGGATCCTGAGGTACACCACTGATGAAATGTCTCAAAAATTTCTCTCACAGTTCATTCTTTGAGAGAGTAGGAATTTAAATACCAAAATAAGAAAAATCTTTTTCGAAAAGGAAAGAAGGGGGATAGAACGGGTCTTAAAAATCCACACAGATTTAAGGGACTCTTAGACAGGAGTCCCAATCACAGGTACGGGTAAGAATCTAACAGACGTAGGCCAGAGCATTTCCTCGGTCTCCCTATTCCAAACCTTCTTAAACTATGTTTAAGCAAGGGGGGAGCCGTTGTACTTTCCCCTAAAACCTAACCCTAACTCTAACCCTAACCTGATGAGAGCTGTGGGTGGGCTCGAAACGCGTCGTGAAAAACCTATAATGACTTCTACAAACATTTCTAAAACCTACCATTTTAATTTTCACGTATCCCCATATAGAGACAGCCCTTGTTTATTTAGCCCGGGTTAGTGTGGGACCCGTGTGGCGTGTCAAGAGAGCTGTGGGATTTTTTACAGAGCCTTGAAAAATAATTCAGAGATACGTTGGCCGACTTCGGGCGGGTTTGGGCTCTCCTGTGTGTATTTTGGGTGGGTGCTTTTAGACTCTTGGCGGCCATTAGAACCTGGGCCAGTGCACAGCCATTTCTGGGGCCTTTGGGCCCTAGATCTTGGATATTTATTCCCCTAACCCAGCCAGTGCCAGGAACTTTGGACCTCGAGTTGACCGTACTCACCTGAATTATGCATGGGGGTGCCTACTTACCTGTTGCAAGTGCCTCCTGATCGATATTATTCGACAAAAGTACCTGTAAAAAATAAAAAAACGACAAAATAGTTTATTAATATGTGGAAATTTTATTTATGAAGCATCATACAATGCTGATGATGGTATTGGTTATTTTTGAGGGTGTGTAACCCCGCCCTCCTAGCTCATATAAGCTGGAGTGCGCCGGGTCTATGTTCATTTAAATTCACCTGATGAGAGCTGTGGGTGGGCTCGAAACGCGTCGTGAAAAACCTATAATGACTTCTACAAACATTTCTAAAACCTACCATTTTAATTTTCACGTATCCCCATATAGAGACAGCCCTTGTTTATTTAGCCCGGGTTAGTGTGGGACCCGTGTGGCGTGTCAAGAGAGCTGTGGGATTTTTTACAGAGCCTTGAAAAATAATTCAGAGATACGTTGGCCGACTTCGGGCGGGTTTGGGCTCTCCTGTGTGTATTTTGGGTGGGTGCTTTTAGACTCTTGGCGGCCATTAGAACCTGGGCCAGTGCACAGCCATTTCTGGGGCCTTTGGGCCCTAGATCTTGGATATTTATTCCCCTAACCCAGCCAGTGCCAGGAACTTTGGACCTCGAGTTGACCGTACTCACCTGAATTATGCATGGGGGTGCCTACTTACCTGTTGCAAGTGCCTCCTGATCGATATTATTCGACAAAAGTACCTGTAAAAAATTAAAAAACGACAAAATAGTTTATTAATATGTGGAAATTTTATTTATGAAGCATCATACAATGCTGATGATGGTATTGGTTATTTTTGAGGGTGTGTAACCCCGCCCTCCTAGCTCATATAAGCTGGAGTGCGCCGGGTCTATGTTCATTTAAATTCACCTGATGAGAGCTGTGGGTGGGCTCGAAACGCGTCGTGAAAAACCTATAATGACTTCTACAAACATTTCTAAAACCTACCATTTTAATTTTCACGTATCCCCATATAGAGACAGCCCTTGTTTATTTAGCCCGGGTTAGTGTGGGACCCGTGTGGCGTGTCAAGAGAGCTGTGGGATTTTTTACAGAGCCTTGAAAAATAATTCAGAGATACGTTGGCCGACTTCGGGCGGGTTTGGGCTCTCCTGTGTGTATTTTGGGTGGGTGCTTTTAGACTCTTGGCGGCCATTAGAACCTGGGCCAGTGCACAGCCATTTCTGGGGCCTTTGGGCCCTAGATCTTGGATATTTATTCCCCTAACCCAGCCAGTGCCAGGAACTTTGGACCTCGAGTTGACCGTACTCACCTGAATTATGCATGGGGGTGCCTACTTACCTGTTGCAAGTGCCTCCTGATCGATATTATTCGACAAAAGTACCTGTAAAAAATTAAAAAACGACAAAATAGTTTATTAATATGTGGAAATTTTATTTATGAAGCATCATACAATGCTGATGATGGTATTGGTTATTTTTGAGGGTGTGTAACCCCGCCCTCCTAGCTCATATAAGCTGGAGTGCGCCGGGTCTATGTTCATTTAAATTCACCTGATGAGAGCTGTGGGTGGGCTCGAAACGCGTCGTGAAAAACCTATAATGACTTCTACAAACATTTCTAAAACCTACCATTTTAATTTTCACGTATCCCCATATAGAGACAGCCCTTGTTTATTTAGCCCGGGTTAGTGTGGGACCCGTGTGGCGTGTCAAGAGAGCTGTGGGATTTTTTACAGAGCCTTGAAAAATAATTCAGAGATACGTTGGCCGACTTCGGGCGGGTTTGGGCTCTCCTGTGTGTATTTTGGGTGGGTGCTTTTAGACTCTTGGCGGCCATTAGAACCTGGGCCAGTGCACAGCCATTTCTGGGGCCTTTGGGCCCTAGATCTTGGATATTTATTCCCCTAACCCAGCCAGTGCCAGGAACTTTGGACCTCGAGTTGACCGTACTCACCTGAATTATGCATGGGGGTGCCTACTTACCTGTTGCAAGTGCCTCCTGATCGATATTATTCGACAAAAGTACCTGTAAAAAATTAAAAAACGACAAAATAGTTTATTAATATGTGGAAATTTTATTTATGAAGCATCATACAATGCTGATGATGGTATTGGTTATTTTTGAGGGTGTGTAACCCCGCCCTCCTAGCTCATATAAGCTGGAGTGCGCCGGGTCTATGTTCATTTAAATTCACCTGATGAGAGCTGTGGGTGGGCTCGAAACGCGTCGTGAAAAACCTATAATGACTTCTACAAACATTTCTAAAACCTACCATTTTAATTTTCACGTATCCCCATATAGAGACAGCCCTTGTTTATTTAGCCCGGGTTAGTGTGGGACCCGTGTGGCGTGTCAAGAGAGCTGTGGGATTTTTTACAGAGCCTTGAAAAATAATTCAGAGATACGTTGGCCGACTTCGGGCGGGTTTGGGCTCTCCTGTGTGTATTTTGGGTGGGTGCTTTTAGACTCTTGGCGGCCATTAGAACCTGGGCCAGTGCACAGCCATTTCTGGGGCCTTTGGGCCCTAGATCTTGGATATTTATTCCCCTAACCCAGCCAGTGCCAGGAACTTTGGACCTCGAGTTGACCGTACTCACCTGAATTATGCATGGGGGTGCCTACTTACCTGTTGCAAGTGCCTCCTGATCGATATTATTCGACAAAAGTACCTGTAAAAAATTAAAAAACGACAAAATAGTTTATTAATATGTGGAAATTTTATTTATGAAGCATCATACAATGCTGATGATGGTATTGGTTATTTTTGAGGGTGTGTAACCCCGCCCTCCTAGCTCATATAAGCTGGAGTGCGCCGGGTCTATGTTCATTTAAATTCACCTGATGAGAGCTGTGGGTGGGCTCGAAACGCGTCGTGAAAAACCTATAATGACTTCTACAAACATTTCTAAAACCTACCATTTTAATTTTCACGTATCCCCATATAGAGACAGCCCTTGTTTATTTAGCCCGGGTTAGTGTGGGACCCGTGTGGCGTGTCAAGAGAGCTGTGGGATTTTTTACAGAGCCTTGAAAAATAATTCAGAGATACGTTGGCCGACTTCGGGCGGGTTTGGGCTCTCCTGTGTGTATTTTGGGTGGGTGCTTTTAGACTCTTGGCGGCCATTAGAACCTGGGCCAGTGCACAGCCATTTCTGGGGCCTTTGGGCCCTAGATCTTGGATATTTATTCCCCTAACCCAGCCAGTGCCAGGAACTTTGGACCTCGAGTTGACCGTACTCACCTGAATTATGCATGGGGGTGCCTACTTACCTGTTGCAAGTGCCTCCTGATCGATATTATTCGACAAAAGTACCTGTAAAAAATTAAAAAACGACAAAATAGTTTATTAATATGTGGAAATTTTATTTATGAAGCATCATACAATGCTGATGATGGTATTGGTTATTTTTGAGGGTGTGTAACCCCGCCCTCCTAGCTCATATAAGCTGGAGTGCGCCGGGTCTATGTTCATTTAAATTCACCTGATGAGAGCTGTGGGTGGGCTCGAAACGCGTCGTGAAAAACCTATAATGACTTCTACAAACATTTCTAAAACCTACCATTTTAATTTTCACGTATCCCCATATAGAGACAGCCCTTGTTTATTTAGCCCGGGTTAGTGTGGGACCCGTGTGGCGTGTCAAGAGAGCTGTGGGATTTTTTACAGAGCCTTGAAAAATAATTCAGAGATACGTTGGCCGACTTCGGGCGGGTTTGGGCTCTCCTGTGTGTATTTTGGGTGGGTGCTTTTAGACTCTTGGCGGCCATTAGAACCTGGGCCAGTGCACAGCCATTTCTGGGGCCTTTGGGCCCTAGATCTTGGATATTTATTCCCCTAACCCAGCCAGTGCCAGGAACTTTGGACCTCGAGTTGACCGTACTCACCTGAATTATGCATGGGGGTGCCTACTTACCTGTTGCAAGTGCCTCCTGATCGATATTATTCGACAAAAGTACCTGTAAAAAATTAAAAAACGACAAAATAGTTTATTAATATGTGGAAATTTTATTTATGAAGCATCATACAATGCTGATGATGGTATTGGTTATTTTTGAGGGTGTGTAACCCCGCCCTCCTAGCTCATATAAGCTGGAGTGCGCCGGGTCTATGTTCATTTAAATTCACCTGATGAGAGCTGTGGGTGGGCTCGAAACGCGTCGTGAAAAACCTATAATGACTTCTACAAACATTTCTAAAACCTACCATTTTAATTTTCACGTATCCCCATATAGAGACA
The DNA here is from genome assembly GCA_031834385.1 of Semotilus atromaculatus. NCBI lineage: Eukaryota > Metazoa > Chordata > Actinopteri > Cypriniformes > Leuciscidae > Semotilus > Semotilus atromaculatus. Next base: position 82,754 of record JAULUF010000192.1, on the reverse strand, counting down.
GCCCTTGTTTATTTAGCCCGGGTTAGTGTGGGACCCGTGTGGCGTGTCAAGAGAGCTGTGGGATTTTTTACAGAGCCTTGAAAAATAATTCAGAGATACGTTGGCCGACTTCGGGCGGGTTTGGGCTCTCCTGTGTGTATTTTGGGTGGGTGCTTTTAGACTCTTGGCGGCCATTAGAACCTGGGCCAGTGCACAGCCATTTCTGGGGCCTTTGGGCCCTAGATCTTGGATATTTATTCCCCTAACCCAGCCAGTGCCAGGAACTTTGGACCTCGAGTTGACCGTACTCACCTGAATTATGCATGGGGGTGCCTACTTACCTGTTGCAAGTGCCTCCTGATCGATATTATTCGACAAAAGTACCTGTAAAAAATTAAAAAACGACAAAATAGTTTATTAATATGTGGAAATTTTATTTATGAAGCATCATACAATGCTGATGATGGTATTGGTTATTTTTGAGGGTGTGTAACCCCGCCCTCCTAGCTCATATAAGCTGGAGTGCGCCGGGTCTATGTTCATTTAAATTCACCTGATGAGAGCTGTGGGTGGGCTCGAAACGCGTCGTGAAAAACCTATAATGACTTCTACAAACATTTCTAAAACCTACCATTTTAATTTTCACGTATCCCCATATAGAGACAGCCCTTGTTTATTTAGCCCGGGTTAGTGTGGGACCCGTGTGGCGTGTCAAGAGAGCTGTGGGATTTTTTACAGAGCCTTGAAAAATAATTCAGAGATACGTTGGCCGACTTCGGGCGGGTTTGGGCTCTCCTGTGTGTATTTTGGGTGGGTGCTTTTAGACTCTTGGCGGCCATTAGAACCTGGGCCAGTGCACAGCCATTTCTGGGGCCTTTGGGCCCTAGATCTTGGATATTTATTCCCCTAACCCAGCCAGTGCCAGGAACTTTGGACCTCGAGTTGACCGTACTCACCTGAATTATGCATGGGGGTGCCTACTTACCTGTTGCAAGTGCCTCCTGATCGATATTATTCGACAAAAGTACCTGTAAAAAATTAAAAAACGACAAAATAGTTTATTAATATGTGGAAATTTTATTTATGAAGCATCATACAATGCTGATGATGGTATTGGTTATTTTTGAGGGTGTGTAACCCCGCCCTCCTAGCTCATATAAGCTGGAGTGCGCCGGGTCTATGTTCATTTAAATTCACCTGATGAGAGCTGTGGGTGGGCTCGAAACGCGTCGTGAAAAACCTATAATGACTTCTACAAACATTTCTAAAACCTACCATTTTAATTTTCACGTATCCCCATATAGAGACAGCCCTTGTTTATTTAGCCCGGGTTAGTGTGGGACCCGTGTGGCGTGTCAAGAGAGCTGTGGGATTTTTTACAGAGCCTTGAAAAATAATTCAGAGATACGTTGGCCGACTTCGGGCGGGTTTGGGCTCTCCTGTGTGTATTTTGGGTGGGTGCTTTTAGACTCTTGGCGGCCATTAGAACCTGGGCCAGTGCACAGCCATTTCTGGGGCCTTTGGGCCCTAGATCTTGGATATTTATTCCCCTAACCCAGCCAGTGCCAGGAACTTTGGACCTCGAGTTGACCGTACTCACCTGAATTATGCATGGGGGTGCCTACTTACCTGTTGCAAGTGCCTCCTGATCGATATTATTCGACAAAAGTACCTGTAAAAAATTAAAAAACGACAAAATAGTTTATTAATATGTGGAAATTTTATTTATGAAGCATCATACAATGCTGATGATGGTATTGGTTATTTTTGAGGGTGTGTAACCCCGCCCTCCTAGCTCATATAAGCTGGAGTGCGCCGGGTCTATGTTCATTTAAATTCACCTGATGAGAGCTGTGGGTGGGCTCGAAACGCGTCGTGAAAAACCTATAATGACTTCTACAAACATTTCTAAAACCTACCATTTTAATTTTCACGTATCCCCATATAGAGACAGCCCTTGTTTATTTAGCCCGGGTTAGTGTGGGACCCGTGTGGCGTGTCAAGAGAGCTGTGGGATTTTTTACAGAGCCTTGAAAAATAATTCAGAGATACGTTGGCCGACTTCGGGCGGGTTTGGGCTCTCCTGTGTGTATTTTGGGTGGGTGCTTTTAGACTCTTGGCGGCCATTAGAACCTGGGCCAGTGCACAGCCATTTCTGGGGCCTTTGGGCCCTAGATCTTGGATATTTATTCCCCTAACCCAGCCAGTGCCAGGAACTTTGGACCTCGAGTTGACCGTACTCACCTGAATTATGCATGGGGGTGCCTACTTACCTGTTGCAAGTGCCTCCTGATCGATATTATTCGACAAAAGTACCTGTAAAAAATTAAAAAACGACAAAATAGTTTATTAATATGTGGAAATTTTATTTATGAAGCATCATACAATGCTGATGATGGTATTGGTTATTTTTGAGGGTGTGTAACCCCGCCCTCCTAGCTCATATAAGCTGGAGTGCGCCGGGTCTATGTTCATTTAAATTCACCTGATGAGAGCTGTGGGTGGGCTCGAAACGCGTCGTGAAAAACCTATAATGACTTCTACAAACATTTCTAAAACCTACCATTTTAATTTTCACGTATCCCCATATAGAGACAGCCCTTGTTTATTTAGCCCGGGTTAGTGTGGGACCCGTGTGGCGTGTCAAGAGAGCTGTGGGATTTTTTACAGAGCCTTGAAAAATAATTCAGAGATACGTTGGCCGACTTCGGGCGGGTTTGGGCTCTCCTGTGTGTATTTTGGGTGGGTGCTTTTAGACTCTTGGCGGCCATTAGAACCTGGGCCAGTGCACAGCCATTTCTGGGGCCTTTGGGCCCTAGATCTTGGATATTTATTCCCCTAACCCAGCCAGTGCCAGGAACTTTGGACCTCGAGTTGACCGTACTCACCTGAATTATGCATGGGGGTGCCTACTTACCTGTTGCAAGTGCCTCCTGATCGATATTATTCGACAAAAGTACCTGTAAAAAATTAAAAAACGACAAAATAGTTTATTAATATGTGGAAATTTTATTTATGAAGCATCATACAATGCTGATGATGGTATTGGTTATTTTTGAGGGTGTGTAACCCCGCCCTCCTAGCTCATATAAGCTGGAGTGCGCCGGGTCTATGTTCATTTAAATTCACCTGATGAGAGCTGTGGGTGGGCTCGAAACGCGTCGTGAAAAACCTATAATGACTTCTACAAACATTTCTAAAACCTACCATTTTAATTTTCACGTATCCCCATATAGAGACAGCCCTTGTTTATTTAGCCCGGGTTAGTGTGGGACCCGTGTGGCGTGTCAAGAGAGCTGTGGGATTTTTTACAGAGCCTTGAAAAATAATTCAGAGATACGTTGGCCGACTTCGGGCGGGTTTGGGCTCTCCTGTGTGTATTTTGGGTGGGTGCTTTTAGACTCTTGGCGGCCATTAGAACCTGGGCCAGTGCACAGCCATTTCTGGGGCCTTTGGGCCCTAGATCTTGGATATTTATTCCCCTAACCCAGCCAGTGCCAGGAACTTTGGACCTCGAGTTGACCGTACTCACCTGAATTATGCATGGGGGTGCCTACTTACCTGTTGCAAGTGCCTCCTGATCGATATTATTCGACAAAAGTACCTGTAAAAAATAAAAAAACGACAAAATAGTTTATTAATATGTGGAAATTTTATTTATGAAGCATCATACAATGCTGATGATGGTATTGGTTATTTTTGAGGGTGTGTAACCCCGCCCTCCTAGCTCATATAAGCTGGAGTGCGCCGGGTCTATGTTCATTTAAATTCACCTGATGAGAGCTGTGGGTGGGCTCGAAACGCGTCGTGAAAAACCTATAATGACTTCTACAAACATTTCTAAAACCTACCATTTTAATTTTCACGTATCCCCATATAGAGACAGCCCTTGTTTATTTAGCCCGGGTTAGTGTGGGACCCGTGTGGCGTGTCAAGAGAGCTGTGGGATTTTTTACAGAGCCTTGAAAAATAATTCAGAGATACGTTGGCCGACTTCGGGCGGGTTTGGGCTCTCCTGTGTGTATTTTGGGTGGGTGCTTTTAGACTCTTGGCGGCCATTAGAACCTGGGCCAGTGCACAGCCATTTCTGGGGCCTTTGGGCCCTAGATCTTGGATATTTATTCCCCTAACCCAGCCAGTGCCAGGAACTTTGGACCTCGAGTTGACCGTACTCACCTGAATTATGCATGGGGGTGCCTACTTACCTGTTGCAAGTGCCTCCTGATCGATATTATTCGACAAAAGTACCTGTAAAAAATTAAAAAACGACAAAATAGTTTATTAATATGTGGAAATTTTATTTATGAAGCATCATACAATGCTGATGATGGTATTGGTTATTTTTGAGGGTGTGTAACCCCGCCCTCCTAGCTCATATAAGCTGGAGTGCGCCGGGTCTATGTTCATTTAAATTCACCTGATGAGAGCTGTGGGTGGGCTCGAAACGCGTCGTGAAAAACCTATAATGACTTCTACAAACATTTCTAAAACCTACCATTTTAATTTTCACGTATCCCCATATAGAGACAGCCCTTGTTTATTTAGCCCGGGTTAGTGTGGGACCCGTGTGGCGTGTCAAGAGAGCTGTGGGATTTTTTACAGAGCCTTGAAAAATAATTCAGAGATACGTTGGCCGACTTCGGGCGGGTTTGGGCTCTCCTGTGTGTATTTTGGGTGGGTGCTTTTAGACTCTTGGCGGCCATTAGAACCTGGGCCAGTGCACAGCCATTTCTGGGGCCTTTGGGCCCTAGATCTTGGATATTTATTCCCCTAACCCAGCCAGTGCCAGGAACTTTGGACCTCGAGTTGACCGTACTCACCTGAATTATGCATGGGGGTGCCTACTTACCTGTTGCAAGTGCCTCCTGATCGATATTATTCGACAAAAGTACCTGTAAAAAATTAAAAAACGACAAAATAGTTTATTAATATGTGGAAATTTTATTTATGAAGCATCATACAATGCTGATGATGGTATTGGTTATTTTTGAGGGTGTGTAACCCCGCCCTCCTAGCTCATATAAGCTGGAGTGCGCCGGGTCTATGTTCATTTAAATTCACCTGATGAGAGCTGTGGGTGGGCTCGAAACGCGTCGTGAAAAACCTATAATGACTTCTACAAACATTTCTAAAACCTACCATTTTAATTTTCACGTATCCCCATATAGAGACAGCCCTTGTTTATTTAGCCCGGGTTAGTGTGGGACCCGTGTGGCGTGTCAAGAGAGCTGTGGGATTTTTTACAGAGCCTTGAAAAATAATTCAGAGATACGTTGGCCGACTTCGGGCGGGTTTGGGCTCTCCTGTGTGTATTTTGGGTGGGTGCTTTTAGACTCTTGGCGGCCATTAGAACCTGGGCCAGTGCACAGCCATTTCTGGGGCCTTTGGGCCCTAGATCTTGGATATTTATTCCCCTAACCCAGCCAGTGCCAGGAACTTTGGACCTCGAGTTGACCGTACTCACCTGAATTATGCATGGGGGTGCCTACTTACCTGTTGCAAGTGCCTCCTGATCGATATTATTCGACAAAAGTACCTGTAAAAAATTAAAAAACGACAAAATAGTTTATTAATATGTGGAAATTTTATTTATGAAGCATCATACAATGCTGATGATGGTATTGGTTATTTTTGAGGGTGTGTAACCCCGCCCTCCTAGCTCATATAAGCTGGAGTGCGCCGGGTCTATGTTCATTTAAATTCACCTGATGAGAGCTGTGGGTGGGCTCGAAACGCGTCGTGAAAAACCTATAATGACTTCTACAAACATTTCTAAAACCTACCATTTTAATTTTCACGTATCCCCATATAGAGACAGCCCTTGTTTATTTAGCCCGGGTTAGTGTGGGACCCGTGTGGCGTGTCAAGAGAGCTGTGGGATTTTTTACAGAGCCTTGAAAAATAATTCAGAGATACGTTGGCCGACTTCGGGCGGGTTTGGGCTCTCCTGTGTGTATTTTGGGTGGGTGCTTTTAGACTCTTGGCGGCCATTAGAACCTGGGCCAGTGCACAGCCATTTCTGGGGCCTTTGGGCCCTAGATCTTGGATATTTATTCCCCTTATTCCCCTAACCCTAACCCTTCAGTCTCAATGCTATAAAAGTTGTCACATATGTCCAGTAGGTTTTTCAGATCATTCTATGGTGATTACTTCTGTGTATATTAATTCTATAAAAATTACAAGTGCTTATTGGCATTTTAATTATGCATTTATTGAAGATTCTAACTTCAAGAAATGTCTTAGGTATCTTTAGGGAAAAATGGAGATTACAAAAAGAAAATTTTATTTCATTGCAACAATGGTGGGATGCTGGAAAACTTCAAATTGAACAGTTTTGTAATCAATATGCTTTCAATGTGACAAAGGATATAATAAAATCTATAAAAAAATTGGAATCTGAAGTTTTGGAGCTTCAATATTTATGTGGGGCCATAGGTAATCCAGATAATTTTAAGGCACTGAAAAATAAAAAAAAAACAATTTTGGCTGATCTGCTTGGAGTTAGAGCACAGGGGGCGCTGGTGAGATCAAGGCTTCAGAATATTGCTGAAATGGATGCCCCATCCAGATTCTTTTTTAACTTGGAAAGAAAGAATGGCCAGAGTCGGTTAATGAACTGTTTAAGATCTGAGGATGGAAAAGAACTTAGGAAAACTGATGATATACGCAGAAGAGCAACTAAGTTCTATGAAGAGCTTTATACCAGAGAGTATAAAGAAGATAAGTTAATGGCACAACAATTTTATAAAGATCTTCCTCGGGTGCCTACAAATGCTTTTGAAGAACTAGTGAAACCTTTGTCAAAGGAGGAGTTATATGTCTCATTACAAAGCTTAAAAAATGGCAAGGCACCAGGAATTGATGGTTTGCCTGTTGATTTTTTTAAAGCCTATTGGGAGTTTTTGGGAGAAGATTTGATTGAAGTTTTGAATGAAAGCTTAAATGGAGGAAAGCTGCCACAGAGCTGTAGAAGGGCAGTTTTAACCATGCTCCCAAAAAAAGGTGACTTAAAAGAGATTAAAAATTGGAGACTGATGGCATTGTTGTGTACTGATTATAAAATCTTATCAAAGACCTTCGCTAACCGGCTAAAAGAAGTGATGGGAATGATAGTACACACAGATCAGTCATATTGTGTACATGAAAGATCGATTGTGGACAACATCTCATTAATTAGAGATGTTTTAGAGGTTTCTAGGCTTTTTGGCCTGAAGTGCGGTCTGATTTCACTGGACCAGGAAAAAGCTTTTGACCGGGTGGAACATTGTTACTTATGGGATACTTTTAAAGCTTTTGGCTTTCCTCCTGGTTTCATAGAAATGATAAAGGTCCTTTATGATGACATTGAAAGCATATTGAAGATCAATGGTGGCTTGAGTGCTCCGTTTAAGGTAGGAAGAGGAATCAGACAAGGATGTTCAATGTCTGGTATGTTGTATTCAATTGCTTTGGACCTATGTTAAGTCAAATAAGGAAGAGTATTAGTGGTTTCAAATATGATAGTGCTTTAACTGTAAAAATGTCAGCATATGCTGATGATGTAATAGTTTTAGTTAATGATCAACAAGACATTAACAGACTAACAGAAATTGTTGAAAATTTTGGTAAAATTTCCTCTTCAAAAGTTAACTGGTCAAAGAGTTCAGCATTTTTAATGGGTGATTGGAGGGCTGAAAACCCAATTTTGCCTGTTGGAATGGTATGGGCAAATAGAGGTTTTAAGTATTTGGGGTTTTTTTTGGGTGATGAGATCACAATGCAAAAGAATTGGGAAAATGTTTTAGAAAGAGTTCAAGGAAGACTGGGGAGGTGGAAATGGCTTTTGACAAAAATGTCATTTAGAGGGAGAATTCTTGTAATTAACAATTTAGTGGCATCTATGTTATGGCATCGCCTGGCAGTACTAAAACCCCCAGTGGGCTTGTTAGAGAAGATTCAAACCTCTCTTGTTAATTTCTTCTGGGACAAATTGCATTGGCTTCCAAAGAGTGTTGTGTACCTTACTGTAGAGGAGGGAGGACAAGGTTTAATACACCTTGCAAGCCGGAAAGACGCTTTTAGACTGCAGTTTGTTAAAAAAACTATTGTATCAAAAAATGTCTTGGACAAATATAGTTTTTAAGCTTCTAAGTGTGGTTGGAAAGTTTGGATTAAAGAGAGAATTATTTTGGACAAATTCTTCAAAAATGGGTTTGAAAGAAATATCCTGTTTCTATAAAGGTGTTCGAAAATCATGGAGTTTGATGAAAATAATAAGGTCCACTGATGGAAAATCTTTGCATTGGTTAATGCTAGAACCATTGATTAACGGATCTCGTTTGAATTTGTCCTGTTAAATAGTACCATGGTTTGAACAAAGATTGAAGAATGGGAAGATTGTAACAATGAGAAGATTGTAACAATGAAGGACTTGGTGGAAGTGACTGGATGGAATTTAAGTAAATCTGCTGCATTGACTCAAAGACTTGGACTTCGGTCCGAAAGAATAGATGGACAGATGTTGAAAAAATGTCGAGACTCATTATCTGAAGAAGAATGGATGCTTCTCTATGACTTTTCAACATTAAAAAGTGAGTCAAATGCTGAGGACTTGTTTCCAGTAAAAAGGATTTCTCCAGACTTGCCAGATACTAATTGTCCTTTAACAATGTCAAAAGGTTGGAAGGACCGAAATATGTTTATTGGTGGAAAGAGTTTTTATAAAATGTGTGTAAAAGAGTTGAATAAGGAACAATCGATGCATCGTTCTGACAATCCTTGGCGATGTCACTTAAGTGTGGATTCTAGTTTTAAGCCAATGTGGGGTACGTTATACAAGCCACCATTGACAAAGTTTACTGGAGATCTGCAATGGAGAATTATGCATGGCATTATTGCTGTTAATGCTTTTATTTCCATTCTTAATCCGCTTGTAAAAGAAAACTGTGCTTTTTGTGAACAGTGTTACGACCCGCTAGTATCCGGCCGCAACACAAAAGAGGATTCAAACAGCACGTTGCAATCAAAAGAGTTTTATTGGATTAAACATACAATCAGAAACAAAATAAACAGAAGTCTAGGGATAAGGGAAAACAACAGGTTAACAAACAAAAATATATTGACGCTACATGTGTAAGACAAATACCCGGAGGAGCCACTCCTAAGGAGAGTTTCTCCAAAGAGTTCCCTCTCTGAAGAAAGCACAGTACTCTTTTATACTCTAATCAATTAACAATTAGTATGGGGAAAACCAATCAGGAACTCCCACGCCTGGACCAATCGGATCAAGAGACTCAGGGACGTCACACCTCCCAATCCAAAAGAAGGTTCTCTGAAGAACCGACAAAAGAGAAAAAAAAAAAGTAATATTACGAATGCAAAACCATCATTCCAAAAATGTAAATGTATAATAACTTTAATACTCATCTCCATAAAATCTCACTCCATTTCGATCCTGAAATCCTGGGCCCTAGTACAGAGAAAAATAAAGGAGAAGAGAGAGAAGAAAAGATACCAAACACTACTGGGACAGCTTACATACGTGAGAGAGCATCAGCAATTATGTTATCCTTGCCACGTATATGGTTAATTTGCAAATGGAAAGGTTGAAGAATAAGGCTCCATCACATTATTCTCTGATTCTTACCGCGCATTCGATCTAGGAAGGTCAACGGATTATGGTCAGTGTATACCGTAATCGGACCACATACCGAGCTCAAATAGACCTCGAAATGTTGAACGGCTAAAATCAGAGCTAATGCTTCTTTTTCCACGGTAGAATATACTTGCTGATGACGATTGAATTTCTTTGAAAAATAACTGACTGGATGTTCAATTCCATTAGAATCTTCTTGTAGAAGAACAGCACCAGCACCATAAGCGCTTGCATCAACTGCAAGTAGAAAATGCTTTTCAAAATTAGGAGCAGACAACACTGGAGCATTTGCTAATAAAGATTTGGCATTCTCAAAGGAACACTGACATTGCTCTGACCATTGAAAAGGTCTCTTAGGGCTTAGCAAATCAGTCAGAGGGGCAACTACACTTGCAAAATTATGGCAAAAACCCCTGTAGTAACCCACCATCCCAAGAAATGTCACAACTCACGACGGGTAGTTGGTTTGGGAAATCCACAGATGGCATGCACTTTAGTGTGAATCGGCTTCACACAACCCCTGCCAACCACCTTCCCTAAGTATGTCACAGTGGCCTTTCCAAACTCACTCTTAGCAAGATTTACAGTTAAGTTGGCTTTGGCTAAACGCACAAAGAGCTCTCTAATTTGATCAAGGTGTTCAGACCAAGAAGAACTATACAAAACAACATCGTCCAGGTAAGCTTCACAACCAGTCATCCCGGACAAAACGTGATTTATTAACCGCTGAAATGTAGCGGGAGCATTTCGGACCCCGAAAGGCATAACTGTGTACTGCAGGAAGCTATCAGGTGTAACAAAAGCAGATAGTTCTTTAGCACGAGATGTCAATGGCACTTGCCAATAACCCTTCAGGAGGTCAAATTTGCTAACAAATTGCGCTGAGCCGACACGGTCAACACAGTCATCAATTCTTGGTAGAGGATAACAATCAGGTTTTGTCAGAGAATTGAGCTTTCTGTAATCAGTACAGAAACGATACGAATTATCAGGTTTATTCACTAAGATACATGGGGAACTCCAAGAACTAAAACTAGGTTCCGCTAAATCATGATCGAGTAAATAATCCACTTCTTTCTGAAGTAACTTCCTTTTAATCGGGTTAACACGATAAGCATGTTGTTTCACTGGTTGAGCGGTACCAACATCAATATCATGCTCCACGACGGAAGTTCGAGTAGGAACATCAGAAAAGATAGAGTGAAACGAGCTTACCAACTCAATATCAGCCTTCTCCGACTCAGACAAGTGAGATAAAAGGTGAGCTAAGTTAGCAAGAACTTCAGAGTTATTCAACCGCCCTTCTACTTCTCCTCGAGATGGACCTTTCATCTCTTGCAAAGACATCTCACTAAATTTCACATTTCGATCGGCAGCATAAAGAGGAGAGGTTAAAGACTCTTCAGGATCAATATCTTGAGCTCTTACCTCTAAAACACCCCGCTCAAAAAGTGCATTTCTCACAACTTTCACCAACGTGTCTTTAAGCTTCTTATCATTACTCGTTACCTCCACATCAAAGCGTTCGGCGATCTGCAACACCTCTTCCTTCGTGCATCTTTCCAATAAGATTTCCGAAGGAAATGAGAAGAAATCTTCTATCACCGACGACATTTCTGTTAAAAGAGAGGCAGCAGAGAAACACAACAATACAACCGCACACGTGAGACGCCGCTAAACTAGAGCACTAGGACTACAAATCCCATCAGCCACTTCGCCTGGTATGGTCACCCACACATGCTCCAGTTAGAATCTGCACTTTCGTTATGAGATAAACAAAGACTTACCACAAGTTCTCAAATTATCCTCATAATCAGCAGACATCAAATATGCAGATGCAGAAAACAAAAAGTGTCACCTTAAATGAAAATGAGAGACTCCAGTTCCTAACTATAAACACTAAACCTACCTAGTCTTCAAAGGTGTACCGGACTCGGGGCGGCATTTAAACGCTGAGCTCAAGGACAATTGGCGTTTTAAACCAAAAGCCTGAAGCGTACCCCCAACAGAGATTTAAAACCCCCGTCCAGGATAACCTTCAAAAATAATAAAGGCAAAATAACAAAAAAAATAACAAACAGTGCCTCGACGGAAGAGTTTCAAACCCAACTGAGAACACTCTAACTACCTGAAGTCTACTCATTCAAAAAGAGTGAACACTTTAAACACTATGTATTTACTTACACATGCAGCATCCCGACGAGCGCCCAATTTTATGTTACGACCCGCTAGGATCCGGCCGCAACACAAAAGAGGATTCAAACAGCACGTTGCAATCAAAAGAGTTTTATTAGATTAAACATACAATCAGAAACAAAATAAACAGAAGTCTAGGGATAAGGGAAAACAACAGGTTAACAAACAAAAATATCTTGACGCTACATGTGTAAGACAAATACCCGGAGGAGCCACTCCTAAGGAGAGTTTCTCCAAAGAGTGCCCTCTCTAAAGAAAGCACAGTACTCTTTTATACTCTAATCAATTAACAATTAGTATGGGGAAAACCAATCAGGAACTCCCACGCCTGGACCAATCGGATCAAGAGACTCAGGGACGTCACAACAGAGGGAAACAATATTTCATTGTTTTGTGCATTGTGAGAGGTGGAAGCCTCTGTTTGAATCGTTGAAAGGGATTTTTAATGATTTTGGTGAAATATTTCATATAAATGTGTTTATTTATGGTTTTAAGGATTCAAAAACAAAGAGAAAATGGGGAGTTTGCTCAATTTTATTATTGGTCAAGCAAAAATGTCTATTTATGCAAGTAGAAAACAGAAAATTGAACATGGGAATGAATGTAATATAGTGAGTGGTTTTAAAGGGCTTGTAAAAGCGAGAATTAAGCATGATTTTTCCTTTTATTTACATATGAAAAATTAATGGGATTTCAAAAAGATCTGGACTTATGGAGATGTAATTTGTAAAGTTGAAAACAATGCTTTAATATTCTCAGATGAATTGAGATGAAGTAATGTGTAAAAGTTTTTGTGAATGATTACTGTATAGTAAAGTTTTTCTAAAAATCAAAAAAATCTCTCTCTCTCTCTCTCTCTCTCTCTCTGTGCACATGTGCGAGCGAAGGTGAGAGTGTGGAGTGCGTGGTGAGTGCAAGCTGTGTTTGTGCCCGCTGTGGCTTCTTTTTCAAACCTCCTTTTTTGTTCATGTTGTAGGTGTTTTTTTGTGTGTTTTTTTGGGTTAAATTTGTATGTGTTGCAATTGGGTGATAAATTTGGTTTAAGGGCGTTTTTCGCCGGTGTCTTTGTGCACCATGGCGGCTCACACAGGTGGAGTTTAAGATTCCCTCACGCGTCGGCATGGAGTTAAAATCATGGCGGCGGGTAGTGCAGAGGAATGTAGCTTAGCTGTTGGAAATGTGATTGGGCATGCATGTGTTTTGGCTGATTCAAAGATGAACAATGCAATTGTACTTTTTTTGAGCACGGTGGAAAAGGCAAATGAGGCCGTAGAAAAAGGAATTGAATTGCGGGGTTCATTTGCATCTGTACTCCCCCTTTCCACACCAGCTAAAAAGGTGACCTTGTCAAATGTTCCATCATAATCAATGATTTTGATTATACAGTGTCGACTGACTCTATGAGGTGTTTTGGATGTGGAAAGACGGGTCATCAGATTCGTCCGTGTCCGACCGGCAACGTGAACGCGAATGTCAATAAACCGGGGCCTTCGGGTGTACAGCGTGAAGTGGTTCATTCTAAAGAGGCTGATAAATCAAGTTCAACTGATGATGGGGTAAATCAAGAGCCTGCAGTCGAAATGAGAAATGAGAAAAATGTCGTTGAAGAACAAGTCATTGGACAGTTAGATGATATACAGGCCAGTGAAACTGACCACGGTGCTGGAAGTGAGAGCGATTCTTCTGATTCCATTGCCTCAACTTGTTCTCAGAGTGAGTGGCCATGTGACAATTGTAGCACTGATAAAGTCAAGTTTTTTTTAAAAGTGACAAAAAATCTAAGAGGTATACAAGTCATTGATTACTTTCCAAATCTTAAACGATTTGTTGAAGTGACAAAGAGTTCAATGAATGATGGATGTTTCTTAGATAAAGAAGTGTATCGTCTTAAAAAATTTGTCACCAAAGTTCAAAATCAACTGAGTAGTGAAGCCTAATTTAGTGATGCATGGGACCTGTGTCACAAAGCCGGAAGACACAGATGGGTAAGTTCAGTGAGTTTATTGAAACAGGCAATGACGGGACGAGCAGGAGAGTAACTGGAATCAGAGATTTGTAGATCAGGCTGAACAGGTTTTAAACAGAGTCTCTTATCTTTATGCAGGTGGATATGAACCGGAGACAGGTAGGAGACAGACGTCGGAGGAATGGAATCGGGACCGGGATGCTGACAGGAGGACTGGATGAGGATCTCGAACAGGTAAGTATCAGGTGAGTATAATGCAGGGTAGCAGGAGTCTGTTTGTTGTGTGTGTCGACAAGACCAGACAATGAGTGAGTGAACTGAGGTGGCTTAAGTAGTGAGGGTAGATGAGTGCGGATTGCTGGCAGGTGGTGGTGACAGGTGAGGGTGATCAGAATTCCGGTGAAGCAGATCGGGTGGGCGGAGTGAAGGTGTCTAGCGCTGAGTCAGGTGTTGGTGTATCCGTGACAACCTGTCTCTTACTCAGTTTTTTATGGATAATCTTATTCCAGACTATGGGTGAATTTCACATTGCCTCATTAAATGTGAATGGAGCCAGAGATGTTAGGAAAAGATTGGAAATATATGAGGTAGTTATATATATTTAGTAATACATGAGACAGAATTTTATCTTTTATTTTTTTATGCAAGAGACCCATAGTGCTGATAGAAATGCTGTAGAATGTCTCAAAGAATGGAATGGTTTATCTTTTTTAAGCCATAATACTTCCCTTAGTGGTGGAGTTGGTATTCTATTTGAAAAGAACTTTGTTCCCAGTTCAGTTAAAATTGAGAAGATTATTAAAGGAAGAATTTTAAAAGTGATTGAGAACTTTGAAACTGATGTATTTATTTGTATATGTATTTATTCCCCAAGTCAACCAATACAAAGAATGTGTTTTTTAGATACTCTTTGTAAAACTTTGGAAGAGTGTAAAGAGGAAGAGTACTTGTTTTTGGGGGGTGATTTTAACTGTGCAGTAAGCAGCTTCGACAGAAATCATATTGAGCCACATATGCCATCACGCAGGAGACTCATTCAAATGATTGAAACGCATGATTTAAATGATGTTTGGTGAAATTTTAACAAAGATGTCAGACAGTATACTTGGGTGCATGCTCGTTATAACTCGTTATCATTAGCAAGGTTAGACAAGTTATATGCATTTAAACATCATCTTAATATTTTTAAAAGATGTTTTATTTCTCCAGTTGGTCTTTCAGATCACAGTTTAATAGGATACGAAGTCTCTATGAATTCTGTTAAGCCAAATAGTGCAGATTGGCACCTTAATACCACTCTTTTGGAAGATAGTCGTTTCAAAGAAATTTTAGACTGTTTTTGGATTAATTTTAGAAGGGAAAATAATTATTTTCAATCTTTAAAGAACTGGTGGGAGTTTGGAAAAAATAGAATAAAACAACTATGTCAACAATACACCCTGAATGTCACTAAAGAATTGACTAGATCTGTTCTGATTTTAGAAGCTGAAGTTTTAAGACTTCAAAGTTCAACACAAACTGGAAATCAAGACCTTATTGATGATTTTAAACATAAAAAATCTGCTTTATCTGATCTGCTGGGGTTAAAAGCACAAGGAGCATTAATAAGATCACGGTTTCAAAACTCAAATGAGATGGATGCTCCATCCACATTTTTCTTTGGGTTAGAAAGGAAAAATGGGCAAAGACGTTTTATTAATGTTTTACAATCTGAAAGTGGGGTTTTACTTTCAGATCCAATTGAAATGCGTATGAGAGCAGTTCATTTTTATGAAAAACGAGTCCAAAGAAGATCCGTGTATAGAACAAACTTTTTTTAGAGATTTACCTCAGATTTCTGGAAAATCTAATGAGGATCTTAATAAACCCATAACATTTGAAGAGTTCTTTAAAAATCGTCAAAACATGGAACGTGGTCGAGTTCCTGGAATAGATGGACTTCCAATTGAGTTTTATAAGTCTTATTGGAACATAATAGGTGAGGATTTCTTGGAAGTTTTGAATATTAGTTTATCTGAAGGATGTCTACCTGTCACGTTTCACAAATCGGCTGTCTCATGCTGATGTGTCTGCGTGAGTGTAATTGTGTGGGTGTGGTTACTCGTTGTGCTGATTAGTGTCACCAGCTGTCATCTATTCCAGTTCCTTCTTAAGCCCAGCATTTTCTCTCCCTTGTTGTCAGATCGTTGTGGTTGTTCCTCGGTGTGTGTCCTATTCTCGTGCTTCGGCTGTTTCAGTTCGTCTTCTGGATTTTCGTCAGTTCCTCGTGTCGTCTGGATGTTCCACGGTTCCTGGGTTCACTCGAGCACGTTCTTCACAACACCACCACCGGATCGCCATCTCGTCCCTGCTTCACTTACCACCTGAGTGTTTGTCCCGACCTGGGTCTACATCTGACTTTATTATAAATAAACTGGATTTTTACTTGCATCTTGCATCCTCCTGTTTTTCCGTCACAGAACGATCTGACCAACCATGGATGCAGCAAGCACATCTCAGCTCAACGACTTCATTTCTCATAGCATCTCCCGTATGGACCAACAAGAGGAAAGCATCACGGGCACAGGTCGTGCGGTGCAAGCACTCGTGAAGCAGGTGTCCGAGCTCACCCAACAGGTACAACTTCTACGGACTCCCACTGCGCCCCCCACACCGCCCGTTCCCCCACCACCGACACCGGCAGCAGCGGAGAGACCTGAGCCACGCCTACCTACACCAGAGAGTTATTCCGGTGAACCGGAGTTTTGCAGAGCGTTCCTCACGAGGTGTTCGATGCATTTTGCCCTACAGCCACGCACTTTCCAGAGCGAACAGACTAAAGTGGCATTTGTATTAACCCTGCTGTCAGGTAGAGCAGCGCTTTGGGGAACGGCGGTGTGGGAGAACGGGGACGACTGCTGCACCTCGTTCCAGGCACTCTCCGAGGAGATGAAGAGAGTATTCGATCGTGCAGTGGCGGGTAAGGAGGCGGCCAGATTACTCGCCGAACTGCGACAGGGAGAAGGCTCGGTGGCGGACTTTTCCATTCGGTTCCGCACCCTGGCCGCAGAGTGCCGTTGGAACGAGGAGGCGCAGTGGGATATGTTCCTGCATGGGCTGGCTGACCGCGTTCAAAGGGAAATTTATGCGATGGACTTACCAGAGACGCTGAACGGACTGGTGGAACTGGCGCTGAGAGTAGACGCTCGACTGAATCGTGTGACCAGATTGACGCGCCCCAGCCGCCCACAGTTCAGCGCGGAGGACCACCAGCCTGGTGGTGCGAGCGCGGTCAGCCCCGCATTCGACCACGAGCCCATGCAGGTGGGGAGAGCTCGGCTTTCCCGGGAGGAGAGGGAAAGGCGGAGATCCCAAGGACTCTGTCTGTACTGTGGCCGGGCGGGCCATTTCATCCACTCCTGCCCGGTAAAAGAACAAGCCCGGTAGTATGTATGAGGCTACTATCGGGTGGGATCTCCGCCGAGAAGACCTCATCACCATCATCAACCCTCCTCCCGGTAAGACTGAGATGGCGACAGTCGACGCACTGCACCAACGCACTACTGGATTCGGGAGCGGAGGGTAATTTCATGGACTTCAAACTTGCACTCAGACTTCAGATTCCCGTCACTCCTCTCTCGCATCAGATTACCGTCAACGCACTTAATGGTCAAGAACTCCCCCGGATTACACATGCTACTGGAGACATCACCCTCATTACTTCTGGCAATCACACTGAACTCATCTCATTCTTACTCATGGACTCACCACTTGCACCAGTGGTTTTGGGACACCCGTGGCTTTCCAGACACAACCCCCGTGTCGACTGGTGCACTAACACTGTTTCCACATGGAGTAACCACTGTCATGAATCCTGTTTAGTGTCTGCCTGTCCCTCTGTGTCTGGTTCTGTGTTTCAGAGTGAGGCTGCGGATTTGTCTAACGTGCCCGCGGAGTACCTCGACCTGAAGGAGGTGTTCAGTAAGTCTCGTGCTGCTTCTCTTCCTCCGCACCGTTCCTATGACTGTGCGATAGATCTACTGCCAGGTAAATCTCCGCCCAAGGGCAAACTTTACTCTCTTTCTGTTCCCGAGAGGGAGGCCATGGAGAAATATATTTCTGATTCTCTAGCCTCTGGGTTCATCCAGCCTTCCTCTTCTCCTGCGGGGGCGGGGTTCTTTTTCGTTGGGAAGAAGGATGGTTCTCTGCGACCTTGCATTGATTACCGAGAGCTGAACAACATCACGATAAAGAATTCTTATCCTTTGCCGTTGATGTCTTCAGCTTTCGAGAGGTTGCAGGGAGCATCCATTTTCACGAAACTGGACTTACGTAATGCATATCATTTGGTTCGCATCAGGAAGGGGGATGAATGGAAGACCGCTTTTAATACCCCTAGGGGGCACTTTGAATACTTGGTTATGCCTTTCGGGCTTTCCAACTCCCCAGCGGTTTTCCAGGCACTCGTTAATGATGTGTTGAGAGACATGGTAGATCAGTTCATATATGTTTACCTGGATGACATATTGATTTTTTCTTCGTCTCTCCAGGAACACGTTCAACACGTCAGACGAGTGCTCCAGAGACTGTTAGAGAATGGGCTTTTTGTCAAGGCGGAGAAATGTGCGTTCCATGCACAGTCTGTTCCCTTCCTAGGGTACATCATCTCCTCTGAGGGAGTGCGCATGGATCCTGACAAGGTTAAGGCTGTGGTAGATTGGCCAAGTCCAGATTCCCGTAAGGCCCTACAGCGGTTTCTGGGGTTCGCCAATTTTTACCGGCGTTTCATTCGTAATTTCAGCCAACTAGTCGCGCCTCTGACTGCCTTGACCTCCCCCCGAACGACGTTCAGGTGGTCGAACACCACCGAGGCAGTGTTCACCAACCTCAAGAGTCGCTTCGTTTCGGCTCCCATTCTTGTCACCCCTGATCCCACACGTCAGTTCGTGGTGGAGGTCGACGCGTCAGAGGTGGGAGTAGGAGCAGTGCTTTCACAACGCGCTTCCTCAGACGACAAGATGCATCCCTGCGCGTTTTTTTCTCATCGATTATCGTCTGCCGAACGTAACTATGACATTGGTAACAGAGAGTTGTTGGCAGTCAAGTTAGCGTTGGAGGAGTGGCGCCATTGGTTAGAGGGTTCAGGGGTGCCCTTTATTGTCTGGACCGATCACAAGAACCTTGAATATATTAGATCCGCTAAAAGACTCAACTCTAGGCAGGCTCGGTGGGCACTTTTTTTCGGACGTTTTGACTTTGTTCTCTCGTACCGCCCGGGTTCCAAGAACATCAAACCCGACTCCTTATCTCGTATTTTTGATCCATCCGAACGCCCGGTGACTCCCGAGTGTATTTTACCTGAGAAAATAGTTATCTCCACACTCGTATGGGAGGTCGAGTCGAAGGTCAAGATGGCCTTAGAAGGGGTAACGCCTCCGCCTGGTTGCCCACCGAATCGATTGTTTGTTCCGGAGGGGTTACGGTCTGACGTTATTCGATGGGGTCATTGCTCCAACGTGGCTTGTCATCCAGGAGTGACTCGCACCAGTTATTTAGTTAAGCAACGATTCTGGTGGCCGTTAATGGCTCGCGATATTCACGATTTTGTTTTGGCTTGCTCAGTCTGTGCCACTGGGAAGACATCTAACCGACCTCCGGATGGGTTACTTCGACCGTTGTCTGTCCCTTCGAGACCCTGGTCCCACATCGCGCTAGATTTTGTCACCGCCCTCCCGCCTTCCAATGGCATGACGGTTGTTTTAACCGTAGTGGACCGGTTCTCGAAGGCGGCACATTTCATTCCCTTGCCCAAATTACCCTCAGCCAAGGAGACAGCGGTCACGATCATTGATCACGTCTTTCGGTTACATGGCCTCCCGACGGACGTGGTCTCTGACAGGGGTTCCCAATTTGTATCCAAATTTTGGCAGGAATTCTGTAAGTTATTGGGGGCCACGGTCAGCCTGTCTTCGGGTTATCATCCCCAGAGCAATGGTCAGTCTGAGCGGGCCAACCAAGATCTTGAGAGAGTGTTGCGATGTTTGGTAGCCAAGAATCCTTCGTCCTGGAGTCAACAACTTTCTATGGTGGAGTACGCCCATAACTCGTTACCAGTGTCATCTACGGGCCTCTCTCCGTTTAAGTGTAGTTTAGGTTACCAGCCACCAATTTTTCCGAGTCTGGAATCCGAAGTCGCGGTCCCCTCCGCTCACGCTTTCGTCCAGAGGTGCCGCCACACTTGGACTAGAGCCCGTGAGACTCTACTCCAAGCGGGGGGGCGCATGAAGGCCAGGGCCGATCGCCACCGGTCAAGGCCTCCCGTATACGTCGTGGGTCAAAAGGTGTGGCTTTCTACCAGAAATATTCCGCTCCGTTCCGTTTCTAACAAGTTAGCTCCCAAATTTATCGGCCCGTTCCCTGTCACCAAGATTAGTAGTCCGGTGACAGTCCGACTCAAACTCCCTCCAGCGTACAGGAGAATTCACCCCGCCTTTCACGTATCAAGAATCAAGCCCGTGTTTTATTCTCCCATTAATCCGCCCGCCCCTGTTCCCCCTCCGCCGCGACTCGTAGATGGGGAACTTACTTATTCGGTACATCGTATTCTGGACTCGAGACGGAGGGGACGCGGATTTCAGTACTTGGTGGACTGGGAGGGTTACGGTCCGGAGGAGAGAAGTTGGGTACCTGCTAGAGACATCCTGGATCACTCCCTTATCGATGATTACAATCGACAGGTAAGGGAGTCGGAGAACGCCAGGAGGCGTTCTTAGGAGGAGGGGTACTGTCACGTTTCACAAATCGGCTGTCTCATGCTGATGTGTCTGCGTGAGTGTAATTGTGTGGGTGTGGTTACTCGTTGTGCTGATTAGTGTCACCAGCTGTCATCTATTCCAGTTCCTTCTTAAGCCCAGCATTTTCTCTCCCTTGTTGTCAGATCGTTGTGGTTGTTCCTCGGTGTGTGTCCTGTTCTCGTGCTTCGGCTGTTTCAGTTCGTCTTCTGGATTTTCGTCAGTTCCTCGTGTCGTCTGGATGTTCCACGGTTCCTGGGTTCACTCGAGCACGTTCTTCACAACACCACCACCGGATCGCCATCTCGTCCCTGCTTCACTTACCACCTGAGTGTTTGTCCCGACCTGGGTCTACATCTGACTTTATTATAAATAAACTGGATTTTTACTTGCATCTTGCATCCTCCTGTTTTTCCGTCACACTACCTTTAAGCTGTCGAAGAGCAGTTCTCACTCTTTTACCAAAAAAAGGTGATCTAATTCAAATAACCAGTTGGCAACCTGTCTCTTTGTTGTGTTGCGATTATTCGAAGGTGTTAGCAACAAGACTTGGAAATGTTTTAGAAGAGGTTATACATCCAGATCAGTCTTACTGCATCCCTGGCAGATCAATATTTGATAATATCTCTTTAGTTAGGGACATTTTTGAAGTAGTCAAAATGTTTGGTTTAAATGCAGGCTTGATTTCCATCGATCAAGAGAAAGCTTTTGATCGTGTTGAACATGATTATTTATGGAAAGTTTTTAGAGCTTTCGGTTTTAATTCTAATTTTAGTGATAAAATCAAAACTTTGTATAATGACATTGAGGGTGTGTTGAAGTTTAATGGTGGCTTATGCACTCCTTTTAAGGTTAATCGTGGGATCAGACAAGGTTGTTCTCTGTCCAGAATGCTGTATGCACTGGCAATAGAACCTTTTTTACATAAATTAAGAAAAGAACTGGTTGCTTTAGAATTTCCAAAATGCGATCATACAATTAATTTATCAGCGTATGCTGATGACATTGTGTTGTGTCCCATACTCTAAGCCGCGGCTGAGCACGCAAAGAGAATGACGGCCGATAGAGATGCTTCAGTGCGAGCTGTACAAGTCAAGTCACATCACGCGAGAGGGAAACCCTGGTCACATCCGACTGCTGCCCCCGCTTCTTCAACCCGTAAGTCATGTTTCAGATGCGGTTCAGACAGACACCTAGCTAACTCGGCACAGTGCCCAGCTGCAAAGGTGTTTTGTAAATTATGCAACAAGAAGGGACATTTTGCTCGTGTGTGTCGTTCAGCCTCAGCAAGTGATGTGCACGAGATGCAAGTACATGACGTCACAGTGCTGTATCTGGAGAACTCTGCCAAAGTGCCAATGAAAATGCATTGCAAAGTGACTGTCAATACTCCTGCTTCATCTGGCACCACAGTACAAGTCGTTGTGGATACAGGTTCTTCTGTGTCTATACTGCCTCCTCACATCCATAAACATCACTTCAGTGCCACACAATTATCAGCACCTGCCATCCGTCTGGTGACTTATACACAGGAATACATACCTGTACTCGGATGCCTGCAAGCACAAGCGTGTGTGTCAAATGCGTCAGCTGCTGCCACATTCTTCGTTGTGGATAAAGGGACTGCTTTGTTAGGCATGGACTTGATTGCTGCCCTACAACTTCAAATAAAGGGCAATAATGTCTGCACTTCTGTCATGGCCACCAATACCACATCCCTGACAGATACTGAAATAGGATGTGTAAAGAACTTTGTCCACAAGGCAAAAATTGACCACACAGTAAAACCTGTGCGTCAGAAATTGCGATGCTTACCTTTTGCAGTCAGAGCGTCTGTGTCAGCTGAATTAGACCGTCTGCTAAAAGCAGGTGTCATCGAACGTGTGGATGCTTCAGCCTGGGTGTCCCCCATCGTTGTTACTGGGAAGAAAACAGGTGGAATACGAATGTGTGCAGACTTAAGAGAAGTTAACAAAGCTGTCATTACTGACTGTTATCCATTACCACACATTGATGAAATGCTTACCAGCCTTAGGGGTGCTACAGTATTTTCTACTATTGATCTGGCTAATGCATACTATCAGCTTCCCCTGCATGAGGATTGTAGAGATATTACAGCTTTTATCACTCATGACGGTCTGTTCAGATATTGCAGGGTTCCCTATGGCCTGGCGTCGGCACCCTCTGCTTTCCAAAAGATGATGGCAACCATCCTGGAGGGCGTGTCAGGCGCCAAAAATTACTTGGATGATGTTATCGTGTATGGAGAATCAGCTGAGGACCATGACTTCAACCTCAGTAATGTACTGCAGAAATTGAAAGAGTCTGGGCTGGTGTTAAATGATGAAAAATGCAATTTCAAACAGACTTCACTGCGGTTCCTGGGCCATGTAATCAGCGCTAATGGAATCCTACCTGATCGAGAGCATCTGGATGCGGTCCGTGAAGCTCCACCCCCATCTGATGCAGCATCTCTTCAATCCTTTCTAGGATTAGTGTCCTGGTACTCAAAATTCCTTCCTGAGTTTGCGACAGTGGTTGCCCCAATGCGTGAGTGCGCTAAAGAAAAGGGACAATTTTCTTGGACGCCTGCTGCTCAAAGCAGTTTTGAGAACATTAAACAAATGCTTGTGTCCAGTCCAGCTCTTGCCATTTATGACCCCACACTTCATTCAGTCATTTCAACGGATGCCAGCAAATACGGGTTGGGCGCAGTGTTCACTCAAGTGCAATCAGACGGAACAGAAAAACCAGTGGCTTTCGCTTCTCGCACACTCACTAATGCTGAAAAGAAATATTCTACAGTGGAGAAGGAGGCCCTGGCATGTGTGTGGGCTACTGAGAAATGGCGAACGTACGTGTGGGGCCATCGCTTTACACTTCACACAGACCATCAGGCACTCACCACCTTACTCACTACAAAAGGCATGGGGAGGGCCGGAATGCGGATTGCTCGTTGGGCAGCACGTCTGCTATGTTTTGATTGTGACGTTGTCTATAGGCCGGGTTCCCAGAACCACACAGCAGACTGCTCGTCTCGTCTTCCCATACCGTCATCTGATGATGACTCTGCTGATTTAGAGCCTGAAATTGTTGCATTAATTTCCTCTACATTATGTTCTCTTTCAGTGACTGACTTTGAAACTGCATGTGCTGCCTGTCCTGAACTGGAGATGCTGCGGAAGCAAATTACACAGGGCTGGTCACCCTCCATTAAAGCAGTGAGTCAGGACATGATTCCATACTTCAGAGTGAGAGATGAGCTTGCAGTGAAAGATGCTTTCATTTTCAGAGGAACAAGGTTGTTAGTTCCCGTAGCCCTACGACACACCTTGATTTCCTTGGCACACGAGTCTCATCAGGGAATAGTCCGCACAAAACAGAGGTTGCGGGATCTTTACTGGTGGCCGCAGATGGACTCTCAGGTCCAGTCAACTATCGCTACATGCATTCCCTGCCAGTCCAATGACAAATCTGCTGTGACGCATCCAGCACCTCTGCATCCAGTTCAGTTTCCTGAGGGTCGGTGGAAAAAACTGGGTCTGGATGTAGTCGGACCTTTTGAAACCGCCACCCCTGCTTGCAGATATGCTATAACACTCACAGACAGGGCTGGACTGGCCATCGGGCATTTCAGGCCGTCGGGCCGACGTGTTTTGTGGGCCGGTACATACTTTAAATTTTTTTTTTTTTTTTTTTGTCTGAACGGCCTATAAAACTCGCACATCGGGCATACCGATGGTGATTTTTCTTCTTTTGTGGGCCGATGTTTTTTTGTTTTTTTTTGCAACGGTATAAACTATTAAAGGTGGTGGATTGGCCAATTGGTCATGATCGACTCTGGGCTGGACCAATTACAGCCGAGGAGGTCAGATGCACCCTCCCCCTTCAACGGATCAGCAATCACATATCATTGCTGCTGAACAAAAATGGAGAACAAAAAACGTAAAGGAGGAGCCGAAAAAAATAGGGCCAAAAAGAAACTAGCCCTTCAGGCAGATGCTGCCAAATGTGCTAAAATATCACAGCTGTTTGGTGGTGGCTATAGTGGAGCTTCCACTTCAGTAAAATAATCAAGTGATGGAGGCCAGCAGGTTGAAGAGGTAAAGGGGAGGCAGGAGGAGGAGAGACCCGAGGCGGGCGCTGGTCCAAGTGGCAGAACTGAACTTGAGGTAAGAAGTTATGAGCTGCAGTCTATATCTGGGTCAGATTATAAACCAAGGTTAGGTGTAGCCAATGTTGTTTTCGTCAACGATGACGATAACGAAATTTTGTTGACATACTTTTTTTTAATGACGATAACGCGACAATGACTAGCTAAAAATGGCTGGCTGGCTCTAAGGTGACTAAAACATGACGAGACGTTTTCGAGTTTTCGTTGACGAGACGAGGGACGAGGCGGAACGAAAATGATTATAACTAAGCAGGGGCGGAGTGGCAATCGGGAGAGTCGGGGCCGTGACTCAAGGCCAGGTCTGATTTTAGTTATACATTGCAAGTCTTAGCAACACCATCCGGCAGCCTGGTGTGCGCCCGCTGCCCTCTGGTCAAACTGTGCAGCCTCTCTCAACCGGTAAATAAATGCATCTATCGATGATCCGAAAGTTTTGTCTGACTTCTTAAATGGTCTAGTGGTAGATATTTTGGTAACACTTTATAATAACTGCACGCTATTAATCATTAAGTAAGCATGAGTAAACAGTTAATTCATCATTTATAAAAGCATTTATAGACATTAATAAGCAGTTTGTAAATGCAGCTATAAATGCTTTTTTCTTGATTCATAAGCATATCTATAATGTGTTTAATAATTGTATTTTCATACATTGTTAATGATTAATTAACACTTTCTAAATGAAGTATAGCATTATTTACAAACCAGTTATTTAAGAGTTGTCAGTGGTTCATAAGATCACTTAGAAAGTGTAAGTAAATGGAGTAAATTCAGGTAGTTATAAAGCATTTAGTAGTGGTCAGTTAACTATTTTTGTGAGCTCATCTAAAGTGAGGACTAGTCATGCCTTGTAACGCATTTATAAAGGAGATTTAAAGACTATCTTCTAAACAGAAAAATGAAACAAACACAACACAGTGATACAGAACAGAGAAATTATTAACAGCATTTAAATCTCCTTTGTAAATGCTTTACAAGGCATAAATAGTCCTCACTTTAGATGAGCTCACAAAAATAGTTAACTGACCACTACTGAACTGTTGTGTGCCGCCATGTTATTATTTAGTGTCTGCGTTTTTCCAAACAATTTTAAATATTTTTGGACCTTGATGTTATAACTATGTTATGGTATGGGGCCACCCTACTTGTAACCTTTAATAATTAAAGGTTAGAAATAAACATATTGCATTTGGTACATTATTGTTATATTGATAATAATAATTATATTTCATTTATGTTTGATATTATTAAACAGTAATTAGGCAATTTTATCACTGATTATTGTAGTCTTTGGTCACCTTGTTATTGAGGAACTCCCCAAAATCTCAACAAATTGTGCCAATCCTTACATGTTACACCAGGTTGATCCATCATCACAAGTGGAGAAGTCTGTGACAGAGGAGACAGAAGAGCAGGAGAGAGAAATGCAAGAGCAGGAGAGAGAAATGCAAGAGCAGGAGAGAGAGATGGAGCAGGAGAGAGAAATGCAAGAGCAGGAGAGAGAGATGGAGCAGGAGAGAGAAATGCAAGAGCAGGAGAGAGAAATGCAAGAGCAGAAGAGAGAGAGATGGAGCAGGAAAGAGAAATGCAAGAGCAGGAGAGAGAAATGCAAGAGCAGGAGAGAGAGATGGAGCAGGATAGAGAAATGCAAGGGCAGGAGAGAGAAATGCAAGAGCAGGAGAGAGAAATGCAAGAGCAGGAGAGAGAGATGGAGCAGGAGAGAGAAATGCAAGAGCAGGAGAGAGAGATGGAGCAGGAGAGAGAAATGCAAGAGCAGGAGAGAGAAATGCAAGAGCAGAAGAGAGAGAGATGGAGCAGGAGAGAGAAATGCAAGAGCAGGAGAGAGAAATGCAAGAGCAGGAGAGAGAAATGCAAGAGCAGGAGAGAGAAATGCAAGAGCAGGAGAGAGAAATGCAAGAGCAGGAGAGAGAGATGGAGCAGGATAGAGAAATGCAAGGGCAGGAGAGAGAAATGCAAGAGCAGGAGAGAGAAATGCAAGAGCAGGAGAGAGAGATGGAGCAGGAGAGAGAAATGCAAGAGCAGGAGAGAGAAATGCAAGAGCAGGAGAGAGAGATGGAGCAGGAGAGAGAAATTCAAGAGCAGGAGAGAGAGATGGAGCAGGAGAGAGAAATGCAAGAGCAGGAGAGAGAAATGCAAGAGCAGGAGAGAGAGAGATGGAGCAGGAGAGAGA
Organism: Semotilus atromaculatus; assembly: GCA_031834385.1. Lineage (NCBI taxonomy): Eukaryota > Metazoa > Chordata > Actinopteri > Cypriniformes > Leuciscidae > Semotilus > Semotilus atromaculatus. Next base: position 55,844 of record JAULUF010000192.1, on the reverse strand, counting down.
AATGCAAGAGCAGGAGAGAGAAATGCAAGAGCAGGAGAGAGAGATGGAGCAGGAGAGAGAAATGCAAGAGCAGGAGAGAGAAATGCAAGAGCAGGAGAGAGAGATGGAGCAAGAGAAAGAGATTTAGCAAAAGAGAGAGTTGGAAGACCAGGAGAGTGAGAGCCAGGGCATAGATTACTTTGCTCGCCCTGAACCCGCCATATTACAGGCATTCTTAGATTACCACCCACAGCAGAACATCAGCAATGCAGTTGTGATGAGGGTGTTCAGCCGTAAAGATGGCACCAGCAGGAAGTGGCTTACTTATTGCAAAGAACGCCATTTATTGTTCTGCTTTGTGTGTCTGGCATTTACAAGGCGGACTGACACCAGCGCATTTATAACAGGCATAAGTGACTGGCGACATGTACATCTGCGCACAGAGGAGCATGAAAAGAACACTACACACCAGACCTGTGCTGAAGCTTTTTTCTTAAGGTGCTCAAAAGGCAACATCAGCAGCTTGTTTGCTGGCAGTCAGTTGTCAGCTCACAGAGCACAAGTGAAAAAGAGACGGCAAGTTTTGGAGCGTATAGTGGACGTGGTCAAAGTACTAGGGAAGAGGGGACTCAGCTATAGGCATGTGGAGAATGAGGCTGCATACACTTTGGGTGATAACACTATCGATCATGGTAACTTTCTGGAATTTATTGTGTTATTAGGCAAGTATGATATGTGTCTTAGAGAAGATTTGAATGACTGCATTGAGAAAAGCAAGAAGTTGCATCAGTCCAGTGGATCAAAAGGTAGAGGGTCTCTCCTCACCCTACTCTCCAAAACAACTGTCAACTCAGTGATTGATGCAATTGGCCATTTCATTCAAGAGAGCATCACCAGTGATGTCCAGAGAGCTGGGATGTTCTCTGTTCAGCTGGACACAACCCAAGACATCACAGGTTATGATCAGTGTTCAGTAATTATCAGGTATGTTACTGAGGCTGTGCAAGAGAGGCTTGTCTCCAGGGTTCTAAATTAACTTTTTTGATCACCAGCCAATGTGGCTGGTAACTTTCTAAACTTACTAGCCAATCAGAATTTCCACTAGCCAAATTTTTTCCGGTGAAAATAAGAGAAATTATTAGTGCCACTGAATGCATTTGGTCATTTTATTAACATTGTTGGCATGAAAAACACATACAGTACAATACAACAAAATATACAGAGAAAGTAGGCTACAAACATTTCATTTCAAGTTTGGGATCTATCTATCTATATTTATCTATTAGGGATGTGCACGAATATTCGATCTGTAATTATAATTCGAAAAATGTATACATTTTAACATAATAATTTTACTTTTTGTAACTTTTTTTCACAGTTATAATTAAATCACTGAGGCGCTGTGGGGTGTTTTTAACAAGTGGATTGTAGCCTATTTGATCACACAAGAGACTGATGAAAATTATATTACAAAATGGAATTACTTTTAATCAATTATTAATTAAACAATGAGAAATCACACGAAATCCAAACAGCAGTCGACTGTGGACGCAGTTGTCCATCACGCATTCACGACTGCAGGACAGCGCAGCTGGACCCCGAGGGAATCGTGATCCGAGATGATATCTTCTGGTAGCAAACACATTTTGAGATTGAGATTTTGCGTTGCGTTGCGACGTTCGTCTGTTATAGGACAACTAGTTTAAATAAACGAGCAGACACTGATTAGCTACTTGCTCTACGTTTATTTAAAATTAATTCAAATTAACAGCAAGACAGCAAGCAGTGAATGTGCTTTCCATTAAATGAATCACACACAGAAAACAACACTTGTTAAGGCCTATTCTGGTGGGTGTGGTGATGCGGTGGTGACGCGTTCATGTGGCGCTGCCAATGAAGCACCTAAAATCTGTCACAAAGAACCGGCAAAAGTAGGCTAATGATTATGAAAATGTAAAATATAGCAAGGAGATATTTTAATTGTTTATTAATAAACAAGTTTTTTTGTCATCAGTGCTGCAAAGATGAAATTGACGATGCTAACCTGCGATCTTCAGTAGCCTAGTGAACGCGCAGAGAGAAATGCACATTTCATACGGATCACATAAAGCAGAGAGCAGTCTGTAGTTTTCTTTCGTTTTGAATTGTTCTGTTTAAAAGTAGACATGTCTGTGAGAAAAGCTTCCTTACACGCTGAGTTTCGGTTCATTTGAGACGAGCTCCAGTTCACGCGCCGGCGCCTCCGATCGTCTGCTATATTTAATTCTTATTTATTAAATCCAGGCAATTGGTTGATGAAACATTGATTAAAATTAAGATACAATTTAATACAAAACGAAATTCACTTTTAAGAAAGGTTTTGTGCTTTCTGTTTGATGTCTCTGTGAGAGTTTTAAAGCATCTTTTAGTGCCGCTTTCAGAGCTTGTCACGTTGTTTTTTTTCTCATAAATGCGAACACGAAAAATAAAATAAAATAAATATTTTATGTTCTGTGGAGTTAGCCTACTCATAATCTGTATTCTGAATACGTAACGCCGGTAGGCCTACATTTATTCCGTTACTCCCCAACACTGATATTAGTATAACTATAACCTAATCTAGATATTTTAATAACACGGTTTTGGCGGTTATACAGTGTTCAACTATAACCTTCGGTCTCAGGGTTATATAATAACCGTCACACCCGAGAACAGAGCCTTATGTATCATGCATTTAATGCCTCATGCATCACCGGCCAAACTGGCTAGTAAGTTTTTATTAACACCCGCCAAAATGAATTTTAACCCGCATTTGGCGGGTTGGCGGGTGTTAATTTAGAACCCTGCTTGTCTCCATAGTGAGGTGCAAAGCATCCACGGGGCAGTCGGGGCAGTACTTTGTAAACTTGCTTTCTGGAGTTTTAGAGCATCTGAATCTGGACAAGGCCATGTGCATTGGGAATGCAACAGATGGTGCTTCAAATATGCAGGGCCAGTACAAAGTTTTTTCAGCACTTATGACTGCCCAGTCTCCAACTCATGTGCATGTGTGGTGCTATGCACACATACTTAATCTTGTGCTTGCTGACACAACACAAAGTGTCATTGAAAGTGGATCACTCTTTAATTTACTTAATGACATAGCTGTGTTCATCAAGGAGTCCTATCACAGGGTTAATCTGTGGGAGAAACAAACCCAAGAAGAGACAAGACACAGACGCCTCAGTCCAATAGGTGAGACACGGTGGTGAGCCAAGCATGATGTCCTCCAAAAAATCTTTGGACATTTTGGAAAACCAGATGATGGCCTCTTCATTGATGTAGTGCTCACACTGGAAGCCATTGAAAAGAGGGAAAAAGAAAAGCCAGCTGTTCGTGCCAAAGCACAAGGCTTTAAAGAGTGTCTCTTGAAGCATAAAACTGTCTTAACAGCACAGATATTTCTTAGAGTGTTTGAGCAAACAACTCCTCTGTCGAAGTACCTCCAGTCAACGGTGATGGACATTCTCTCTGCCCATCATATGGTGACTGCCACACAAGATAGCCTCAAAAGTATCGCCAGGGACTTCCCAACTATGAAGGCAGCTGCAGACACATTTGTGAAACAGACAAATCAGAAACTCGAGGAGAGGGAGGGCAACACAGACATGGAAGTGGAGGCTGCACTACCTGAAAAGAGAGCCAAGAAGAGAAAACGCATAGCCGGAGAGATGACTGAAGATGAGTTGCAAATCAATGCTGGGAAAACATATGAGGTGAAAGTGCACATCACCATCCTGGACACAGTTATTGAAGCAATCCACAGACGATTTGTCACAAATGGCCCTCTTGTTGCGGATTTGGCATGGTTGGACTCCAGGAAGTTTAGCCAGGTCAGAACAGTTTCTCTTCCTAGTAATGCACTTCAAAACCTCAGCACATGTCTCCTCAAATTTGACAGCAGGGCTACAGTAAATAACCTTCAGTCAGAACTGAAAGGTTTTGCTGGACAGTGGGAAAGGCTTAAGACATCACATGTAGATGACTACAGGACCAGAACAGCAAAGGACAGATCTGAAGAATGGGACGAAGAAAGTGAAATTGTGACCAAAAGCTGTGATTCTTGCAAAAATTGCCCACTGTGCTGCTATCAAATTCTCAGGCGGTTCAACATGCTGTCTGATGCCTACTGTCTCCTTGGGCTGGCATACAAGTACCTGCTGACCCCCTCTCTCACTCAGGTTGCCTGTGAAAGAACATTCTCAACACTCAAGTTCATTAAAAGCAGACTCCGAAGCAGCCTGTCTGGAAACAGGCTTGAGATGTTTATGCTGATGGCCACTGAAAAGGACATTCTCATGTCATTGGACTCCGACATGGTCATTGACAGGGTAGCTGAGAAGAGTGACCTGCTGAGAAAGCTGCTTTTGTAACCTGGTGGGGTGAAATAAAATTATCAAAACATTCCTAATTATGTTTCAGTTAAGATTAAATTCAACTTTGTTGTTATTGCCTAAAAGTACAGTCAAATGAATAGGTTTTGTATCTATCTTCACTTCAAACAAGTCACGTGCTCAGAAAATGCTTAGAATGTGTCCATTTTAATAGGTTTTAATGCATAAGAGAGTATATAGAATAAATATTAGATAATATAAATATGAGAGTTTTCTTACAGCCTTAATCTGTCATTGTTTCGTTTCAGACTGTCAGTCAATTTTGGAAGCCTGAAGTGGGTTCATTTTAAGTAAGTACTATATAGAATATGATTCAACCATTTCTCTAGAGTAAACATACCAGTAGTGTCATCGTCTGAAAAAATCCATTAAGTGCAAGTCATTCTCACCCTTCGCTGTCTGTCCTTTCACTTCTCAAAGGTTTCCATATATTAAGATAATGTTCAGTGTTGCTGCTATGGAAGTGTTGTGGGTGACTTTTTATTGATGCAGTGAGTAAATAGTCTTTGGTGATACAATTCAATCACAATCTGTCCTTAATAGATTTTATTATTTATCTAATCGTTGTTCCTCTCTGATTAGGATGTTCTGTTCTGTTTTTCAGGATCTAATCATACTTTAAGAGGTTCTCTAGACCATGCAACTTTTTAAGTTCCTAAGTAAGTACTACTGTATATGATTCAGCTATTTTTGTGGAATAAAGATACAAGTAGTGTGATCATATGAGCAAGTCCAACTCATGCCATTCTTTCTCACCCTTCTCTGTCCTTTTTACTTGTGTCCTGTTTTTCAGGGTCCCATCATAATTTCATAAGAAGTAAGTACTGTATATGATGTTAGTATTTTCCAACATTTTCTAAATACTGTACCAGTACTGTGTAAAATGCCATCAAAAAGTCAATTAAGTGTTATTCTTTCTCACCTTTCTTTCTCTGTCTCCTTTCACTTTTTAAAGGCTGAAAAAAAAAGTGTGCTGCCATGCTGTTTGTTGATGTGGTAAATAAATAGTTTATGAAAATATCACTAAATCTGTAATTTATTAATTTTAATATTCATTAATGATCATGTCTCACCTCTAGTCTTCTCTGTCTTAATTTCAGGTTTCCACCATGTGTTGTAGATAGTTCAGGAGGAGGTTAACTTAACCAAGCAGTCTTTTGTTTTCCGCTAATTGCTGTTTAGAATACCAGAATAGGGAGGATGGTGTAGGTTTAAGTTTATTAGATTGATAGATATATACCAACAAGACAGTGTACATCGCTGTCAGAACAGCGTTTGGTTTCATTCAAAGGCTTTATGGCTTTGCCAATAATACCTGGTGGGCCGGTCTCTAGTCAAAATGCCCGGGCCGATTTTTTGTCCCAGTCCAGCCCTGCTCACAGACTATCACTCCAAGTGGCCTGAGCTTGCATTTGCTAGTAGTGCAACTACTGTGGATGTTATGAAATTTCTCAGTACAATTTTTAGTCGTCATGGCAACCCAGAGGGTATTGTTACGGACAATGGTACACAGTTCACCTCAGCTGCCTTCGCTGAGTTTTTGAAGGAACGAGATATTAAACACATCCGTACATCTGTGTACTATCCTGCATCTAACGGTGCTGTTGAAAGATTTCACCGTGCACTGAAAGGTTGCATCCAGACAGCCATTCAACACTTACAACCATGGAACAAAGCTGTTACAGAGTGGCTCCAGGTGTACCGTGCAACCCCTCACGCTACTACGGGTGTGTCACCATATGAGCTCTTGTATGGGAGGAAGATGCGAACCAAGCTTAACATCCTGCCTTAACAGGGGGAGGGCAAATGTGATCTTGCTGCGGTTTGTGAAAATGTGAAAAAGAAACAGGACAAAATGAAACTATACACTGATCACAGACGCGGTGCTCGCAATCCTCTCTTTGGTGTGCGAGGGAGAGTGAGAATAAGGCTTCCTCGTGCAACCCCAAAAGGTCATCCTAGATTTTCTGCTCCAGTAAGAGTAGAGGAGAGAGTGGGTTTTTGATTTTATAAAGTCAAGTCAAATATATTTATATAGCGCTTTTCACAATACAGATTGTATCAAAGCAGCTTCACAGTATCAATCAAAACATCTTAACAATGTTTGTTTATTACTGGAAAAAAGACATCCAAGTTTGGTAGAGCTGATCAATGGTATGATTGGTTAATTAATTAGAATATTCCCAACTGAGCAAGCCAAAGGCAACAAAAGTAATGAATAATTTATTGAAGTTTGAATCTATATGGTGTTACAAAGAAGCCTTGTGTTCAGTTGTAAACGGAGAGTTGTGTTTTGCTTTAACTTTGTGAAAATTTACTGTGAAAAAATGTTTTAATGGTTGGTAATTTTTTATTGTAATAAAAGTAATTTAGGTGTAGAGAAATGTTGCCTGGCATTGGGAGAGGTGGTTGGGCATGAAAGCATATTGTCTGCCTCCAGGATGAATAATGCCACTGTTACATATCTCAGTACTGTTGAAAAAACTAATGAGTTAGTTTAGAGACACGGATAGTTGTTGATGATGTTTTTAACCCTGTGCTTCCGATTTCTACACCATCAAAAAAAGTCACGCTATCCAATGTACCACCATTTTTAAGGGATGAGATATTAGCTAAAGCTTTGTCTCGTTATGGCAAGTTGGTCTCTCCCATTGAAAAGATCCCTATTGGTAGTGGATCACCTTTACTAAAACATGTTGTTTCGTTTAGGCGTTTTGTTTACTATTTGTCAAGTAGGAAGGGCTATTTTCGAATCTTTGCTTATTTTTAATTTTTATCTTCACGAAATATCTGTATTTGAATTAGACGCGATCCTATTTTGAATATCTGCCGTGCGTCTTAAGGGTTATAGTCTGTATGTTATTGTAGCACTTAAGTAAGCGCTGGTCAACAGCTAGTTTCGATTCCGCCCATTCTCGGGATATTTGCTTTTGCTGTGCTAATTGCAAGGGCTGTTAAAGCAGATATAAAACTAGAGTAGATTCAGAAGGAAGACAGGACAAGCGGTCACTCTGTGAGAACGACAAGGGCGCGTAAGTTGTTTTTTTCTTAATATACAGTTCTCCTGTTGCTCTGTTTACTATTTGTCAAGTAGGTAGGGCTATTTTCGAATCTTTGCTTATTTTTAATTTTTATCTTCACGAAATATCTGTATTTGAATTAGACGCGATCCTATTTTGAATATCTGCCGTGCGTCTTAAGGGTTATAGTCTGTATGTTATTGTAGCACTTAAGTAAGCGCTGGTCAACAGCTAGTTTCGATTCCGCCCATTCTCGGGATATTTGCTTTTGCTGTGCTAATTGCAAGGGCGGCCACAGCTGTCCTCACTCAGGGCGATTGAAAGCATTATATCTATGTAGTGTGTGAGCTGTCGCGGAAGCATCAGCGGAAGCATTCAGCTCTCGTGTTCAGCCTCCTTGTGTGAAGACCGACTCGGGTAAAGACCTGTGACTCTACCTGCACGACTCCACCGAGCAGGGACACCTGCAAGGCACTTAAAGTATCTTCTTCTCCCTTTCCTTTCCTACCTTCATCTTATTTCCCATTATCATTATGTGCTTTCAATACATTCCTGTTGTCTCTTGACAACGCTCTCTCACCACACACAGAAGGCAGCGCAATACTGCTAATCTGCGCTCTTTTCTCTCATCCTCACACTCATCTCTCACTCTTTCTATGGGTCTATGGAATTGTCAATCAGCAGTCAATAAAGCTGACTTCATTCCAGCCTTTGCATCTCATTCTACTCTTAATATCTTGGGCTTGACTGAGACCTGGATCCGTCCAGAAGACTCAGCAACCCCTGCTGCTCTCTATAACAACTTTTCTTTCTCTCACACCCCCCGCCAGTCGGGGAGGGGTGGGGGTACTGGTCTTCTCATTTCTAACAATTGGAAATATTCAACTCTCTCTTCTCTATGCAATAACAACTCATTTGAATATCATGCTATTACACTTACAACTCCCATCAAGATCCATATTGTAGTTATTTATCGCCCCCCAGGTCAACTGGGAAGCTTTGTGGAGGAGCTGGATGTGCTGCTGTCCTCTTTCCCTGAGGATGGCATCCCACTTGTAGTCTTTGGTGATTTCAACATTCACCTAGCGAAGCCGTATGCAACAGACTTCATCTCTCTCCTAGCCGCTTTCGATCTCAAACTGCTCATCACCACCGGTACTCACAAGTCAGGCAACCAACGGGACCTGGTTTACACACGCAACTGTATCACAGACAACATTTTGGTGAAACCTCTCCAAGTTTCAGATCATTTCCTCATTACTTTCAATCTACAACTCACTACCCATGCTCCACCAAACTCCCCACTATTTACTTTCAGACGAAACCTGCGCTCACTTTCTCCATCCCATCTTTCCTCTGCTGTATCATCTTCTCTTCCCTCACCCTCGCATTTCTCATCTCTGGATGTGAATACTGCAACAGATACTTTATGCTCCATCCTAACCTCTTCTTTAGACAATATCTGCCCTCTCTCCTCTAGGCCAGCACGTGCCACTCCCTCCAACCCCTGGCTATCTGAGGTTCTTCGTGAACACCGGACCAAGCTCAGGGCAGCGGAGAGGAAATGGCGCAAATCCAAAGACACATCTGACCTCAGTAGGTATCAATCTCTGCTCTCTTCCTTTTCTGTTGATGTTCATGCTGCGAAATCTTCATATTTCCACAACAAAATCAACAGTGCGTCTAACACACGAACACTGTTCAAGACATTCAACTCTCTCCTCTGTCCACCTCCACCACCACCCACCTCCTCGCTAACTGCTGATGATTTTGCTAACTTCTTCACTAACAAAACTACAACTATCAGCAGTCAGTTCTCAGATTCACACACACAGGAACCCAGACTAACCTCGCCCACAGCCAATAACCTTCTCTCCTCCTTCACTCCACTATCCGAGGAAGAAGTATCTAAACTACTTCTCTCCAGTCATCCTACCACCTGCCCTCTAGACCCCATCCCCTCACACCTTCTACAAGCCATCTCTCCCACACTTCTACCAGCTCTCACACACATTATCAACTCATCCCTCCACACTGGCATTTTCCCTACAGCATTTAAGCAGGCTCGGGTAACTCCTCTGCTTAAAAAACCAACGTTAAACACATCACTTCTAGAGAATTACAGACCTGTCTCTCTCCTACCATTCATTGCGAAAACACTTGAACGAGTTGCTTTTAACCAAGTATCATCCTTCCTGTCTCTGAACAACCAGCTGGATGTCAACCAATCTGGCTTCAAGAAAGGGCATTCAACCGAGACTGCATTGCTTTCGGTCACGGAAGCCCTGTGGATCGCAAAAGCTGCTTCCAAATCATCAGTTCTCATTCTCCTGGACCTGTCTGCTGCCTTCGACACTGTGAATCATCAGATCCTCTTGTCCGCCCTCTCATCACTGGGCATCACTGGAACCTCCCTCAACTGGTTTGAGTCCTATCTCACAGGTAGGTCCTTCAGGGTCACATGGAGAGGCGAGATATCCAAAGCACATCAACTGACCACAGGGGTTCCTCAGGGTTCAGTTCTCGGACCGCTCCTCTTCTCCATTTACACCACATCACTGGGGCCCATCATACAGGCACATGGTTTCTCTTATCATTGCTATGCTGATGACACCCAGCTCTACCTCTCATTTCAACCAGATGATCCCACAGTAGCTGCATGGATCTCAAGCTGTCTGGCGGACATCTCGGTATGAATGAAGGAACATCACCAGCTCAACCTGGCAAAGACTGAGCTTCTCGTCCTCCCTGCCAATCCGTCTCTAGTCAAGTCAAGTCAAGTCACCTTTATTTATATAGCGCTTTTTACAATACAAATTGTTTCAAAGCAGCTTTACAGAGATAACAGGAAAACAATGTTGTAATAGTATTGTTAAATTCAAAATTAAATGTTAAATGTCCCCAACTAAGCAAGCCAAAAGCCAATGGCGACAAAGGCGAAGAGAGGCGAAAAAGGCAACAGTGGCAAGGAACCAAAACTCCATCAGATGACAGAATGGAGAAAAAAAACCTTGGGAGAACCCAGGCTCAGTCAGGGGGCCAGTCCTCCTTTGGCCAACGAACGAACAGTGTATGATTATGAGTTAGGCAGCATAATGTCAGGAGTCAGATGTGATCAGAACTTTCACGATATTTATCCAGTTCATCTGGTTGGGTTGGGTCATCCGGCCGGTGAGGAGATGACTGTGTTGAGGTGTCCATGGGCCTTCACAGTGTTGATGGGGCTGGCTCATCAGGGATGCGTTGTCGTCGTGTCCATGTGATGGTCCTTCCTCAGATCTGGATATGGCCTGGATCCGGCGGTTCGCGGTAAACCTCGGGATAAACAGAGAGACTAATATTAGCGTAGACGCCATCCTTCTTATGATGTACAAAGTACATCAGGAATTATGGGAAGTGTTCCCGGTTCCGGCTGATCTAAACTATGCAGCCTAACATTGAATTATAGAAATCTATAATGTGTTATGTGTATGCTAAGCCAAAGAGATGTGTTTTTAGTCTAGATTTAAACTGACAGACTGTATCTGCTTCCCGGACTGTGTTAGGAAGATTGTTCCAAAGTTTTGGTGCTAAATAGGAAAAGGATCTACCGCCAGCAGTCGATTTTGATATTCTAGGTATTATCAATTGGCCAGAATTTTGAGATCGCAATAGACGTGAAGGACTATAATGCGTTAAGAGCTCGCTCAAGTACTGGGGAGCTAAACCATTTAGTGCTTTGTAAGTAATCAGCATTATTTTAAAATTTATACGATGTTTAATAGGCAGCCAATGCAGTGTTGACAGAACCGGGCTAATATGGTCATACTTCCTGGTTCTGGTAAGAACTCTAGCGGCTGCGTTTTGAACTAGCTGTAGTTTGTTTATTAAGCGTGCAGGGCAACCACCCAGTAGAGCATTACAATAATCTAGCCTTGATGTCATGAATGCATGAACTAATTGTTCCGCATTTGTCAGTGAGAGCATATGACGTAATTTAGATATATTTTTAAGATGGAAAAATGCGGTTTTACAGATACTAGACACGTGACTTTCAAATGAAAGATTGGTATCAAAGAGCACACCCAGGTTCCTAACTGACGACGAAGACTTAACAGAGCAGCCATCGATTGTTAGACAATATTCTGGGTTATTACGTGTGGCAGTTTTTTGTCCAATGATTAGAATCTCTGTTTTTTCAGAATTTAGTAATAGGAAATTACTGGTCATCCAATTTTTTATATCAGCTATGCATTCCGTTAATTTTGAGAATTGGTAAGTTTCGTTAGGTTTTGAAGAAATATACAGCTGAGTATCATCAGCATAACAGTGGAAGCTAATTCCATATTTCCTAATGATATATCCTAATGGTAGCATGTACAGAGTGAACAGCAGCGGTCCTAGTACTGAGCCTTGTGGTACGCCATACTGAACTTGTGATCGATAAGACATCTCTTCATTTACTGCTACAAACTGAAAACGGTCAGATAAGTATGATTTAAACCATGCTAGTGCAATTCCACTAATGCCAACATAGTTTTCTAGTCTATTTAAAAGAATGTTGTGGTCGATAGTATCAAATGCAGCACTAAGATCAAGTAACACTAATAGAGAGATACAACCACGATCGGATGATAAGAGCAAATCATTTGTGACTTTAATGAGAGCAGTCTCAGTACTATGGTACGGTCTAAATCCGGACTGAAAATCCTCGCAGATATTATTTCTTTCTAAAAAGGAACACAGTTGTGATGATACTGCTTTTTCTAGTATCTTTGACAGAAAAGGCAGATTCGAGATTGGCCTGTAATTGACTAATTCTGTCGGATCAAGTTGCGGTTTTTTAACAAGCGGTTTAATCATAGCCAACTTAAAGGTTTTTGGTACGTATCCTAGAGACAAAGATGAATTAATGATATTTAGAAGAGGATCTATGACCTCTGGAAGCATCTCTTTCAGTAGCTTAGTCGATATAGGGTCTAGCATACAAGTTGTCGATTTAGATGAATTAACAAATTTGCAAAATTCTTCCTCTCCTATAGCAACAAATGAATCAAAATGTTCCTCACGGAGACTACAATGCACTCCCTGATGCGCTACTGTAGTAGACGGTTGCATAGTTATAATTTTGTCCCTGATATTATAGATCTTATAAGTGAAGAAGTTCATAAAGTCATTACTGCTGTGTTTCTTGGAAACTTCTGGGCTTGAAGCTTTCTTTTTCGTTAGTTTAGCCACTTGTTCAAATAAATACCTAGGATTATGTTTATTTTCTTCTAATAGGGTTGAAAAATAATCCGTTCTAGCATCTTTTAATGCCTCTCTGTAAGCAATCGAGCTCTCCTTCCATGAAATCCGAAATACCTCTAGTTTTGTTTTCTTCCAGTTTCGCTCCATTTTTCTGGCTGCTCTCTTAAGGGCCCGGGTGTGCTCGTTGTACCACGGCGTTGGACTATTTTCTTTAATCTTCTTTAAGCGCAACGGAGCAACTATGTCTTAAGTGCTGGAAAAGAGAGATTCAAACGTTTCTGTTACAATATCAAGTTCTTCTAAGCTATCCGGGATGCTGAGATGATGAAACTGATTAGGAAGATTATTAATAAAGCCATCTTTAGTGGCAGAAGTGATAGGTCTAACATATTTATAACACGGAGTCGGCTTTGCAGCCTTGGCTAAATGTAATTTACACAAGACTAGAAAATGATCTGAGATGTCGTCGCTCTGCTGCAGAATTTCAACGGCATCAACATCTATTCCATGAGATAATATTAGATCTAGAGTATGGTTACGACAATGAGTAGGTTCTGACACGTGTTGTCTCACTCCAATTGAGTTTATAATGTCTTTAAATGCCAATCCCAATGCATCTTTTTCATTATCTACATGTATATTAAAATCACCAACAATTAGGACTTTATCGGCAGCCAATACTAATTCTGATAGAAAGTCAGCAAATTCTTTGATAAAATCTTTATGGTGCCCTGGTGGCCTGTATACAGTAGCCAGCAGAATTCTCAAACGTGATTTATTGTTTACACTATATATTTTTACATTAAGCACCAACACTTCAAAAGAAGTATATTTAAAACTAGATTTCTTAGTGGTTTTGAAAATATTACTATAAATTACAGCAACACCTCCCCCTTTGCCTTTCGGACGAGGCTCATGTTTATAACAGTAATCTTGCGGAGTGGACTCATTTAAAGTAATGTAATCGTTTGGTTTTAGCCAGGTTTCTGTCAAACACAGCACATCTAGGTTATAGTCTGTAATCTTATCATTAACTATGAGCGCTTTTGAATTAAGGGATCGAATATTCAACAACCCAAGCTTTATCGTTTGCTCATCTGTATTATATCTGTTTTTTATTTGTTGAACATCAATTAAACTTTTAACCTTAGAAAGGTTTGGCAGTTTTTTGGATTTCCAAATTCGGGGAACAGACACAGTCTCTATATGATGATATCTAGGTGAAAGAGCCTCTATGTGATGGGATTTATCTGACCTTGGTGACGTGAGGCCGCTAGCAGACGGTCGGTTTAGCCAGTCTGTCTGCTTCCTGACCTGAGCCCCAGGTTGTCATGTTTTATCTCTAAGACTATGAGCCAAATTACTAGAGAGAAGAGCAGCACCATCCCAGGAGGGATGAATACCATCTCTTTTCAACAGGTCAGGTTTGCCCCAAAAACTTTTCCAATTGTCTATGAATTCTATATTATTTTGCGGACACCAATTAGACAACCAGCCATTGAGTGAACACAATCTACTAACTATCTCATCACTCCTTCGAACAGGAAGGGGGCCAGAGCAAATTACAGTGCCTGACATCGTACTTGCGAGTTCAAACACCTCTTTAATATTAATTTTGGTGATCTCCGACTGGCGAAGTCGAACATCATTTGTGCCGACGGGAATAACAATCTTAGAGAATTTACGATTAGCATTAGCCAGCACTTTTAAATTTGCTTTGATGTCAGGCGCTCTGGCTCCCGGCAAACATGTGACTATGGTGGCTGGTGTCTCTATTTTCACGTTCCGTGTAATAGAATCGCCAATTACCAGGGCACAATCAACATAATTCTCAGTGGGTGTTTCACTGAGTGGGGCAAATCGATTTGTTATGGTGATCGGAACAGAAGAGTGGTTTTTTGATCCGCGACTAGAGCGATCTCTCACAGTTACCCATCTGCCTGGCTGCACAGGCAATAACTCAGCCGGAACCGAATCATGTAAATGGTTCACTATGCTAGGCGCATCCAAAGTAGTATCTAAGGCTCGTGCACACTTACTATCCTCGATTAAAGTTTGGATGCGTGTCTCTAATTCTGAAATCTTCTCCGTCAGCCTGACTGTCTCCTTGCATTTATCACATATAAACCCTATATTGCCGACGGGGAAGGCTATGGTAAACATGTGGCATGAGGTGCAGGTGACAATAACAGGACAAGACATTACTCACCGTGTTTGTTGACTGATTCTTACTCAACTAGGCTTTTTATGAACTCAGAGGCGCGGGCGCGCACGAGAAAAATAAATAAATAAATAACTGAGCGCACGGGCGGCGCGTTAACAGGCTAACGAGATACAAGCGTGTTGTGTTAACAATAACGGAAGCTAGCGATGTTAGGTTAGTCTGAGATGTTAGGTAAACTGTTTTAGTAGTATAAACACTAGAAATGATCGTAAATGTATGGTTCAAAACAGAGAGAAATACGAGGCTTTAGATGGAGCTTACAGCCCCGGAGCAAACACACTCACACACAGCAGGCAGCGAGGCAGACAGGAGCAATCGATCACAGTCCAAGAGTCCACAGCACGACTTCACTATCCAGCTAGATTCTTCCTCAATCACCCCACCAAGATCGGTCAGAAATCTTGGAGTAATCTTTGATGACCAGCTGACCTTCACAGACCACATTACAAAGACAGCTCGATCATGCAGGTTTGCTATGCACAACATCAGGAAGATCAGGCCTTTCCTAAATGAGCATGCAACACAACTTCTCGTCCAGGCCCTGGTCATTTCTAGGCTTGATTACTGCAATGCTCTTCTGGCTGGACTTCCATCATGTGCGACTAAACCTCTACAAATGATCCAGAATGCTGCAGCCCGTCTTGTCTTCAACGAGCCCAAAAGGGCCCACGTCACTCCTCTGTTCATCTCTCTGCACTGGCTACCACTCGCATCAAGTTCAAGGTGTTGACACTTGCTTACAGATTGACCACTGGTTCAGCTCCCTCCTACTTCCACTCAATACTTCAAGTCTACTTCCCTACCAGAAGCCTACGATCGGTCAATGAGCGGCGGCTCGTGGTACCGTCACAGCGGGGCACAAAATCACTCTCCAGAACATTCTCATTCATGGTTCCATGCTGGTGGAATGATCTCCCCACCGTCATCCGGAATGCAGAATCCCTGACAGCATTCAAAAGACAACTGAAAACTCATCTCTTCCGGGAGCACTTAACATAAAAAAAAAAATTAAAAAAAAAAACTTTCCTTTTCCTTTAAATCCTCGCTTGCCTGGCTTATGCTACTCCGAGCTATGTCTGAACTTTGTATTTTGAGCACTCCTTGCGTTGTTTTTGCCTCTTCACGATGACTCGCTTGGTTTAGTCCTCAGTTGTAAGTCGCTTTGGATAAAAGCGTCTGCTAAATGACTAAATGTAATGTAAATGTAAATGTAAAATGTTTATATGATTATGAATGATGATGCTGATTTGGATGTGTCTTTGCACTTTCGGGCTGATGACTACGATTACATTATCTCGTCCCTCAGGGGTCAATTTTGGGCCCTCTTCTTTTTAATATTTATGTTTATCCTCTTGGCCAGCTTTTGAGATCACTTGGTCTAAATTTTCATTTCTATGCAGATGATACCCAGATCTACATTCATTTTAGACCTAATGAAATTGTGCCTGTTCATTTTCTTTCTGAGTGTATTTCTAAGATTAAGGAATGGATAACTGATCATTTTCTTTGTCTTAACAGTGAAAAGACTGAGATTATGCTTGTTGGTTCACCCCACCAACTACGCAAAGTAGAGCCAGTCACTCTAGCTCTTGATGGCTCTACTGTGGAGTTGCAATCTAAATTAAGGAATTTAGGAGTCATTTTTGATGCCAATCTAACGTTTGAGCCACATGTTTTGAATACTGTTAAAATCTAATTTTTCCATCTTAGAAATATTGCCAGATTGCGTCCAATGCTGTCGTTCACTGTTGCTGAGAGATTGATAAACACTTTTGTGTTTTCGCGTATTGATTACTGTAATGCCTTGTTAGCTGGCATATCAAAAGTAACCCTTAAACAGAATGCAGGTTTTACAAAATTCGGTTGCCAGAATCCTTACAAGAACTAACATACGAGACCATATTACTCCCGTTTTGGAGTCTTTGCACTGGCTTCCCATCAGGTTTAGGGTGGATTTCAAAATGTTGATGCTTACTTACAAGGCATTGCATGATTTGGCACCTCAATATTTGACCGAGCTTTTAACTCCATATACTCCAAAACGTGATCTTCATTCTTCGGATACTGGTCTTTTAACTGTTCCCTCAACCCGTTTGGGAATAATGGGAGATAGGGCTTTTTCTTCATTAGCTCCAAAACTTTGGAACTCTCTACCGATTGAGATCAGGCAAGCCAAATCGCTTAAAACTAATTTTTTTAGGTTAGCTTTTAATTGATTTATTGTCTTTTATGTTTATTTTATTTTACTGTGTATTATGTCTCTTTGTGTTGAATCTTTGTAATTTTAATTGTTTTTGTACAGCGCTTTGAGATGTACATTTAAAGGCGCTGTAGAAAATAAAGGTTGTTATTATTATTATATTATTATTATTATTACTTAATACTATTTCAAAGAGATTTCCATCATTTTGACAGATTATAAATTGTATTTACCTGTGAAGACAAACCTGGAAAGAGACGTGAGGATTTGAGGAGAAACTCAAGAGATTCTTCGTGCATTCCAGTGAATTATTAATGGAATATATTGCAAATTAAATTCGGAAGAACAGACCACAAATGTGCAGTATATGTTGTCCTTTTTTAAAATACTTTTACAGCAGATTGCAAAGGAAAAAAATTAAATAATGAGGAAAAGCAAGCAGTGACTGAAAAGAGCTCTTGCTGTAGATATACTTGTTATAACGTCTTGTTAAAATACCAAGTGTAACGTTATTCTCATGTTGTCTGAAAATAAATCATGAAGGAACATGGACAGCTCATTGAGTCACACTGGCGGATCAGCTTTATTTGTAGGACAACCGTATGATTTTAAATGATTAGTTTCAACCTTTTTAAATGGAAGTGCCACCTGTAGTAAACTTATTTCTTCTTAAGTGTAGAAACTTAGAAGCGGAGACCAGGAGACTCGGGCAGTATCTTAAGCAGGATTCTTTATTGAGCACACCAGCTTGTTCGTTGCTGTAGTCTTAAGCTAGTCACGAGTCTAAATTAAAGTAACTTTACATGGTATATTATAAGCATTTTAAGAGGAGGGACTTCTGGAGGTGGAGACAAATTCAAACAAAGCATGCAAATGTAGTACGGAAGTCCGCTCGTTACTGGAAATTCCCCAGCCCTGATCTCATCAGCATTCGGATCCTTGAGATGCTAATCCCATCAGCCTGGATTGCTCAAACATTAACATTATCATAGAGACAAAGGGTTTGAGTCTCAGTAATTTTACTCATTTAAAATACAATAGAGCTAGCAGGAAAGGATACTGTTGTTGGAGAAATCAGTCTACTAAACTTTATCAGTTTATACTATTGGAGTGGAAATCTAAATTAAACATTTGATAAATTTGTAACACGTCAATTCCCCCCTTGGGAGTTCTAAATAACTCCCACACTATATACAAATTTAAACACTTAAAAGTTAATTCTTGTAACTTGTGTAAGTTACTGGCACATAGCTTGCTCTGTGTTGATGTTTCTGCAATTGCATGTTGACACAGAAAACAGAACATGCAATTATGGTCCGTGAAATTCTTACGGAAGAATTAACTTCAGTCATCTGGGGTCTTGCTGAAAGATCAAGAACTGCCTTTGTTTGTGCACAAGTGATTCATGGAATGCAGCCATCTTTGGATGTGACATGCAAACATTCTTTTCCAGCAAACAAGGCGTTTTTGACATATTCATCAGCTCTAAGAATATGTTGTTTCTGGAGTCCGGACTTTCTGCGATCTTCATGATGTGTAGTAGTATGACAATCTTGATCATGTCGATGGATGACTGAAGGTTCTTTTTGTGAGTCTCTGCGTTGTGTATTTTTTTTCTTTTCTTTATCCTTTTGGGATAGTTGGCTTTGCAGTGGTTCTCGTTGTTTTCTAGAGGGGCGGTGAGGAGGTCTGTGCATATTGTCTTGGGTCAGCCATCAAGAGGTATCTGCACAAAGGAAGACAGAAAACAAAAGACAGGAGCAGTATTTGTTCAACACTATAGGGTTGTAAACTTTTCCGAGTCTATTGCTATTGTTGTTCCTTCTTTCCCTATTTCTTAATTATTTTGACACCTAAAGAAACACAGTGAAGTGAGGATTGACTAAATGGGTGGGGAAGGCCTATGAGGAAATCTTCGCCGAAGGGGTGGCCACTGACACGTATTGCATTCAGATCTTCCCTTCGGTTCTTCACGGTTTCGTGTCCTATTCTGTCCCTGTAGGTGGGGGAGGGCATTTTATGTTTACAGCCTGACCTAAACTCATTAGTGATGAAGGCAGGGGCTGCTTCAGATTAGAAGGCAGACTGAGTAGGAGCTGAGCAATATTGTTAACTTCTCTCAAGTTCTTTTTGCTTTTCCTACATTCTTTTCTCCAATGTCCAGGCTTACCACAGTAATAACAACTGCCCTCTCTCTTAGAACATTTACGTTTCTGTTGTTTCTCTGCTGATTGGAGAGCTATATCTGTTTCAAAGAAAGCTTGAAAATCAGGATCTGTTTTATCTGACTGTTGGTCTTCTGAGTCACATTTGGTTGAGGCCTTGTTACTGCCCACCTTTGTCTTGAGACAGGACACTTGAGTCTGCAACTGTTTGTTCTGTTCTTTTAACTTCGGAATACACTGAGCTTGTTCTTGTGCAATGGATAAGCTAAATTCTCTCTGACAACAAATAATGGCTTTCACATTGTTCTTGCGAATACTTGCTCCTAGTACCTTTTTACAATCTTCAATTGACCATACTTTGTCTGGATGAATACCAAATTTCTTTATCAAATTCAATCTGACTGACTTAGTCACTATGGAGTCCATGTGCTCTCCTAATAATGACTTAAACTCACTGTCTGTCCATAAAGGGGTAGCTAGTCCACCTTTCTCAGTTAATGGAATCAGTCTAGCGTTTTTTTTCACACATTTTGTGAGCTACTTTGTTATCACACAATCAAAAACTAAACTTCTCTGATCAAACAGAGGCTACACTCGAACACAGATCAACTGTTGTTAAATCTTCCTTGTTACCAACACATCACAAACTATTAGCATGTTACGCTAATCTTACCTACAAAAGAAAATGGATATTTCACCTTTTCAACTTTTAGGGGATAAACAAACAAAAACACTAAAATCTTCTCTGATCAAAAGAAGCTACACACAAAATATTAGCATGTTACGCTAATCTTCTCTAAAAGAAAATGCAAAGGATCTTTCACCTTCCCTAACTTTAGAGAATACCTTCTCTAGCAACCTAGAGGCTATACTTTCATCTTTAAAATAAACTTTTAAAGGGTAACTTTGTTAGTCAAACACTACAGCTGTCTGATAACTCTTTTCTCTGGCGACACAGAGATTTGTACTGGTCATTCAGCGGTTCTTTGAATAGAGTGAAACTCACCAAATCGTTTGGTTGTATGGAAATATTCCAGCTGGAACTTCAGTCAGAAATGTTCATTCTTTGTTAAGATCTTTGTTGAGGTCGAAGTTTCTGGAACTCAGTCAGAACTCACTCAGCTTTGTTGAGGTCGAAGTTGCTGGAACTCAGTCAGAACTCACTCAGCTTTGTTGAGGTCGAAGTTTCTGGAACTCAGTCAGAACTCACTCAGCTTTGTTGAGGTCGAAGTTGCTGGAACTCAGTCAGAACTCACTCAGCTTTGTTGATCTTTGTTGAAATTCAGTTCTTGATTCAGGTGAAGTTAATTCCATCCGGGTCACGGCACCATCTGTAGTAAACTTATTTCTTCTAAAGTGTAGAAACTCAGAATCGAAGACCAGGAGACTCGGGCAGTATCTTAAGCAGGATTCTTTATTGAGCACGAGCTGGAGTTGCTGTAGTCTCTTCCAAGCGTCGTCACGAGTCTAACTCAGGGAGCAATTCCCTCACAATTATAACAATCTTAAAAGGGGAGGAACTTACAAAGCATGTGAATGATGTAAACAGGTTTAGGGAACCAGTTATAGATTGAAACTGTCGCCCATCTCGGTCCAAATCAAATTCCTATTCAAACACTGAGAGTTAAGAAAACAGGACCAAGGGTCTTATAATAGAGGGAAACAGGAATGTCAGGAAGAAGCAATTAAGAGTTTCAGTAATCTGACAAATACAGAAAAACAGGATTTGCCAGATTCTCTTGCTGGAAACTGTTTCAAAGCTGATATTCTAAACTGGAATGCATATTCTCAGTTATAAATTGGTATTGGAATCTAAATTAAACATTTAATACATTTGTAACACTTCAATCCCCTCTTTGGGAGTTCTAAATAACTCCCACACTATATACAAATTTAAACACTTAAAAATTCATTCTTGCAACTTGTAATCGTTACAGGCACATAGCTTGCTCTGTGTTGGTGTTTCTGCAATTGCATGTTGACACAGAAACAAAACATGCAATTAGAGTCCGTGAGTCTTTTCTGGTTGGAACTGTGATTTTCTAATGATCAATCAAGTTTCTGAACCATGAAGAATTATCTTCAGTCATCTTGGTGTAAATTTTGCTGAAAGATCAAGAATGTCTTGTTGGACCACCATGTTTGTGCACAAGTGAGTCCTGGAATGCAGCCATCTTCGGATGTGACATGCAAACGTTCTTTTCCAGCAAACAAGGCGTTTTTGACATATTCATCAGCTCTAAGAATATGTTGTTTCTGGAGTCCGGACTTTGTGCGATCTTCATGATGTGTAGTAGTATGACAATCTTGATCATGTCGATGGATGACTGAATGTTTCGTAGTCTCTGAGTTGTGTATTTTTTCTTTTCTTTATCCTTTTGGGATAGTTGGCTCTGCAGTGGGTCTCGTTGTTTTCCAGAGGTTCGGTGAGGAGGTCGGTGCATATTGTCTTGGGTCAGCCATCAAGAGGTATCTGCACAAAGGAAGACAGAAAACAAAAGACAGGAGCAGTATTTGTTCAACACTATAGGGTTGTGTTCTTTTCCGAGTCTATTGCTATTGTTGTTCCTTCTTACCCTATTTCTTAATTATTTTGACACCTAAAGAAACACAGTGAGGTGAGGATGGACTACTGGGTGGGGAAGGCCAATGGGGAAATCTTCGCCGAAGGGGTGGCCACTGACCAGGGGCGTGTCCAGAGCATTTTCAGTGGGGGGGCCATGCTGGGGCACTGCCTCCAAACGGGGTGGCCACCAGTGACCAAAAAAAAAAGCTAAATTCTACAGTATATTACTTAAATCCTATTGATTTTATTATTTTATTAACTTGAATAAAGTTACTTGTAAACAAATTTAGTAATAAAGCACATTTTTGATTAATTAAATTTTTTGTCATCCCTGTATATCCATTAAGTTAAATTTGAGAGCCAGTGTTTATTATTTTTTGTGTTTTCATAAAACTAACAAGTTTATAAAATAAAAGCAATTTTAAAAACTCAGAAGCAGAAACGATGTCAACTATTTTCTTTTAATTAGTTTGGCCATTACAATACAGTAGTTTTATTCACAATCTCTTTCAAATAATAATAATTTAAAATAAAAAATCCCCCCACTGTAATAATTCAAATGTTTGGCCAAAACATCATAGTGTTTCATTCAACATTTCTTTCAGATAAATTTACAAAAAAGCTGAGTAACACAGAGTTAAATGCTTCTGATTGGCCATTGTGTTTAAGAAATCAACACATGTGTCTGTGATTGGCTACATCGCTCAACGCTGCAAACATGATGTTATAAAAAGAAACTGGCCTGTAAATCGTTTCTGTTTTGGTTTAGGCCTAGTTGTTCTTTTTCTGCAACAGATGAATAACAGTTTTTGTTTTTATGTGTTTTATTAATTGATATTTATATTTTATATTCGTCCCGCGAATCGTTTTATTCTCCCGCAGCCCGCACAGAGTGAGTGCATTACCGCCCGCGCCCGCGCTCGCACTCGGCCATCAAATCTAGTCCCGCGCCGCACGTCTATGCAAATCACCATGACAGTGTTTTTTGTTTGATAGCGCCCAGCGTATTTTACTTGTATTGTGTTTTATTAAACTTTGACTGAACATTGGATTGAAATCAACCACGACCAACGCGAGCAGAGCCTGACGGGGTAAAAACATTGATCTGAGAAAACCACAACATATTAAACTATAGGCCTACATAAAGGTTACCAGCTCTTTGTTTGGTGTCTTGACTTCCCACACTTGATAAAGTAAAAGTCCGAGTCCACGACGGCCGTTGTTTCTCTGGCGCTCCACTTCTTTGAATCACGAACTTCAGTAGAGTCTATAACTGAACCAATCACAAGACATCTTATAGGGGGGGCACCTGGGGTGGCCCCTGCCACTGACGCGTATTGCATTCAGATCTTCCCTTCGGTTCCTCACTGTTTCGTGTCCTATCCTATCCCTGTTGGTGTGTACGGAAGCGTAACACAATCGTGATTCATTTCTCTTCATCCTCCAACAAAAACTTCAGTCATTTGCAGACATCATACATGAGGATGGAACAATGTTCGGCATTAGTGTGGACACTGCATGAGGGCATTTTACGTTTACAGTCTGACCTAACACTATTACTGATCAAAGGCCTGTGCTGTAAAATAACATTTAAGGCTGTGAGTTTACTTAACCAGTGTCCCCTAAAGGAAAAGTGAGACAGTCTTTCCTTTTGTTCTATTAAACAGAAACAAGTCTTTCATCTTTGTTGTAAGTTACTGGGGAAATTAAGCACTCACAGTCTGAATGATTAACACCTAAAACAGCTGCCTAACGTGGTTACTGATGATGGGAGGGGCTGCTTCAGAGTGGCAAGCAGGTTCAGCAGAAGCTGAGTAATATTGTTCACTTTTCTAACATTCTTTTTGTTTTTTCTACATTCTTTTCTCCAATGTCCAGGCTTACCACAGTAATAACAACTTCTCTCTTTCTTAGGACATTTACGTTTCGGTTGGTTCTCTGTGTTGACCTTAAAGGAGGCTGCTGCAATTTTTACTTTTGCCCTGAATCAGAGTCTCTTTCCCAAGTAGCTAACCTGTCTAGGTTACTTTGCAGGGTTCTAGTGGACCATGTGACGTCTAATAAAGGCAATGCATTTCTATGCTCTGTCAAAAGACCATGAAACCATGCGCGAGCCAAAGGGCCATTATCTTCTAACACCTTCTCTGATGTGTCTGATATTCCACTGTAAGCTGCAGCTGACTGACAAAATCTCTCTGTGTACTCACAAACAGTTTCATTCTTCTTCTGTACACAATGTGTTATCTTTGACCAGTCCACTTTAGGTCCAACAATGTTCTTTAGGATTTTCAAAACTCCCTCTCTCAATTCATCTTTACTTGCATGTTGTAGTTCAGAAATAACAGCATTTTCAAAGTCATTGAATTCTGACTCAGTCAAGATCTGTGATATTAGCTGTGTGACTTCAGCTAGAGACATATCGTAGAGCCGTAACTTCTTGGACAATTCTCTCCTAAACTCAGAAAAATTTCTTTGCACGGATGGCAAACTTTCAACAATTCTCTCGATGTCTTTAGGACTTAAAGATAATTTGACTGCTTGTAACTGCAGTATGGGGGTTACAGATGTAACTGTATCAACCCCTTTTGTATTCTGAGCCTTTTGTCTTGCTCCACACACTTCAAATGCATTTACATCTTTATCTATCAAACCAGAATTTCTAGTGTTTTCTAGTCTACAGAAAGACTGTAAATCAGGATAGCTTTCATCTGACTGTTGGTCTTCAGAGTCACATTTGGTTGAGGCCTGGTTATGGCCGACCTTTGTCTTGAAACAGGACACTTGAGTCTGCAATTGTTTGTTTTGTTCATTTAACTTATCAATACACCTAGTTTGTTTTTGTGCAATGGATAAGCTATATTCTCTATGGCAACAGATTATGCCTTTCATGTTTTTCTTTCTGATACATGCACCCAACACCTTCTTGCATTCTTCAATAGACCAAACTTTGTCTGGATCAATACCAAATTTCTTTGTCAAATCCAATCTAACTGACTCAGTCACTATGGAGTCCATGTGCTCTCCTAACAGTGATTTGAATTCACTATCTGACCACAATGGAGTAGCTAGTCCACCTTTTTGATTTGTGGGGATTAGTCTAGCATTTGTCCTAACCATTTTATGATGTTCTTTATCACACAATCAAACACTAAAATTTCTCTGATCAAAGTCAAGTCAAGTCAAGTCACCTTTATTTATATAGCGCTTTTTACAATACAAATTGTTTCAAAGCAGCTTTACAGAGATAACAGGAAAACAATGTTGTAATAGTATTGTTAAATTCAAAATTAAATGTTAAATGTCCCCAAATAAGCAAGCCAAAAGCCAATGGCGACAAAGGCGAAGAGAGGCGAAAAAGGCAACAGTGGCAAGGAACCAAAACTCCATCAGGTGACAGAATGGAGAAAAAAACCTTGGGAGAACCCAGGCTCAGTCAGGGGGCCAGTCCTCCTTTGGCCAACGAACGAACAGTGTATGATTATGAGTTAGGCAGCATAATGTCAGGAGTCAGATGTGATCAGAACTTTCACGATATTTATCCAGTTCATCTGGTTGGGTTGGGTCATCCGGCCGGTGAGGAGATGAGTGTGTTGAGGTGTCCATGGGCCTTCACAGTGTTGATGGGGCTGGCTCATCAGGGATGCATTGTCATCGTGTCCATGTGATGGTCCTTCCTCAGATCTGGATATGGCCTGGATCCGGCGGTTCGCGGTAAACCTCGGGATAAACAGAGAGACTAATGTTAGCGTAGACGCCATCCTTCTTATGATGTACAAAGTACATCAGGAATTATGGGAAGTGTTCCTGGTTCCGGCTGATCTAAACTGTGCAGCCTAACATTGAATTATAGAAATCTATAATGTGCTATGTTTATGCTAAGCCAAAGAGATGTGTTTTTAGTCTAGATTTAAACTGACAGACTGTATCTGCTTCCCGGACTGTGTTAGGAAGATTGTTCCAAAGTTTTGGTGCTAAATAGGAAACGGATCTACCGCCAGCAGTCGATTTTGATATTCTAGGTATTATTAACTGGCTAGAATTTTGAGATCGCAATAGACGTGAAGGACTATAATGCGTTAAGAGCTCGCTCAAGTACTGGGGAGCTAAACCATTTAGTGCTTTGTAAGTAATCAGCAATATTTTAAAATGTATACGATGTTTAATAGGCAGCCAATGCAGTGTTGACAGAACCGGGCTAATATGGTCATACTTCCTGGTTCTGGTAAGAACTCGAGCTGCTGCGTTTTGAACTAGCTGTAGTTTGTTTATTAAGCGCGCAGGGCAACCACCCAGTAGAGCATTACAATAATCTAGCCTTGATGTCATGAATGCATGAACTAATTGTTCTGCATTTGTCAATGAGAGCATATGCCGTAATTTAGATATATTTTTTAAGATGGAAAAATGCGGTTTTACAGATACTAGACACGTGACTTTCAAATGAAAGATTGGTATCAAAGAGCACACCCAGGTTCCTAACTGACGACGAAGACTTAACAGAGCAGCCATCGATTGTTAGACAGTATTCTGGGTTATTACCAGGGTTCTAAATTAACACTTACTAAATAAAATATAAATAAAAACTTACTAGCCAGTTTGGCCGGTGATGCATGAGGCATTAAATGCATGATAAGGCTCTGTTCTCGGGTGTGTGACGGTTAATAACCCTGAGACCGACGGTTATAGTTGAACAACGTCATTAGAAGAAGGATGAGTAGGCTAACTGTAGTCTCCACAGAACATAAAATATTCCTTTTATTTTATTTTTCGTGTTGCATTTATGAGGAAAAAAAACAACGTGACAAGCTCTGAAAGCGGCACTAAAAGATGCTTTAAAACTTTCACAGAGAATTCAAACAGAGAGCACAAAACCTTTCTTTCAAGTGAATTTCGTTTTGTATTAAATTGTATCTTAATTTTAATCAATGTTTCATCAACCAATTGCCTGGATTTAATAAATAAGAATTAAATATAGCAGACGATAGATAATCACGAAACGGAGGCACCGGCGCGTGAACTGGAGCTCCTCTCATCCAACCGAAACTCAGTGTATAAGGAAGCCTCTCTCACAGACATGTCTACTTTTAAACAGAACAATTCAAAAGGAAAGAAAACAGACTACAGACTGCTCTTTGCTTTATTTGATCCGTATGAATTGTGCATTTCTCTCTGCGCGTTCACTAGCCTACTGAAAATCGCGAGTCAGCACCGTCAACTTCATCTTTGCTTGACTGACAAAGAACTTGTTTATTAATAAACAATTAAAAATATCTCCTTGCTATATTTTACATTTTCATAATCATTAG
Organism: Semotilus atromaculatus; assembly: GCA_031834385.1. Lineage (NCBI taxonomy): Eukaryota > Metazoa > Chordata > Actinopteri > Cypriniformes > Leuciscidae > Semotilus > Semotilus atromaculatus. The sequence goes on along the minus strand of JAULUF010000192.1, from coordinate 28,743 downwards.
CCTACTTTTGCCGGTTGTTTGTGACAGAGTTTAGGTGCCTTATTGGCAGCGCCACATGAACGCGTCACCACCGCATCACCGTACCCACCAAAATAGGCCTGTTTTGATTCATTTAGAAAGCACATTCACTGCACTGCACAGTCTTGCTGTTAATTTTAATTCATTTTAAATAAACGTAGAGCAAGTAACTAATCAGTGTCTGCTCGTTTATTCAAACTAAGTTGTATAACAGACGAACGTCGCAACGCAACGAAAAATCTCAATCTCAAAATTTGTTTGCTATGCTACCAGAAGATATCATCTCGGATCACGATTCCCTCGGGGTCCAGCTCCGCTGTCCTGCATTGAATCAGTGATGGACAGCTGCTTCCTCAGTCGACTGCTGTTTGGATTTCATGTGATTTCTCATTGTGGTGATATTATGATAATTAATGATAATTATGATAATTAATAATTGATTAAAAGTAATTCCATTTTGTAATATAATTTTCATCAGTCTATTGTGTGATCAAATAGGCTACAATCCACTTGTTAAAAACGCCCCACAGCGCCACGGTGCATTTAATTATAACTGTGAAAAAAAGTTTAAGAAAGTAAAATTATTTGGCTATATTAAAATTATAAATTTTTTGAATTATAATTACAGATCGAATATTCGTGCACATCCATAATAGATAAATATAGATAGATAGATCCCAAACTTGAAATTAAATGTTTGTACTTTCTCTGTATATTTTGTTGTATTGTAATGTACTGTATGTTTTTTTCATGCCAACAATGTTAAAAAAAATGACCAAATGCATTCAGTGGCACTCATAATTTCTCTTATTTTCACCGGAAAAAAATTGGCTACTGGAAATTCTGATTGGCTAGTAAGTTTAGAAAGTTACCAGCCACATTGGCTGGTGATCAAAAAAGTTAATTTAGAACCCTGGTTATTACGTGTGGCAGTTTTTTGTCCAATGATTAGAATCTCTGTTTTTTCAGAATTTAGTAATAGGAAATTACTGGTCATCCAATTTTTTATATCAGCAATGCATTCCGTTAATTTTGAGAATTGGTAAGTTTCGTTAGGTTTTGAAGAAATATACAGCTGAGTATCATCAGCATAACAGTGAAAGCTAATTCCATATTTCCTAATGATATATCCTAATGATAGCATGTACAGAGTGAACAGCAGTGGTCCTAGTACTGAGCCTTGTGGTACGCCATACTGAACTTGTGATCGATAAGACATCTCTTCATTTACTGCTACAAACTGAAAACGGTCAGATAAGTATGATTTAAACCATGCTAGTGCAATTCCACTAATGCCAACATAGTTTTCTAGTCTATTTAAAAGAATGTTGTGGTCGATAGTATCAAATGCAGCACTAAGATCAAGTAACACTAATAGAGAGATACAACCACGATCGGATGATAAGAGCAAATCATTTGTGACTTTAATGAGAGCAGTCTCAGTACTATGGTATGGTCTAAATCCGGACTGAAAATCCTCGCAGATATTATTTCTTTCTAAAAAGGAACACAGTTGTGATGATACTGCTTTTTCTAGTATCTTTGACTGAAAAGGCAGATTCGAAATTGGCCTGTAATTGACTAATTCTGTACGATCAAGTTGCGGTTTTTTAACAAGCGGTTTAATCATAGCCAACTTAAAGGTTTTTGGTACGTATCCTAGAGACAAAGATGAATTAATGATATTTAGAAGAGGATCTATGACCTCTGGAAGCATCTCTTTCAGTAGCTTAGTCGGTATAGGGTCTAGCATACAAGTTGTCGATTTAGATGAATTAACAAGTTTGCAAAATTCTTCCTCTCCTATAGCAACAAATGAATCAAAATGTTCCTCACGGAGACTACAATGCACTCCCTGATGCGCTACTGTAGTAGACGGTTGCATAGTTATAATTTTGTCCCTGATATTATAGATCTTATAAGTGAAGAAGTTCATAAAGTCATTACTGCTGTGTTTCTTGGAAACTTCTGGGCTTGAAGCTTTCTTTTTCGTTAGTTTAGCCACTTGTTCAAATAAATACCTAGGATTATGTTTATTTTCTTCTAATAGGGTTGAAAAATAATCCGTTCTAGCATCTTTTAATGCCTCTCTGTAAGCAATCGAGCTCTCCTTCCATGAAATCCGAAATACCTCTAGTTTTGTTTTCTTCCAGTTTCGCTCCATTTTTCTGGCTGCTCTCTTAAGGGCCCGGGTGTGCTCGTTGTACCACGGCGTTGAACTATTTTCTTTAATCTTCTTTAAGCGCAACGGAGCAACTATGTCTAAAGTGCTGGAAAAGAGGGATTTAAACGTTTCTGTTGCAATATCAAGTTCTTCTAAGCTATCCGGGATGCTGAGATGATGAAACTGATTAGGAAGATTATTAACAAAGCCATCTTTAGTGGCAGAAGTGATAGGTCTAACATATTTATAACACGGAGTCGGCTTTGCAGCCTTGGCTAAATGTAATTTACACAAGACTAGATAATGATCTGAGATGTCGTCGCTCTGCTGCAGAATTTCAACGGCATCAACATCTATTCCATGAGATAATATTAGATCTAGAGTATGGTTACGACAATGAGTAGGTTCTGACACGTGTTGTCTCACTCCAATTAAGTTTATAATGTCTTTAAATGCCAATCCCAATGCATCTTTTTCATTATCTACATGTATATTAAAATCACCAACAATTAGGACTTTATCGGCAGCCAATACTAATTTTGATAGAAAGTCAGCAAATTCTTTGATAAAATCTTTATGGTGCCCTGGTGGCCTGTATACAGTAGCCAGCAGAATTCTCAAATGTGATTTATTGTTTACACTATATATTTTTACATTAAGCACCAACACTTCAAAAGAAGTATATTTAAAACTAGATTTCTTAGTGGTTTTGAAAATATTACTATAAATTACAGCAACACCTCCCCCTTTGCCTTTCGGACGAGGCTCATGTTTATAACAGTAATCTTGCGGAGTGGACTCATTTAAAGTAATGTAGAAAGGAATCACTTGCGCCTCAGCCTAGTCAGTGCTCTCGGAACAGGACACAACAATTTGAACAAAGGGCCCAAGGTCGATGGGACCAAGGAGGACCGGAGCACAGGACGTTTTTAATAAATGTATTAATATAAAATGACCAACGTTTCGACGCACATGCGTCTGTGACTCTGAAGAAGACGCATGTGCGTCGAAACGTTGGTCATTTTATATTAATAAATTTATTAAAAACATCCTGTGCTCCGGTCCTCCTTGGTCCCATCGACCTTGGGCCCTTTGTTCATTTAAAGTAATGTAATCGTTTGGTTTTAGCCAGGTTTCTGTCAAACACAGCACATCTAGGTTATAGTCTGTAATCTTATCATTAACTATGAGCGCTTTTGAATTAAGGGATCGAATATTCAACAACCCAAGCTTTATCGTTTGCTCATCTGTATTATATCTGTTTTTTATTTGTTGAACATCAATTAAACTTTTAACCTTAGAAAGGTTTGGCAGTTTTTTGGATTTCCAAATTCGGGGAACAGACACAGTCTCTATATGATGATATCTAGGTGAAAGAGCCTCTATGTGATGGGATTTATCTGACCTTGGTGACGCGAGGCCGCTAGCAGACGGTCGATTTAGCCAGTCTGTCTGCTTCCTGACCTGAGCCCCAGGTTTGTCATGTTTTATCTCTAAGACTATGAGCCAAATTACTAGAGAGAAGAGCAGCACCAGCCCAGGAGGGATGAATACCATCTCTTTTCAACAGGTCAGGTTTGCCCCAAAAACTTTTCCAATTGTCTATGAATTCTATATTATTTTGCGGACACCAATTAGACAACCAGCCATTGAGTGAACACAATCTACTATCTCATCACTCCTTCGAACAGGAAGGGGGCCAGAGCAAATTACAGTGCCTGACATCGTACTTGCGAGTTCAAACACCTCTTTAATATTAATTTTGGTGATCTCCAACTGGCGAAGTCGAACATCATTTGTGCCGACGTGAATAACAATCTTAGAGAATTTACGATTAGCATTAGCCAGCACTTTTAAATTTGCTTTGATGTCAGGCGCTCTGGCTCCCGGCAAACATGTGACTATGGTGGCTGGTGTCTCTATTTTCACGTTCCGTGTAATAGAATCGCCAATTACCAGGGCACAATCAACTTAATTCTCAGTGGGTGTTTCACTGAGTGGGGCAAATCGATTTGTTATGGTGATCGGAACAGAAGAGTGTTTTTTTGATCCGCGACTAGAGCGATCTCTCACAGTTACCCATCTGCCTGGCTGCACAGGCAATAACTCAGCCGGAACCGAATCATGTAAATGGTTCACTATGCTAGGCGCATCCAAAGTAGTATCTAAGGCTCGAGCACACTTACTATCCTCGATTAAAGTTTGGATGCGTGTCTCTAATTCTGAAATCTTCTCCGTCAGCCTGACTGTCTCCTTGCATTTATCACATATAAACCCTATATTGCCGACGGGGAAGGCTATGGTAAACATGTGGCATGAGGTGCAGGTGACAATAACAGGACAAGACATTACTCACCGTGTTTGTTCAAAACAGCGGCTACACTCGAACACAGATCAACTGTTGTTAAATCTTCCTTGTTACCAACACATCACAAACTATTTGCATGTTACGCTAATCTTACCTACAAAAGAAAATGGATATTTCACCTTTTCAACTTTTAGGGGATAAACACATCCCTGTTTGAACAGAGGTTCACCAATATTAACACGCAATGTTAACCTTCCCTAACTTTAGAGGATAAACCTTCTCTAGCAATGTAGAGGATATACTTTCATCTTTAAAATAAACTTTTAAAGGGAAACTTTGTTAGTCAAACACTGCAGCTGTCTGATAACGGTTCTCTGATGGCGCAGAGATTTGTACTGGTCTTCAGCGGTTCTTTGAATAGAGTGAAACTCACCAAATCGTTGTTTGTATGAAAAGATTCCGTCTGGAACTCAGTCAGAAAAGGTTTGTTCTTTGTTGAGATTCAGTTCTGGAGTTCAGTCTTTGTTTAGATCTTTTTGGAAATTCAGTTCTGGAACTCAGGTGATTCAGTCTGGAATGCAGTTAGATCTTTGAGCTTGAATTCCAACCTGGATTCAGGTGAAGTTAATTATATCCGGGTCACGACACCATCTGTAGTAAACTTATTTCTTCTCAAATGTAGAAACTTAGAAGCGGAGACCAGGAGACTCGGGCAGTATCTTAAGCAGGATTCTTTATTGAGCACACCAGCTTGTTCGTTGCTGTAGTCTTAAGCTAGTCACGAGTCTAAATTAAAGTAACTTTACATGGTATATTATAAGCATTTTAAGAGGAGGGACTTCTGGAGGTGGAGACAAATTCAAACAAAGCATGCAAATGTAGTACGGAAGTCCGCTCGTTACTGGAAATTCCCCAGCCCTGATCTCATCAGCATTCGGATCCTTGAGATGCTAATCCCATCAGCCTGGATTGCTCAAACATTAACATTATCATAGAGACAAAGGGTTTGAGTCTCAGTAATTTTACTCATTTAAAATACAATAGAGCTAGCAGGAAAGGATACTCTTGTTGGAGAAATCAGTCTACTAAACTTTATCAGTTTATACTATTGGAGTGGAAACCTAAATTAAACATTTGATAAATTTGTAACACGTCACACCCATAATTAAAAATGCAGTAAGCGCGTGAGGAATACGGTGGATTGATGCCGTTTGCTATCTCTGACTACTAGTAATAGTACTCGCTCTGAACATCCGATCAAACGACGTGAAAATGCTGACGTTTATTGTACGCCTGCTAGATGGCCCCGGTGCAGTAGAAGTAAAATCTGATTGGTTAAAGCAATAGTTTCATTGCCATTTATTTTAAGCTACAGGCGCCCGCACTGTCGATTCTGAAGGCCTCAAGGCAGATTTCTTTGACCCTGGCAACTGTAGCAACATTGGGTATTACATAAAAGTAGCTCAAATTATATATAGGGAATTCTAATAATTAATCATGAATATGATTAATAAATTGCATATTACAGTTAAATTAAATTATCGAAGTTGCAAATAGATCGATTGTATACATGAATGATCTCCACAATGAGTTATGGTTCGTCATTAATATATCAATAGTCTCATTACAGATCGATTATATGAGATAACTTTTAAAGGAATTAATTTAGTTATCAAACAATCTGTCTGTCCAGCAAACGGCCGTAAGATTAACTTACCAATTTCCCAACAAAAATTGTCTCTTTCTTATAATTCCAAAAAGCTATTTTATGGCCATGAAAAATCACCTTCTTGTTATTATAAAATTTAGGTTACTGAAATAGTAACACATTGTAAAGCTTTGTAGCTAGATCAAACATTTCATTGACTTTGTAAAAATTAGCATTTCAGAAGCAATCAAGAATATAATGGTTTTAATAAAATGAATCTACAGATACAGAATTCTACATTTAAACACGGGATACATGTATGTACAGTAAACAGTAAACTAATGCGACAGACGAATAACAAACGGGAGTGAGAGAGAGATTAAGTGAGAGAGAGAGATTGAGAGGGAGAGAGAGAGAGATCGAGAGGGAGAGAGAGAGAGATCGAGAGGGAGAGTGTCATGATTGGTAAAGAGAACAGGAAGCAGTCGCAGTTTACTCAAGGTTTATTGAACAGATGAAGGCTCAGGATCAGACACGGGTGTGGACAGGTAACGCAGGGACTTCGATGGTCAGAGTGCGGTGAATCCTCGTGACGTGAAGTGCCCAAGACGAGACGAAACAATCCAACACCGAGACGACAAATCCACAGGAACGAGACGACGGGAAGATCAGGAAACAAGACTCGACAGTGACACCCAGGACATCAAACAACGATCTGACAAGGGGCATGAGATGACAGTGAGTATTTAAGTGGTGAGGGAGATTAACTGCAGCTGGTGATGAATAATGATGATCAGCTGGAGCGGATCAAGGAATGACAACACAATCACGCCCACTACACACGTGCTTTCATACCACAACACAAACACGAGACGAGAAGGAAGCATTGGATCTGTATACCGTGACAGTACCCCTCCCCTAAGAACGCCTCCTGGCGTTCTCCGACCTCCCTACCTGTCGATTGTAATCATCGATCAAGGAGTGATCCAGGATGTCTCTGGCAGGTACCCAACTTCTCTCCTCCGGACCGTAACCTTCCCAGTCCACCAAGTACTGGAATCCGCGCCCCCTCCGCCTAGAATCCAGAATCCGATTTACCGAATAGGTGGTCTCCCCATCTACGAGACGCGGCGGGGGGGGAACCGGGACAGGCGGATTAATGTGAGCATGAAACACGGGCTTAATTTTGGAAACGTGAAATTCGGGGTGAATTCTCCTGTACGCAGGAGGTAAACTAAGGCGGACTGCCACCGGACTAATGATCTTGGTGACAGTGAACGGGCCAATAAATTTGGGAGCCAGCTTATTAGAGACGGATCGGAGAGGAATATTCCTTGTAGAAAGCCACACTTTTTGACCGACGACGTATACGGGAGGCTTCGACCGGTGGCGATCGGCCCTAGCCTTGGTGCGCGCCCCCACTTGGAGTAAAGTCTCACGGGCTCTAGTCCAAGTGCGGTGACACCTCTGGATAAAGGCGTGGGCAGAGGGGACCGCGACCTCGGACTCCAGACTGGGAAAAATTGGTGGCTGGTAACCTACACTACACTCAAACGGAGAGAGGCCCGTGGCCGACACTGGTAAGGTATTGTGGGCGTACTCCACCATGGACAGCTGTTGGCTCCATGAGGAAGGATTCTTGGATACCAAACATCGTAACATTCTCTCCAGATCTTGGTTGGCTCTCTCGGTCTGGCCATTGCTCTGAGGGTGAAACCCTGAAGACAGACTAACCGTCGCCCCCAGTAATTTACAAAATTCTTGCCAAAATTTGGACACAAATTGGGGTCCTCTGTCAGAGACCACGTCCATCGGGAGGCCATGTAAGCGAAAGACGTGGTCAACGACTGTCAACGCTGTCTCCTTAGCTGAGGGTAGTTTAGGTAAGGGAATAAAATGAGCCGCCTTCGAGAACCGGTCCACCACTGTCAAAACGACAGTGTTACCCTGGGAGGGTGGGAGGGCGGTGATAAAATCTAGAGCGATGTGGGACCAGGGTCTCGAAGGGACTGGCAGCGGTTGGAGGAGCCCATCTGGAGGTCGATTGGAGGTCTTACCAGTGGCACAAACCGAGCAAGCCAAAACAAAACTGTGAATGTCATGAGCCATAAGTGGCCACCAGAATCGTTGCTTAACTAAAAACTTAGTACGATTAACTCCTGGATGACAAGCTATGTTGGAACAATGGCCCCACCGGATGACGTCTGACCTCAAACCCTCTGGCACAAATAAACGACTCGGTGGACATCCGGGCGGAGGCGCTACCCCTTCTAAGGCCTTCTTGACCTTCGATTCGATCTCCCATACGAGTGTGGAAACAAATCGGGTCTCCGGTAAAATGCACTCGGGAGTAGACGGGCGTTCGGAGCGATCAAAAACACGGGACAAAGAGTCGGGTTTGGTGTTCTTAGAACCCGGGCGGTACGAGAGAGAAAAATCAAAACGACCGAAAAAAAGTGCCCACCGAGCCTGCCTGGAGTTCAATCTTTTGGCGGTTCTGATGTACTCTAAGTTCTTGTGGTCGGTCCAGACGATAAAAGGTACCCCCGAACCCTCTAACCAATGTCGCCATTCTTCCAACGCTAACTTGACTGCCAACAACTCCCTGTTACCAATGTCGTAATTGCGTTCGGCTGGGGATAAACGATGAGACAAAAACGCGCAAGGGTGCATCTTATCGTCTGTGGGAGAGCGCTGGGACAGAACTGCTCCTACCCCCACCTCTGACGCATCGACCTCCACCACGAACTGCCGTGAATAGTCAGGGGCAACGAGGATGGGAGCTGAAACAAAGCGGCTCTTGAGGTTAGCAAACACAGCCTCGGCTGTGTCTGACCACCTGAACGGAGTTCCGGGGGAGGTCAAGGCAGTCAGAGGCGCGGCTAGCTGGCTGAAGTTGCGAATGAACCGCCGATAGAAATTGGCGAATCCCAGAAACCTCTGTAGGGCCTTACGGGAATCTGGACTTGGCCATTCTACCACAGCCTTAACCTTGTCAGGGTCCACGCGCATTCCCTCAGACGAGATGATGTGTCCTAGAAAAGGAACAGACTGTGCATGAAAATCGCATTTCTCCGCCTTGACAAAAAGCCCATTCTCTAGCAACCTCTGAAGCACTTGCCGTACGTGTTGCACATGTTCCTGGAGAGACGAGGAAAATATCAATATGTCATCCAGGTAAACATATATGAATTGATCTATCATGTCTCGCAACACGTCATTGACAAGTGCCTGGAAGACTGCTGGGGAGTTGGACAGCCCGAAAGGCATGACCAAATATTCAAAGTGCCCCCTGGGGGTATTAAATGCAGTCTTCCATTCATCCCCCTCCCTGATGCGGACCAAATGATAAGCGTTACGCAAGTCCAATTTCGTGAAGATGGATGCTCCCTGCAACCTCTCGAAGGCTGAAGACATCAACGGCAAAGGATAAGTATTCTTTACCGTGATGTTATTCAACCCTCGGTAATCAATACAAGGTCGCAGAGATCCATCCTTCTTCCCCACAAAAAAGAACCCCGCCCCCGCTGGCGAAGAGGAAGGGCGGATGAATCTGGTTGCCAGAGAATCAGAAATATATTTCTCCATAGCCTCCCTTTCTGGAACAGAAAGCGAATATAACTTGCCTTTAGGCGGAGACTTACCTGGCATTAACTCTATGGCACAGTCATAGGGACGATGAGGAGGAAGAGAAGCAGCCCTAGACTTACTGAACACTTCCTTCAGGTCAAGGTACTCCTCGGGCACGTTAGACAGATCCCCTGCCTCCTCCTGAAACACATAAACAGGCACAGACGGACAAGCAGACACAAGACAAGACTTATGACATTCCTTGCTCCACTCCAGTATAGCCTTGTGCTGCCAGTCCACTCGGGGGTTGTGATGGATGAGCCAGGGGTGACCAAGAACGACGGGTGCCAGCGGTGAATCCAGGATATAAAAAAAAATAGTCTCAGTGTGATTGCCAGAAGTGATGAGGGTGATATCTTCAGTGGTGAATGCGATGGTGGGGAGTTCTTGACCATTAAGTGCGTGTACAGCAATCTTCTGAGTGAGTGGCTTGAGTGGAATTTGAAACTTGTGTGCAAACATACTGTCCATGAAATTACCCTCAGCCCCAGAGTCCAAAAGTGCTTGACAGTCGTGTTGGTGAGTTGACCATCTCAGTCTTACCGGGAGGAGTGTAGATGTGGATGAGGTCTTCTCGGCGGAGATCCCACCCGATAGTAGCCTCATACTTACTATCGGGCTTGGCCTTTTACCGGGCAGTTGTACGCGAAATGTCCCGAACCTCCACAATATAGGCAAAGGCCCTGGGACCTCCGCCTCTCCCTCTCCTCCCGGGAAAGCCGAGCTCGACCCACCTGCATGGGTTCGTGATCGAAGGCGGGGCTGACCACGTCCCTGCCGCTGGACCGTTGCCCCTCAATCCCTCCAGGAGGACGGTTAGATGCCGCTCTGCCTCCGACTCGGGAAAGTCGCGCATCTACTCGTAGGGCCAGCTCGATGAGTCCGTTCAATGACGTGGGTAGGTCCAGGGCGTAGATCTCTCGTTGGACGCGATCAGCCAACCCATGCAGGAACATGTCCCACTGCGCCTCCTCGTTCCAATGACATTCGGCCGCCAGGGTTCGGAACTCGATGGAAAAGTCCGAGACCGACCTCTCCCCCTGACGAAGGTCGGCCAGCACCCTGGCGGCTTCTCTCCCCGCGACGGCTCTGTCAAAAACCCGCCTCATTTCTGCGGAGAGAGCTGGAACGAGGCGCAGCAAGGGTCTTGATTCTCCCACACCGCCGTTCCCCATAACGCCGCTTTACCGGTCAGCAACGTGATGACAAAAGCCACCTTGGCTTGTTCAGTCTGGAACGTTCTGGGCTGTAGGGCGAAATGCATGGAACATCTTGTCAAAAACGCTCGACAGTACGCAGACTCACCCGCGTAGGGCTCCGGAACCGGTAGGCGTGGCTCAGATGGCGCGTGGGAATCCGGAGGTGTGGGGGGAACGGCTGGTGTGGGCGGCGCAGTGGGAACACGAAGGAGTTGGACCTGCTGGGTGAGCTCGGACACCTGCGCTACCAAAGCTTGAATCGCACGACCCGTGTCATTGATGTTCCTCTCGTGAGAATCCATTCTTGTGACGCTGTGGCGGACGAACTCCTCCAGCGAGGTTGGTGTCTCTCCTGCTGCTTCCATGGAGCGGTCAGATCGTTCTGTCATGATTGGTAAAGAGAACAGGAAGCAGTCGCAGTTTACTCAAGGTTTATTGAACAGATGAAGGCTCAGGATCAGACACGGGTGTGGACAGGTAACGCAGGGACTTCGATGGTCAGAGTGCGGTGAATCCTCGTGACGTGAAGTGCCCAAGACGAGACGAAACAATCCAACACCGAGACGACAAATCCACAGGAACGAGACGACGGGAAGATCAGGAAACAAGACTCGACAGTGACACCCAGGACATCAAACAACGATCTGACAAGGGGCATGAGATGACAGTGAGTATTTAAGTGGTGAGGGAGATTAACTGCAGCTGGTGATGAATAATGATGATCAGCTGGAGCGGATCAAGGAATGACAACACAATCACGCCCACTACACACGTGCTTTCATACCACAACACAAACACGAGACGAGAAGGAAGCATTGGATCTGTATACCGTGACAGAGAGAGAGAGAGATCCGTAGGATGTCACGCCTTTGTTTGCGCGAACCCCCATGACCGTCCGAGAATCTGAAGCGGACAAAGTTTTCTTTGTCCTGTGGGGGGGAATGCCCACTGGACTGAGGAGATTGTATTGAGCCGTTCGGCTCCAGAACCATGAAATGTGTAAAATAATGCACATTACTGCATTCTGCTATCGGAATTCGGCTCCGTTAGATTGAGAGAATTACAGAGATATCAAACATGTCACAGAAATACATAGAAATACAGAGTTACTTACGATATGCATATTATAAGCATTTAGTTCCTTCAAAGCAAGTTGTTCCTTCAAACAAACGTCATACATGAAGTAAATATAAACCGGGAAGCACACAGGAGTATTATGAAAACATGACATGCTTATGTTCTAAGTTTAATTTTTAAAGTTCGTGTTGTGTGTGTGTTAATGTGTGTGTATGTGATTGACCTTTAGATGTGTGTCCCGTGAGGCGGCGAGGTTTGCAGAAAGGGGAATGGGTGACCATTGTGCAACAGCGCTCGGCTTGTTTTCAATGTGTCATGTGCCACGACAAGGGGGGCGCTCTTTGGTCACATGTCAATACGACAGCGCACTTTGTTTCATTGTTAGAGAATCATTAACTTAACCAAAAAGTCCTATGATATCTGCTTTGTGTCACAGTCAAAAAGAAGGGTAGAGCTGTATTTGATTAAATTAGGATTCGCTGATTAAGAACATCTGGCCGGATGCCCTCAATGTCGTTACACAACACATAATGGCTGAAATATGATTGGATAAAATTATTATCTAATATACTCTAATATAAATATACATTACTGGAAGCAGCGCAACCAAGACAAATCTATGAGAATGTACTATTGGCAATAATCTAATACACATTCATAAAAAAATTCTATTAAAGCGCAAGTGAGTGATTCTGATAGTGTTTAGGCCAGCAGAGAGGCCTTTGCTGGCCCTGACGGCCCACCACTGATGGTGTGATGGAGCGGGTGGAGCCGGATCAAAGCAGTACTAACAAAACAATGCCATTTTTAGGAACAATTTAATTTTTTTAATGATTGAATGATGCATTTACATATCACTTTTATTTTTCTGTACACCCAAAGCGCTTTACAATCATGTCAGGGGAATCTCTCCTCAACCACCAAAAATGATAAACATGGATATATATGCTGGTCTGTGCCGGTCATCGTGTGATCTCCAGCACTGCTGTGATGAGATGAGTCCTGCTATAGAGTGGCGAAGTGCAGTCGCAGGCTCTTCAGGATCTGCTGTGTGTCCACGTGTTCAGGGAACGCATCCTCAGACCTTTGAGCGGCCGTGAAACTGCTCTGAAGATCTCCAACCTTCGGCCACAAACAACATCATTAAACACTCACATTTATTTAGTTGAAAATATAGTTCTGAACTATTGTAAATTAGGGTTGTAAATATGGCTTTATTTTTGTCGTTTCAATTAGTAATACTTAATTATAGCTAAAGATAATAAAAAATAAATAAAGGAGAAGGCAGAGTATGACAGAGTAGCACACACACACACACACACACACACACGCACACACACACAGAGTAACACAGAGTAACACACACATAGTAACACACATCAGAGTAACACACACACAGAGTAACACACACACAGAGTAACACACATCAGAGTAACACACATCAGAGTAACACACACACACACACACACACACACACACAGAGAGAGTAACACAGAGTAACACACATCAGAGTAACACAGAGTAACACACAGAGAGTAACACACATCAGAGTCGTGAGTCGTACCTTCTCAGAGAGTGTGGCGAAGTTAAAGTGTGGCTCGTACATGTGTGGAGACAGCGCAGCAGCCGTCTGCAGGAAAGCCTTCGCCTGCGACAAAACACAAGTCCAGTTACAGCCCTGTTCAATCCTGATGCATATGATTACAGAAGTGGGGGAAATCATATATAACCAGGGCCAGAAACAGACTGACAAAGGAGATCAGAGTTGCTAAAAGAAGCTACTCTGAAAAGCTGAGTCTGGACAGGCCTGAGGAACATCACCAACTACAAGTCACCATCACCCCGATCTGAGGAGAATCAACCTTGATTTAAATTTAAATTCATTCTACTGCAGGTTTGAAAAGCCCAGCCTCACACCACACACCCGCTCTGATCGGCACTTCACACATTCACCATCACCTCCTGCACCTCCTCCTGCACTACTAGTCCGGGCCCCAAAAAAAACAAAATCACTGGACTTAATGACTAGAGACCTGTCGCTCTCACGTCTGTGGTCATGGAGTGGTTTGACAGACTGGTGTTGGCCCACCTGAAGCACATCACTGGACCCCTGCTAGGGGTGCACGATATATCAAATCTATAGTTATCGCGATATCACGTTGCCCAATATTACATTTACATTTACATTTATTCATTTAGCTGACGCTTTTATCCAAAGCGACTTACAATTGCTATACATGTCAGAGGTCGCACGCCTCTGGAGCAACTAGGGGTTAAGTGTCTTGCTCAGGGACACATTGGTGTCTCACAGTGGATTCGAACCCAGGTCTCTCACACCAAAGGCATGTGTCTTATCCACTGCGCCATCACCACCCCAATATCATATTGAAAGTCTTGCGATATTTATGCAATATTTTGTTTATGATGCGTCCCATCCGACATGCACCGTTGCATTTCCCCCGACTCATTTCCTGGTTCTCCTTCTCCATAAACAACATGAAATTAAGGAGAGGGTGAACTTTTCATGCTACAGATTTCCCACAGTGGTCAGAGAGAACAGGGGAGACACTTTGTTTTTCCTCAATATGACTGTAGAGTCGCTACTCGCTCCAAAGCTAATCGCCGTCACTCTCTCACTACTCCCTTGCTCTACCACACAGTCCCCCCACACACACACTTGCTACTCGACACACACACCAGCACACAAGTATAAACATCAGGCCACCTGGCCACTTCATGCGTTTTCTCAGATCGGATAGCTATCTGATTTATCAAAACGATTCCATTTACACCTGGTCACATAAAAGTGTTTTTTGCAAAACGGAAATAAATCCGATCTTCAATTCCCCCGCTATATGCAGATTTATGCAGAGTTCATGTCACCGAAAGCAACAGATATGAGTTGCACTTTATGATCATCAGCTAAAATGTCAAAATCAATAACGCAATAACAGAGCAGGAACAGCCCTGGTAAGATCATTTCGTTTCTTTACTTTTAATGAAGATAATTGTGTAAAGCGTCTGCGACTTACTTTCACTTTGAATTGCGATAGTTTGTGCGTTGGCTTGATGAAGAGATGCTCGGCTGCTCATCTGCGGCGATGCGTGTTGCAGTAGCGTCGTCATATCTGCCTGTAACACGTTCTCACGTTTATTTTTTAGCGTTTTTGGGAGGTGTAAATTTTACATATGTGGTTTCAACAACCAGATGCTTTTACACGTGTGCAGTGTCGTCTGTAACGCGGCCCAGATCTCCTCCTGAAGTGGTTTCAGCGATCGGATTCAAATCCGTCTCGAATGCGTTTCGGAGGGCATTTACACCTGGTCTCTTCACGATCAGATAGCTATCCCACCACAGAAAACGCATAAAGTGGCCAGGTGTGACGAAACCTCTACCTGTGAGTTATCTGGGAAAGTGCAAATTGCCTTCTAAAGGTTACACGGTTGTTGATGGGCCCTGTTTCTCATGACATTTTCTTTTTACTTGTACTGTAGACTTACCTATTTTGATGCGTTTTCCCATAACTTTTGTAGTTTTGCATATGTTTAAAAATATAGAAATTAATATCGATATCGCAATATTCATTATCGATATCGCAATATCACTTTTTTGTCAATATCGTGCACCCCTAACCCCTGCTGGATCCCTTTCAGTTAGCTTACAGAGGAATTTTTATTTATTTATTTATTTAACCTTTATTTAACCAGGAATAGTCCCATTGAGTTACATTAACTCTTCTCCCAGGGAGTCCTGGCCAAGATAGGCGGCCAAAAAGACAGGACAAAAAAAATATATATATATAATAATAATTACATACTACACAACAAATCTCTATACATAGACTATACATATACAAACAAGACATTTTGTTTAACTTAAGTAAATACAAACATATAATTTAAAAGGTACCTAGTGAAAAACAATTACACCGTTCAGTCAAAGTTGACTTTAAAAGGTTTTTAAAAATATGAATAGATGGAAGTGATTCTAAATTTAAGGTGTTTTGAAGTTCATTCCAGACATTTGGTGCATATGATGAAAAAGCTTTTTTACCAAATTCTGTTTTTGTTGATGGAATAATTAATAATATTTTTTTGACGACCTTGTTCTGTAAATTCTGTTTTGGTAAGTAAGTAAATTTGAAATGTAAATGGGTAATTTACCCATTAGTGCTTTGCCAATAAAAATCAATAGATGAAATTTTCTTCTGAGAGAGAGGGAGGGCCATTTTACAGTTTCATACAGAGTGCAATGGTGAGTCCTAGCTGTTGCATCTGTAACGAAACGTAAGGCAGAGTGATATAATACATCTAATTTTTTTAATAAAAATGAGGTAGAGTGCATATAAATTAAATCACCATAATCCAAAACTGTTAAGAATGAACTCTGCACCAACCTTTTCCTTGCTGAATAAGGAAAGCACCTCTTTAATCTAAAATAAAAACCTAACTTAGGTCTGAGTTTTTTTAAAAGGCTCTCAATATGGACCCCAAAAGACAATTTATCATCAATCCAAATACCTAGGTATTTGTAAGAAGTCACTCTCTCTATCGAAGTACCACTTTGTGTCAAAATAGTGAAATCCATAGGAGAATGTGAACGTGTAAAGACCATTAATTTAGTTTTTTTAGCATTTAATACCAACTTTAATCCTACCAAAGATTTTTGTACCTGACTAAAGGCAGACTGTAAATGATAAATTGCTTCCTTCAATGATGTAGCAGAGGTGTACAAAATAGTGTCATCTGCGTAAAAATGAGCCTTTGTTTGATTCAGATCCATACCTAAATTATTTATATAAATAGAAAATAAAATAGGACCCAAAACTGATCCTTGGGGGACACCCATTTTTACTTCTAGCAATGATGAGGTACAGTTATCTAGTGTCACACACTGTGTTCTACCACTCAGGTAATCAGAAAACCAGTTTAGCACAGTGCTACTAAAACCTATGTTTTGCAATCTTTGCATAAGGAGATTATGGTCGACGGTGTCAAAAGCTTTAGATAAGTCAATGAATAGAGCAGCACAAGACTTTTTGCCATCTAAAGCATTGACAATATCATTTATAACAGAGGTTACAGCCGTAATTGTACTGTGTCCTTTCCGGAAACCAGACTGAGTGGAGCTTAAAATACAGTTATCTGCTAAAAAATGTTTTAGTTGCTCATTTATAAGAGACTCAAATAGTTTAGACAAGACAGATAATCTGGAAATTGGCCGATAATTATCTAAGGCCGATGGGTCTCCACTTTTTAATAGTGGAAGGACAAATGCAGATTTCCATGATTTGGGGATAGAACCACTGCATAAACTAAGATTAAAAATGGAAGAGATGGGTTTAGCAATCAAATTTGCAGCAGTTTTGAGAAAAAATGGCTCAATCTGGTCTGGCCCAGCAGACTTTTTACAGTCCAGGCCTAACAGAGCCTTTTGCACTTCAGAGACAGATATTAAAGTAAAGTTACAATAATTCAAATTTACATTAGACAAGTTTGTGATAGAAGTTACACTATCTGTGGGGTTGGTTGGGAATGTTGACTGAATATCTATTCCTGCATTAATAAAATGCTCGTTGAATGTATCTACTATATTTTGTTTACTCCTTACAACAAACATCATCCATATCACAAACTAAGTTTAAATCACTCTGATAGATTTCATGAAGAAAAGCTTGCTCATTAAAACATTTATAATTTCGTTTAAAAATATACCGTGGTTTAGTTTTAGTCAATTTGCAATTTCTAACACACACAACCATACAGTGATCACTGATATCATTACAGAAAACTCCAGTAGCCGAATACTTATGTGGAGCATTAGACAGAATTACGTCAATTAATGTCGATTTGTCCATTCTTTTTTGATTTAGACGTGTAGGTGACTGTACTAATTGCGTCAAATGTAAAGCATCACATATGTCTCTTAACGCTGATGAAGGTGATAGCCAGTCCCAGTTCAGATCTCCTAGGACAATATACTCATTGGACAGTTTATGCAAGAAGTCAGACAGTAGAACAGTTGCTCCAGCTGCAGCCGAGGGTGGCCGGTAACATCCTACCACAGTCAGAAAAGCGCCATTTGGGAGATTTAATTTAATGGCACATAATTCAAAGAATTTTGGCTTTGTTATTGATTCAATGGAACAACATTCCAACGATGCCTTAACATATATGGCTACTCCCCCTCCTTTACCCATACGATCTGTCCTAAAAAGATTATACCCTTCAATATGAATCATATTGCTCGTGATTGATGGTTTGAGCCATGTTTCTGACAAGACGATTATGTCACTTTCTGTCAGTTTAGCCCACAGACGAATAGCATCGATTTTATTAATCAGGCTGCGCACGTTGACATGAATAAAACGCAAGCCACTGCTATCTTTTAAATCGTCAGGGCTCAGAAGCTCAAGCAGTTTTGGGCCTGGGTTTGGATGGACATTACCTGAAAGAAACAGGAGTAGAATAATCCAAACTGATCTTGCCGGGCGGCTGTTGCCGACTCGATGATTGTGGCTGCAGGAGTTGAACTGGAACCGCCGTACTTCTGCCCATTTGAAAAGTCCATACCCATGCAGGGTGCAGACCGATGAAGCCATAAGGACTGATGTAAAGCCATCGGCATCAAACAGCATAGTCACAGAATTTGGAAGAACAATTCGGGAAGAAGCAAACAATCCATCGCCAGATAATCCC
>JAULUF010000192.1:0-5000 GCA_031834385.1 Semotilus atromaculatus | reverse complement strand
AAGAAAGATAGATTAGTTAGAAAGAAAAAGAAAGATAGATCAGTTAGAAAGAAAGATAGATTAGTTAGAAAGAAAGAAAGAAAGAAAGTTAATTAAAAAGAAAGAAAGAAAGTAAGATAGATTAGTTAGAAAGAAAGATAGATTAGA
The DNA here is from genome assembly GCA_031834385.1 of Semotilus atromaculatus. NCBI lineage: Eukaryota > Metazoa > Chordata > Actinopteri > Cypriniformes > Leuciscidae > Semotilus > Semotilus atromaculatus. The sequence goes on along the minus strand of JAULUF010000192.1, from coordinate 4,853 downwards.
AAGAAAGAAAGATAGATTAGTTAGAAAGAAAGATAGATTAGTTAGAAAGAAAGATAAATTAGTTAGAAAGAAAGATAGATTAGTTAAAAAACAAAGAAAGAGATTTGTTAGAAAGAAAGATAGATTAGTTAGAAAGATAGATTAGTTAGAAAGAAAGATAGATTAGTTAGAAAGAAAGATAACTTAGTTAGAAATAAAGAAAGATAGATTATTTAAAAAACAAAGAAAGATGGATTTGATAGAAAGAAAGATAGATTAGCTAGAAAGATAGATTAGTTAGAAAAAAGAAAGATAGATTAGTTAGAAAGAAAGAAAGATAAATTAGTTAGAAAGTAAGATAGATTAGTTATAAAGAAAGATAGATTAGTTAGAAAGAAAGAAAGATAGATTAGTTAGAAAGATAGATAGATAAGTTAGAAAGAAAGAAAGAAAGATTAGTTAGAAAGAAAGAAAGATAGATTAGTTAGAAAGATAGATAGATAAGTTAGAAAGAAAGAAAGAAAGATTAGTTAGAAAGAAAGAAAGATAGATTGGTTAGAAAGAAAGAAAGATTAGTTAGAAAGAAAGATAGATAGATTAGTTAGAAAGAAAAAAGATAGATTAGTTAGAAAGAAAGAAAGTAAGAAAGAAAGAAAGAAAGATTGGTTAGAAAGAAAGATAGATTAGTTAGAAAGATAGAAAGAAAGATAGATTAGTTAGAAAGAAAGAAACATAGATTAGTTAGAAAGAAAGAAAGAAAGATAGATTAGTTAGAAAGAAAGAAAGATTAGTTAGTTAGAAAGAAAGAAAGATAGATTAGTTAGAAAGAAAGATAGATTAGTTAGAAAAATAGATAGATAGATAGATTAGTTAGAAAGAAAGAAAGATAGATTAGTTAGAAAGATAGATAGATAGATAGATTAGTTAGAAAGAAAGAAAGATAGATTAGTTAGAAAGAAAGATAGATAGATTAGTTAGAAAGAAAGATAGATTAGTTAGAAAGAAAGATAGATTAGTTAGAAAGATAGATAGATAGATAGATAGATTAGTTAGAAAGAAAGAAAGATAGATTAGTTAGAAAGAAAGATAGATAGATTAGTTAGAAAGAAAGAAAGATTAGTTAGAAAGAAAGAAAGATAGATTAGTTAGAAAGAATGAAAAAAGAAAGAAAGAAAGAAAGATTGGTTAGAAAGAAAGATAGATTAGTTAGTAAGAAAGATATAAAGAAAGATGGATTAGTTAGAAAGAAAGAAACATAGATTAGTTAGAAAGAAAGAAAGAAAGATAGATTAGTTAGAAAGACTAGTTAGTTAGAAAGAAAGAGATAGATTAGTTAGAAAGAAAGATAGATAGATAGATAGATTAGTTAGAAAGAAAGATAGATTAGTTAGAAAGATAGATAGATAAGTTAGAAAGAAAGAAAGAAAGATTAGTTAGAAAGAAAGAAAGATAGATTGGTTAGAAAGAAAGAAAGATTAGTTAGAAAGAAAGATAGATAGATTAGTTAGAAAGAAAAAAGATAGATTAGTTAGAAAGAAAGAAAGTAAGAAAGAAAGAAAGAAAGATTGGTTAGAAAGAAAGATAGATTAGTTAGAAAGATAGAAAGAAAGATAGATTAGTTAGAAAGAAAGAAACATAGATTAGTTAGAAAGAAAGAAAGAAAGATAGATTAGTTAGAAAGAAAGAAAGATATATTAGTTAGAAAGAAAGATAGATAGATTAGTTAGAAAAAAAGATAGATTAGTTAGAAAGAAAGAAAGATAGATTAGTTAGAAAGAAACATAGATAGATTAGTTAGAAAGAAAGAAAGATTAGTTAGAAAGAAAGAAAGAATGATAGATTAGTTAGAAAGAAAGAAAGATAGATTAGTTAGAAAGAAAGAAACATAGATTAGTTAGAAAGAAAGAAAGAAAGATAGATTAGTTAGAAAGAAAGAAAGATATATTAGTTAGAAAGAAAGATAGATAGATTAGTTAGAAAAAAAGATAGATTAGTTAGAAAGAAAGAAAGATAGATTAGTTAGAAAGAAACATAGATAGATTAGTTAGAAAGAAAGAAAGATTAGTTAGAAAGAAAGAAAGAATGATAGATTAGTTAGAAAGAAAGAAAGATAGATTAGTAAGAAAGAAAGAAAGGAATAAAGAACGATAGATTAGTTAGAAATAAAGATAAAGTAGTTAGAAAGAAAGATAGATAGATTAGTTAGAAAGAAAGATAGATAGATAGATTAGTTAGAAAGAAAGATAGATTATTTAGAAAGAAAGAAAGATAGATTAGTTAGAAAGAAAGAAAGATTAGTTAGAAAGAAAGAAAGATTAGTTAGAAAGAAAGATAGATTAGTTAGAAAGAAAAAAAGAAAGAAAGAAAGAAAAATTGGTTAGAAAGAAAGATAGATTAGTTTGAAAGATAGAGATTAGTTAGAAAGAAAGAAAAGATTAGTTAGAATGAAAGAAAGATAGATAGATTAGTTAGTTAGAAAGAAAGATAGATAGATTAGTTAGAAAGAAAGAAAGATTAGTTAGAAAGAAAAAAAGATAGATTAGTTAGAAAGAAAGAATAAAAGAAAGTAAGAAAGAAAGAATGAAAGATTGGTTAGAAAGAAAGAGATTAGTTAGAAAGATAGATAGATTAGTTAGAAAGAAAGAAAAGTTAGAATGAAAGAAAGATAGAGTAGTTAGAAAGAAAGAAAGATAGATAGATTAGTTAGAAAGAAAGATAGATTAGTTAGAAAGAAAGTAAGGTAGATTAGTTAGAAAGAAAGATAGATTAGTTAGAAAGAAGAAAGATAGATTAGTTAGAAAGAAAGAAAGATTAGTTAGAAAGAAAGAAAGATAGATCAGTTAGCAAGAAAGAAATATTAGTTAGAAAGAAAGAAAGATTAGTTTGAAAGAAAGAAAGATTAGTTTGAAAGAAAGATAGATTAGTAAGAAAGAAAGAAATAAAGAAAGATTAGGTAGAAAGAAAGAAAGATTAGTTAGAAAGAAAGAAAGATAAGTTAGAAAGATAGATAGATAGATAGATAGATAGATAGATAGATAGATAGATAGATAGATAGATAGATAGATAAAGTTCATTAGTACATATAGAATGGTAGTTTAATTGAATCTAGGGCTTCAGGGAGTTTAGATTTGAGTTTTTGTGTTGTTCACTACTGGGCCACCGTAGTCTTGGCTCAATTTGAACTGTTGCAATGAAAGTCAATGGGATTTTTATGATTTTTAATATTAATTTTTAAGAAATCTGAAAGTCAAATCAGTTTGAAAAGATATAGCACACCGAGTCAGAACAGTCTGAAGGTCTGACCCGAGTTTGGAGTTTGTAGAGTTAAAGCTCTAGGACGAGTTAGAGTCAGAATTTTTTGGGTAAGAAAAATAATAATAAGAAGAAGAATAATAACTAGAAAAAGTTCGTCGAGACAAACTTTAAGTTGGCTTGTGAAAGTTTGGACCAATAAGTTTGAAGAAGTTTAAAGTTTAAATTAGTTTAAAGTTTAATTAGTTTATAGTTCAGTAAGAAAGAAAGAAAGATAGATTAGTTAGAAAGAAAGATAAAAAAAAGATTAGTAAGAAAGAAAGAAAGATAGATTAGTTAGAAAGAAAGAAAGAAAGAAAGATAGATTAGTTAGAAATAAAAAAATAAAAAAAGATTAGTAAGAAAGAAAGATAGATTAGTTAGAAAGAAAGAAAGATAGATTAGTAAGAAAGAAAGAAAGATAGATTAGTAAGAAAGAAAGAAAGAAAAAAATAGTAAGAAAGAAAGAAAGATAGATTAGTAAGAAAGAGAAAGAAAGATAGATTAGTTAGAAATAAAAAAATAAAAAAAGATTAGTAAGAAAGAAAGATAGATTAGTTAGAAAGAAAGAAGGAAAGAAAGATAGATTAGTAAGAAAGAAAAAAAGATAGATTAGTAAGAGAAAGATTGATTAGTAAGAAAGATAGATAGATTAGTTAGACAGAGAGAAAAAAGATTAGTAAGAAAGAAAGATAGATTAGTAAGAAAGAAAGAAAGATAGATTAGTTAGAAAGAAAGAAAGATAGATTAGTAAGAAAGAAAGATAGATTAGTAAGAAAGAAAGAAAGAAAAAGATTAGTAAGAAAGAAAGAAAGATAGATTAGTTAGAAAGAAAGAAAAAAGATTAGTAAGAAAGAAAGAAAGATTAGTAAGAAAGAAAGATAGATTAGTTAGAAAGAAAGAAAGAAAAAAGATTAGTAAGAAAGAAAGAAAAAAAGATTAGTAAGAAAGAAAGAAAGATAGATTAGTAAGAAAGAAAGAAAGAAAAAAAGATTAGCAAGAAAGAAAGAAAGAAAGATAGATTAGTTAGAAAGAAAGAAAAAAAAGATTAGTAAGAAAGAAAGAAAGAAAGAAAAAAAGATTAGTAAGAAAGAAAGATAGATTAGTTAGAAAGAAAGAAAAAAAAGATTAGTAAGAAAGAAAGAAAGAAAAAAAGATTAGTAAGAAAGAAAGATAGATTAGTTAGAAAGAAAGAAAAAAGATTAGTAAGAAAGAAAGAAAAAAAGATTAGTAAGAAAGAAAGAAAGATAGATTAGTTAGAAAGAAAGAAAGAAAAAAAGATTAGCAAGAAAGAAAGAAAGAAAGATAGATTAGTTAGAAAGAAAGAAAAAAAAGATTAGTAAGAAAGAAAGAAAGAAAGAAAAAAAGATTAGTAAGAAAGAAAGAAAAAAGATTAGTAAGAAAGAAAGATAGATTAGTAAGAAAGAAAGAAAGAAAAAAAGATTAGCAAGAAAGAAAGAAAGATAGATTAGTTAGAAAGAAAGAAAAAAAAGATTAGTAAGAAAGAAAGAAAGAAAAAAAGATTAGTAAGAAAGAAAGATAGATTAGTTAAAAAGAAAGAAAGAAAAAAGATTAGTAAGAAA
>JAULUF010000191.1:0-96102 GCA_031834385.1 Semotilus atromaculatus | reverse complement strand
CAAAGTGCCCCATGGTTGAATCCTGTGGGGACACTGGCGATGGCCCAGTGCGGTGTTCACTACAGAAGCAGTGTAGGCAGGCGTATATGTAGTTTCCTTTCAATTAATTAGTGGGCGTCTCGCTGCCGTTTACGACAGTACAAGTACTCCACAGCGACTCATAGGGCTCACTGTTTGACAAAAACGGAAATCCTGCATAGTGCTGCTTTAAGTAACTCTGCAAGAAATATGGTAAACCTTTATTATGTCCCTATCATTGTATCCAAAACTAATTCAACATAACTTTTATGAAACAGAAAGACTGTACACAATACAATTTGAATGACTTCTTGTTTAGTTTTAATCAATTGAACAAAGAAATGTAATATATAAAAATATTCCAAGAATTCTTGTTTTAGGTGAGTAATCAAACAGGAAGTTGTCTGTGGATGTACACCGCCTCCCCATCAGTCCCACACACGAGACACTGCTCCAGCACATCGAGGCTGTTGACCGGCAGCGTCTGGCTGGGCAGGACATGGGTCGCCTCCAGTCTGCTCCGGCTGGAGTCCGCCGCGAGCCAGGCGCTGACCACAGAGTCGCTCTCCCCTGCTGGTGGACCGGGCCCGTGCGAGACCACCCTGCTGTTCCAGCCCCCTGAAACAAACCAGGAAACACTCAATTATGTGAAGGTAAAAAATACAATAAAATGAGTACGCTACCTATCAGGTCAAGCCCTGAATATTTACAGGGTTAGTTCACCCAAAAATCTAAATTCTGTCAGTAATTACTCACCCTCATGTTGTTCCAACCCCGTAAGACTTTCGTTCATCTTAGGAACACGATTTAAGATATTTTTGATCGTTTCCATCTCTGTTGGCCTCTAGTCCATCAACGTAGTGTGTTAGCGTAGGGCTACGTCACACGCAGGCTCACTATTGGCCGACGCTGGTCATGTGTGTGATGCGTGTGACGTCCACCACAGAAGCGCAACGCAGTTTTACTACGAGAACTATCTCGAGGCCGACCGAGAAGGAATGGAATAGTTGAATAAAGTCGATATTTTCGTTTTTTTTGCGCACAAAAAGTATTCTCGTCGCTTGAGAAACTCAAGATTGAGCCACTGTAGTCACTGGACTATTTTAACGATGTTTTCAATAACATTTCGGGGGAACAAGTTTCAATCCCTTAGAAGCCTATGGAGGAGTGATCCAGCTCTCAGATTTAATCACAAATATCTTAATTCGTGTTCCGAAGATGAACGAAAGTATTACGGGGTTGGAACAACATGAGGGTGAGGAATTACTGACAGAATTAAAATTTTTGGGTAACTAACCCTGTAAATATTCAGGGATTGACCTGATAGGTAGTGTACTCATTTTATTTATTGTATTTTCGTGAGCGACAACCAATAGGAAAGACTTTCAGTGGAGCTCACGTCACCGTCTCGAGTGCAGGAAAGACAGAAGAGTTTGAGGACGATTTCACTGTTTTAGATGATTTGACTGTAACCACATACATGGTGTAGAGATTTTAAGGATGAACCAAACACAAATTAATCAAATTAATCTCTCATGGGATTCATTCAAATGTGATTCAGCATTCCGGATCTGAACACCACATTCCAAAGTCACAAGACGGCTCCAAATTGTCTAGAAAACCCCCCAGAGAAGAATTTTATGGCCTTGCAGGCACCCAGAGATAAGCCTAAAACAGGAAAAACGCTGTCAATGTTTCATCCTTAAGCAAGACAAAGCTGCTCAGAAATGGTGAAACGAGGCCTGACCACCAAGGGGTCTGACCACCTTTGACCTCCCTCCTGCAGCACCACTGCTGAGCAGGACAGAGATGTAAAACAGACCACGCTTTCATGGAACAGAGAGACTTACACAGACTTACACAGACTTTACATATCAAACCCATTAAAACTCACACAGAACAATGCTCAGTGGACCTATAATCAAAATATATAACATAACATGATTATGTATTGTGTTACAACCCCTGTATGTGTCTATTCTGCTTAGATCACATCTAAGTCATGTAATTGTTATAAATATTAGGTGTGTGAATGAAAGCGTGTCATGATTCCTGTCAGCAGGATCGTATACGATAACATGTTCTTAATTCAGACGATGGCTTGATTGAAATCTGTGTAAAATGTTTTGTATGATTATAATAATCTATAATGTTTAAACTGTGGTCTCTTGTTCTCTGCTAAGTGCTGGAACCCAGCAGATCCCAGATAACGATGAGTAGGAACTCAATCCACCCCCTAAAATGATGCCATTGTCTCATTGGTCAGAATTCTCCAAAAGAGGTTGGGCCAACTTTTCAGTTAAAGACCCGAACCGAGGAGTTACAGACAGTTCGTTCGGGAGTTCAGAAACTTCCATCCAGGGAGTTCGGTTTTGAGTTCGGTTCGGTGTTGAATTAAGTTTGCGCCTCTCTCTATCAACAGACAAGAGAGTGTTCCCGTTCGTGCTTCTCTCTGAAAACAACAAAGAGCGTGTTTGCACGCTTAAACATCGACCAGACCAAATTAGACCAGCAGACAAATAACCCATCAAGATCGGGGTTAAAACAGCTCATTCAAGCCATCTAACTCGTCTCACTTTCTTTCTTTCCTAAGTTTTCCTTTATTTTCCGTTGTGAGTCTCGGTTCTAAGTTAAGTTTTGCTGCAAAGTTTCGTTTTAACGTTTCAACTGCAAAGCCTGCTTCAACTTCAAAGACTTCATTCATCCGCGCCAACACGCCACGTGATTGGCCGCCCCAAGACGTCTCCAGGCACAGCCAGCCAAGCAACGGACGGGAAACCCCTTTGATGAAGCACCGCAAAAAGGGAATTCCCTAAGCAACGCAAGGACATGCAAGTAACACTCCAGACTCTTAACTGAACTGGTGCATTAATGTAATATCTAATAACCTGCCTGAGAAACGATAGAAGGGTTAAATTAATGATTGATGGTTCGTTCAGGTCATGTCTTATAAGTGCATATAGAAACTTGGGATTTCACTATCTCACTCTTAAAACTCATTCTTTCCTCACTCTCTTTCTTTCTGCAACTTGTATGAATGCGTGTGCATGTGTTTGTGTTAGATATTAGTTTTATGTTTTAGGATAATCAATAAAGTCTTGTGTATTTTTGAAAAGATATTTGCCTTGTGTTGTGCTTGCACATTTAATGTCTTGTACTGTCGATCTAAAGTTACCTTGCTAATACATAGTGTTTCACTATAGATTGGATATTTATATCTGTGCCAAGGTTATAATTACGGCCCGTTCAAATGAACTCTAAACGAGTCATTTGCTCGGTTCCATAGTGATTTGGTCAAGATTCATTGCAAATCGATGAATCATTCCTTTTGAGCTAAATTGGCCTTCCGGCCCCCCTTAAATACATTTTATGTATATTATTATTGATGTACATTCGTTACAATGGATATAATAAAATGATGCATGGAGAAGAAACTGTCGACAGTCTCAGTGCGTTTAATTCATACATTTATAGTTTGAGTGGTGTAATTTTATGATGCAAGTTTAGTAGGCTACTGCTGCAGTTCATTTTGCAGTCATTATGTTGACTAATAGGGACAAGAAAATTGGGGGGGGTGATGTTTTCTTGCCCAATTGGCACTAAGGGGCCTAAAGCCAGCAGCCATATCACCCTGTAGCCCAAGACTGGTTGCCCACTGAAGCTAAGCAGGGCTGAGCTGGTCAGTACCTGGATGGGAGACCTCATGAGAAAACCAGGTGTCTGCTGGAAGAGGTGTTAGTGAGGCCAGCAGGGGGTGCTCTTCCTGTGGTCTGTGTGGGTCCTAACGCCCCAGTATAGTGATCGGGACACTATACTGTCAAAGAGCACCGGATGAGACGTTAAACCGAGGTCCTGACTCTCTGTGGTCATTAAAAATTCCAGGATGTCTTTCGAAAGAGTAGGGGTGTAACCCCGGCATCCTGGCCAAATCTGCCCATTGGCCTCTGTCCATCATGGCCTCCTAATCATCCCTGTATACTGATTGGCTTCATCACTGTCTCCTCTCCACCAGTAAGCTGGTGTGTGGTGGGCGTACTGGCGCAATATGGCTGCCGTCGCATCATCCAGGTGATGCTGCACATTGGTGGTGGTTGAGGAGATTACCCCCTTCCTTGTAAAGCGCTTTGAGGTCTCAGATAAAGCGCTATATAAATGTAACGAATTATTATTATTATTATTATTATTAAAGTGTGCCATCGTTTAAATGCCACGGCCTACCTGAGCATTGTTTCTGACCATGTCCATTAGGGATAGGCGATATCTTATCGTTTGCGATATACCGTTGAAAATTCTCCTCACGATAAAAATTTGTCTCCTCACGATAATAACGATAAGTCTAGTTAATGACGTAGTTTTGTGCGCACCTGATTCACTGTTCACGTGCGGAGTGAAAACAAGCATGGCGGAAGGCAGACGTGAGGCTGAAGAGGAGCTTGTTGTAAAGCGAGGAGCTACCTCCAAAATTTGGAACTGGTTTGGTTACAGAAAATCAGATGAGGAGCAAAGCGTAATATGCAAAGTTTGCAGAAAAACGGTGGTTACAAAGAGTGGAAACACGTCCAATTTGTTCCACCATCTCAAACACAAACCAGAGTATGAAGAATGTCTGAAGATACGCGATGCAACGGAGGCGAAAACTACAAGTGGACCACAAAGAGTAGCCAATTTCTTTTAGTTTTTAATTGTTTTGTTTAAAAGTAGACATTTAAAGCGTTCTATATAGATAGATCTGTGAGGCAAGTAGCTTATACGCTGAGTTTCGGTTTATTTGAGACGCGCTCCAGTGCACGCGCCGGCGCCTCCGTGTCCTGATTCTAGTGCCCACCATTTGCTTCTTATTTAATAATCCAGGCAAATTTGTTGATGAAACATTGATTAAAATGAAGATACAATTTATACAAAACGAAATAAACTTTAAAGAAAGGCTTTCTACAAAACTTAAGTGGTCAAAATCATGTCTGACCCATTTCAAATGTTTTCCGATATATTGGTCATCTTATGATCCCATCTTACTCATCTCATGCGGTTCCCTTTTCATATAATCAACATAGATAAAACTTAAAAAATAACATTATATTTAAACAAATATGAAACGTTTGTTAATAATAATAATAATAATAATACCCAGCAATCTTTTAATATTATTTTTGCTTGAAAATTTTGTTTTGTATAAATTGTATCATTTTTATTCTTGTGCAAAAGAAACATAGCCTAAATAAATACATCAAAATAAACAAATAGTTTTGTTGTTTTACAGAGAGAATTATGAGGGATACCAGGATTGACAGAGCTGTGAGAGTCTGTAAGAAGATTGTCAGTGTTTTTTAAACTTGTAATTAGGGCCCGAGCACCGATGGTGAGAGGACCCTCTTGGAATTGCTCTGTTTATTAGGGCCCAAGCCTTGAAAAGGCGAAGGGCCTATTGTTTTCGTTAGGATTATTTATTATTATTATTAGTGCCCAAGCCTTGAAAAGGCGAAGGCCCTATTGTTTTCGTAAGGATTATTTATTATTATTATTAGTGCCCAAGCCTTGAAAAGGCGAAGGCCCTATTGTTTTCCTAAGGATTATTCTTTATTATTCTTTATTATTATTATTATTATTTTACTACCTTTTGGGCACTTTTGGGGGCCTTAACGTGCTCAAAAACTCTTGAAACTTTGCACACGGGTCAGAACCCGCGGCCATCAGGGCCGGGCTGAAGCTGGTACCCGGGCGTGGCAGGGGGGCTCGACAGCGCCACCTGGAACGGGGTCCGAACACTTGGTCCATAAATCAAACACGCTTGCATGTAATAATATGAAACTCGGTACCCATATAGATCTCATCGGTTCATATATCCTTCATGCTCTAACTTTTTACGCCAGCCCAACAGGAAGTCAGCTATTATGGGTTGTTTGAAAAACCTATGCTAAGGAATTTGAAACACTTCTCCTAGGGAATTCATCCACTCACAACCAAACTCGGTATAAATGAACTTAAGACATTGAGGATGCTAAATTGTGAACAGATTTTTGATATTTCGAACGGTTTGGCCGTGGCGAGGAAACGAAATTATGGCGAGAAACAGGAAGTGTGTTATAACTTCTGCATACATTAACTGATCTTGATGAAACTTCAGCAGTGTGTTTGTTGTAAGAGGCCGATCACATGGATGTGACTATTGTGAGTCAAAGTTATAGCGCCACCAACTGGCAGCAGGAAGTGTGTCACTTTCAAAATGCTTTGAAATCACCCTCTTATTTTTACCTGATTTGCTTCAAACTTCATTACTATAATGTAAATACACGGCAGATGTAGACCTGTGAATGGATTCTTGATATCTTTGATACGGTTGCCGTAGCAACTCATCAAACTTTTAAATTATTTTTGGATGCTTTTGAGACTCTTACCATGCTTGAAATTGCATGAAACTCGTCAGACACATCACATTTATTACCTAGTAGACATGTGCAAAGTTTCAGAAACGTGCGTGGTGCAGGGGCTCAGTAGCGCCACCTTTTGACAAAAGTGGGAGGGTTAGTTTTATAGTTTTACCTACAATCATAAAACTCGGTACGTATATTGGTCGGATCAGGCCGGACAACCTTCTAATTTACAGTTATTAGCTCCGAACAACAGGAAGTCAGATATTTTGGTTTGAATGTGGATGTTTTGGAAAATGTACTGTCCCTCTCTCCCTCTCTCTGCATACCTCTGTGTCTGTGAGGGGAGGGGGATTTCTCTGTTCAGTGAGAATGCTTTTAATTATTTTTTTTCAAGGTTTCAGGGGCTTTTCGGGGCCTTAACATGCTCGAAAACTTTGCACACGGGTCAGAACCCGTGGCCATCAGGGCCGGGCCGAAGCTGGTACCCGGGCGTGGCAGGGGGGCTCAACAGCGCCCCCTGGAATGGGATTCGAACACTTGTCCATATATCAAACACGCTTGCATGTTATAATATGAAACTCGGTACACTTATAGATCTCATCGGGCCGAACAACTTTCGTGCTCTAAGTTTTACGTCAGTCCAACAGGAAGTCAGTTATTATGGGTTGTTTGGAAACTCATCCTCTGGAAAACGAAGTACTCCTCCTAGGTAATTCATTCGATAGCTATCAAACTTGTTGTGCGTGAAGTCAAGACATTGAGGATGCTAAATTGCGAACGGATTTTTGATATCTCGAACGGTTTGGTCGTGGCGATGAAACGAATTTATGACTAAAAAAGGACACATAAAGTGTGTTATAACATAGTTAGTTCTACCTACAGTTACAAAACTCGCCATAGATATTGTTCTCATCAAGCTGAACAACTTTCTAATTTATAATCATTAGCTCCAACCAACAGAAAGTAAGATATTGTGGTTTGAATGTGGATATGTGGAATTTTCTCTCCTTCTCTCTGACAGATAGAGTGTCTGCTGCCATTCTGTGTGTGTGTGTGTGTGTGTGTGTGTGTGTGTGTGTGTCTGTGTGGGGAGGGGGAGGGGGATTCTCTTCGGGTGATAGTTTAAACACAAAATCATAGATAGGGCTATACTGCCCTCGTGTTCAAAATAATATTTCTAAATAAATATATTAGATATGTGACTGAGGATTTTGTGTTTTATTGCACCATAGACTGTAAAAAATAGGAGTGTACACAAATATAAGTAAACAGTTTGCAGTTTGAATGATGTCCTGGAACAAAATGACGAGTAGCCTATGTTTCCACTGTTCAATCGCGCGCGCCTCTCTCTCTCACACACACACACACACACAGTACGATCGCGCCCGCGCCTCTCTCCCACACACACACACACACTTTGATCGCGCCCGCGTCTCTCTCTCTCTCACATACAAGCACACACAGTTCGATCGCGCCCGTGCCCGCGTAAGCAACCGCACGAAGCACATTTTTGCACAAGTGAAGAGGATGATTTTTTCCGTCGATATTGTAACGTGAGTGAAGTACAAAGCCTATAATAAAGAATAGTTTAGCATCCAAATACATCGCAAATGTTGCAACATTTAGATTCTAAAGAGAGATTTACGTGAGCCCAACACCACTTACTTTTACTTTTGTTTTAAATTATTTAGTTTTGGCTTGATTATAGTTATTTTTTTATTCGTGTTCTGTTCTGAATATCATTAAATTTAAAGAATTTGTTGTGGAATATTTTGAGTATCATCAAATCAGAATAATTCTCTCGGTTTAGTGATTCGCTAGTTATTTTAAATTTTTTTTTTCAATGTTCTAATCAGGTCAGGCAAGTAATATTATTTGTGTCTTTATATATATATATATATTTAAAAAAAATTCTCATTTCAAAATTAGCGCATTTAATTCGCTAAAATGAAAATAAAATACTTACGTCCAGAGCAGAGTGAGCGTTTTCCATTATTTGCTATGGGAGAATGAACTAAAAAACGTTCGCTTTGTTCTGCTCCCTCCTCGCCGTGGACGCGCACCGTTATGAATGACCGTGCACTTAGTTTGAGTTTAAAATTAGTCCTGCATTAAAGGGATAAATAAATATCTAAGGCCTTGTCTTTTTGCATAGCACTTTATGGATATTTTTTTAATTAAAGGTTGTATCAGTGTTTTCAGGCCCAAAAAAAGAGGTCTAATCTTTCCTAACGATCCGCTAGCTGCCCACCCCATAAGCATGCCGTCAAAAAAAACACGTCTCTGTATGCAGCCTAGGCTCTGAGATCTGCACACAAAAACAAATGGGTACACCACCACTCAAAACCAAAATAAAGTGTTCCAACCAATCACCGACAGGGGCGGGTGTTGTGAGGTTTTGAGCTCGTTCACGGCTGGACGCGAAGTTGGAGCAACACCCGCCCCTGTCGGTGATTGGTTGGAACACTTTATTTTGGTTTTGAGTGGTGGTGTACCCATTTGTTTTTGTGTGCAGATCTCAGAGCCTAGGCTGCCTACAGAGACGCGGTTTTTGGACGGCATGCTTATGGGGCGGGCGGCTAACGGATCGTTAGGAAAGATTAGACATTTATTTTTGGGCCTGAAATCACTGATACAACCTTTAAAATGACAAAATGTGCATAGAACATATCTTTTAAATATATTGTTTGCTTTAAATAAAATTAATATTGTATGTTTGGTGATTCAAGCTGAATGAATTTAAAATGAATGTGCTATATTAGATCAATATATATATATATGTTTTCCTTAAATTCTTTATCCACACTAACTTTATTCTCATCAGAATTATAATTTTTTGTATAAAATAATACTACCATTAAATTTTTTTTTTTTGATTTTCTATTTTAATCAATGTAGAATGTGTAACTTAAAAATAAACAAATTAGTGCTCTGTTTGAGGACACGAAATGAAAACCTATGCAATATGATCAATGTCCAAAAGATGGCACTCACAGACTGTTTTTAAATGGGGTTGGATAAATATTTTTTTTGCTTTTAAACTGCATGTGTGTGTGTGTGTGTTACAGTGACAAGAGTTTAACCCTTGTTCAAATTTAAGTTTAAGGCCTTGTCTTTTTGGATATATATATATATATATATATATATATATATATATAAATAAATAAATACATATTTAAAAAAAGTTAAAACCCATATGTATTGTTTGCTTTAAATTAAATTAAGATTGTATGTTTGGTAATTGAACCTAAATTAATTTAAAATGAATGTGCTATATTTCAGATCAATATATTTGTTTTCCTTCATTTTAATCAACACTAACTTCTCATCTGAATTAAAAATAACATTTCTGTATAAAATAAAAAATCCAGAATAATCCAGACCAACCAGAGCGCACTATTCCTACAACATCATCAGTGCTGAAGCGGAACTACCAGAGCCGTTCGGCAGATATCGAGCAGATGCAGCATATGTGTTGTAACGAGGCAGGGTCAGGCCAGGGGAATCCATTTGCAGCTTTTTATTAAGAATTGTCAAGACAGGCAGGGTGAACAATGGCAAACAGGGCAGAACAGAAAAGGCAGAGACAAACCAAGTTGACAGGTGCTGCAAAACATATTGACCTATGACATCCTATGACATTAAAAATTATTCTAAATTTAAATTCTCATATATGTGGCTATTGTGGTTCACGATCATAGGCCCTGTCCCAGATGGCACACTTCATATGAATTTTCGGTCTTGTGTACTTATTTCATGTGTCCGTTAAAGGGTCATGAAACCCCAAACCAAATTTTCTGAGATTTTAACAGAGTTGTGTGTGTTGAACACCATTGAAGACAATGTTAGCATCTGTTAAATTTAATAGTATGATTAAAATGGTTAAATTTTAGTTTTCTTCCGCTTTTTTCGTCTTCCGGGTTTAAAATCTTCATCACAGGCTGTGACGTGGCAGTGCACTGTAGAGTGCGTTGATGACTCATCGGTGTCTCATAATTATTAATGAGACTGAGTTTTCATATCCTATGAGAAGACACGGTCTCATAATTATTCATGACACCACGTGGATCTTTCCAAGTTGCATGACATGTCAAACTGTGTTATCACGAAGTAGATGAGAGAGACAAACATGGGACGCTACTACAAGTGTTTGTTTTCCATGTGCAAAAGTCCAAGTGGGTTGAATATGTTTCCCCGCGATGCTGCCAGGGCTAGACTCTGGCTCTGGGCGGTTGGTTTGCCATCAACCTCGGACACATCTAAACTATGTGTGCCGCAAACATTAGCTTCGAGAACTGGAGAATGGTGGATTTCGCCTTGTTGACAACCAATGCAGTTTGCGTCTTGCGAGTGATGCGGTACCAAGTCCCGAGGACTTTTCTATCAATTCAGAGGTATGCGTGTCTGTCTGTGTCTAAAATGAGAAGTCTTCCACCTCCAAAGAGCGATCTTTATTATGGGGGTTCAGGGGGCGCGTAGATCTAGGTTATGCACGGAACGTTTTTTTAAGAGGAAAATTAATTATTTTCAAATATATGCATTTATAGTATCTATATAAACAACTATATATTTTATAATGACATTAAAAAAAATCTAGCATTTCCTTACGTTTTTACCACTGCTTTTTAGTGACAGTCGATGCATCGGCCACTGGCAATGACAGTGGTGGCCAGACACACCCACTCCCTCCCTTCTTCTCACAGCCGTCCACGCCCATTTAAGTTGCATTTTTCAAAAAGATTGTGAGCTAGACTTGAGCTGAAAGAGGGGGGTTTCATGACCCTTTAAATCCATGAGACCGTAGGGTGTCTCATTTTTCATTTTAGGTTTCAGAAGGTTGCTCACGCATACTTTGGGGTTGATATGTGCCCTCGATGCGCACTTTTGCAGAGCCCACACTGATGCAAGCTCTACAGCACACTTCTTTTCGACAGTCAAAGCGGAGTTACGGTTTTGCACGTCGTGCACAATAACCCTAAAGGCACCGGGGTGGCGGTGCCACCGGCTTTATATATATATATATATAAATATAGCTGCGAGCAGCGATGAAGGGCCAAAGCCGGCGGTACCGCCACCCCGGTGCCTTTAGGTAACTAAAGGAACGGGGTTGCGGTGCCACCGGCTTGGGCCCGCAATCGCTGCTCGCAGCTATATTTATTCTTTTTATTATTATTATTTTACTACCTTTTGGGCACTTTTGGGGCACTTAACGTGCTCGAAAACTCTTGAAACTTTGCACACGGGTCAGAACCCGCGGCCATCAGGGCCGGGCTAAAGCTGGTACCCGGGCGTGGCAGGGGGGCTCGACAGCGCCCCCTGGAACGGGGTTTGAACACTTGGTCCATAAATCAAACACGCTTGCATGTAATAATATGAAACTCGGTACACATATAGATCTCATCGGTTCATATATCCTTCATGCTCTAACTTTTTACGCCAGCCCAACAGGAAGTCAGCTATTATGGGTTGTTTGAAAAACCTATGCAATGGAATTTGAAACACTTCTCCTAGGGAATTCAATTATTCGCCACCAAACTCGGTGTGCATGAAGTCAAGACATTGAGGATGCTAAATTGCGAACGGATTTTTGATATCTCGAACGGTTCTGCCATGGCGAGGAAACGAAATTATGACTAAAAAAGGACACAGAAAGTGTGTTATAACAGTTCGTTTGACCTACAGTCACAAAACTCTGTATTTATATTCTTCCCCTCGAGCCGAACAACTTTCTAATTTACAGTCATTAGCTTCGACCAAGAGAAAGTCAGATATTGTGGTTTGAATGTGGATTTTAAGAATTTTTTCTCCCTCCCTCTCCCTCCTTGTCTGTCTGTATGTATGTGTGTGTGTGAGGGGGAGCGGAGGGCTCTGTGGGTGATAGTTTAGTTTAAACACTGAATCATACATAGGGCTATACTGCCCTCTTGTGTCCAAAATTATATTTATGAATGAAATCGCCGTGTACGCGCATCGTTATGAATGCACGTGCAGCCGTTAGTTTCATTTGAAAATGAGCGCCTTTTCTGGGGGCGATTGCTTGAATTGTGAGTTCAATAGCCTATTATTCTTCATGGAAAACACAACAAAACAGTATAATGACAGATTCTCTTAAATAGGTGCTTTTACACAAAATATTCCTTCATCTATTCAGTCAGCTCTTCACTCTCGTGTTTTATGAAATTTAGAAGAGTTTATAGTTTGACAAAAGCACTTTGTTGTGTTTTATTGCGAGTGTACACAGATATAAGTAAACACTTTGCAGTTTGAATGATGTCCTCTTAGAAAACAAGGACGGAGTATGTTTTTATGTGTAACACTGTTCAATCGCGCTCGCACCACACCCACACACACAACATATTCCATCATTGCAATCTTGACATCGCAGCCTGTTCATTATAGCCGTAATAAAATATAATAATAAAATAGTCAACCTAACATATACAAATTATTACACTGCTCTGTTGAAATAGTCAGTAGTACAATTCGTATCATTCAGCGTAAGCACCGCTCCACTGTGATGTTTCCAAGCACATTTTTGCACAAGTGAAGAGGATGATTTTTTCCATCGATATTGGAACGTGAGTGAAGTACAAAGCCTATAATAAAGAATAGTTTAGCATCCAAATACATTGCAAATGTTGAAACAGTTTGATTCTAATGTGAGAGTTAAGTGAGCCCAACACTGCTCACTTTCACTTTAAATTATTTCGGTTATTTCGATCTTGTTTATATATTTTTTAAATTCTTGTTCTGTTCTGAATATCATTCAATTTAAAGGATTTGTTGTAGAATATTTTCAGTGTATCATCAAATCAGAATAATTCTCTGTTTATGGATTCCCTAGTTTTTTTTTTCATTGTTCTAATCAGGTAAGGCAATTGATATTCTCTGTGTCTTTATATATACACTCACCGGCCACTTTATTAGGTACACCTGTCCAACTGCTCGTTAACACTTAATTTCTAAGCAGCCAATCACATGGCGGCAACTCAGTGCATTTAGGCATGTAGACATGGTCAAGACAATCTCCTGCAGTTCAAACCGAGCATCAGTATGGGGAAGAAAGGTGATTTGAGTGACTTTGAACGTGGCATGATTGTTGGTGCCAGAAGGGCTGGTCTGAGTATTTCAGAAACTGCTAATCTACTGGGATTTTCACGCACAACCATCTCTAGGGTTTAAAGAGAATGGTCCGAAAAAGAAAAAACATCCAGTGAGCGGCAGTTCTGTGGGCGGAAATGCCTTGTTGATGCCAGAGGTCAGAGGAGAATGGCCAGACTGGTTCGAGCTGATAGAAGGGCAACAGTGACTCAAATAACCACCCGTTACAACCAAGGTGGGCAGAAGAGCATCTCTGAACGCACAGTACGTCGAACTTTGAGGCAGATGGGCTACAGCAGCAGAAGACCACACCGGGTGCCACTCCTTTCAGCTAAGAACAGGAAACTGAGGCTACAATTTGCACAAGCTCATCGAAATTGGACAATAGAAGATTGGAAAAACGTTGTCTGGTCTGATGAGTCTCGATTTCTGCTGCGACATTCGGATGGTAGGGTCAGAATTTGGCGTCTACAACATGAAAGCATGGATCCATCCTGCCTTGTATCAACGGTTCAGGCTGGTGGTGGTGGTGTCATGGTGTGGGGAATATTTTCTTGGCACTCTTTGGGCCCCTTGGTACCAATTGAGCATCGTTGCAACGCCACAGCCTACCTGAGTATTGTTGCTGACCATGTCCATCCCTTTATGACCACAATGTACCCAACTTCTGATGGCTACTTTCAGCAGGATAATGCGCCATGTCATAAAGCTGGAATCATCTCAGACTGGTTTCTTGAACATGACAATGAGTTCGCTGTACTCAAATGGCCTCCACAGTCACCAGATCTCAATCCAATAGAGCATCTTTGGGATGTGGTGGAACGGGAGATTCGCATCATGGATGTGCAGCCGACAAATCTGCGGCAACTGTGTGATGCCATCATGTCAATATGGACCAAACTCCCTGAGGAATGCTTCCAGCACCTTGTTGAATCTATGCCACGAAGAATTGAGGCAGTTCTGAAGGCAAAAGGGGGTCCAACCCGTTACTAGCATGGGGTACCTAATAAAGTGGCCGGTGTGTGTGTGTGTGTGTGTGTGTGTGTGTGTGTGTGTGTGTGTGTGTGTGTGTGTGTATATATATATATATATATATATATATATATATATATATATATATAAACGGCCCGGTGGCACCGCCACCCCGGTGCCTTTGGGGTTATTGTGCACGACGTGCAAAAACGTAACCCCGCTTTGACTGTCGAAAAGAAGTGTGCTGTAGAGCTTGCATCAGTGTGGGCTCTGCAAAAGTGCGCATCGAGGGCACATATCAACCACAAAGTATGCGTGAGCAACCTTCTGAAACCTAAAATGAAAAATGAGACACCCTACGGTCTCATGGATTTAACGGACACATGTAATAAGTACACAAGACCGAAAATTCATATGAAGTGTGCCATTTGGGACAGGGCCTATGACCGTGAACCACAATAGCCACATATATGAGAATTTAAATTTAGAATCATTTTTAATGTCATAGGATGTCATATGTCAATATGTTTTGTAGCACTTAAATGTGTAAATCCAGAAGCCTAGTATTTATCTGGAGGTCTTTGTCCTTTGCCTGTCAACCTGGTTTGTCTCTGCCTTTTCTGTTCTGCCCTGTTTGCCATTGTTCACCCTGCCTGTCTTGACCATTCTTAATAAAAAGCTGCAAATGGACGCACACACACACAGTTTAAAAACAAAAAAATATATATCCAACCCCATTTAAAAACAGTCTGTGATTCCTTTACTTTATTAATAAAACTTATTTAAAAAATACAAGGCTTAAGACATTTATTTTCCTTTTTAATGCAGGCCAAACCACACAGCAGTGAAATGGTTAATCTAGCCCTCCTCCCCCTACACACACACACACACACACACACAGACAGGCACAGACACAGAGATGTAGGCTTATGGCAAGCCGTTTTAACATGTAATCATTTAAACCCACTAGTCTCTATTTTCATGCTACTAGTACTTATTTTTTAGATACTAGTATTTTTAGATACTAATATAGTATCTAATGAATAAGTACTAGTATATTTTAAAAGGTACTAGTCCCTAAGGAATAAGCACTAGTATCTAAAGAATAGGCACTAGTACCTAAAGAATAAGCACTAGTCGCTGATGAATAAGTACTAGTACTTAATGGAATATACTAGTATCTAAAAAATAAGTACTAGTAGCATGAAAATGGAGACTAGTAGGTTAAAATGATTAAATGTTAAGACGGCTTGCCATATTGGCTCAGAGAGAGAGAGAGAGAAAATGACCATATTCAAACCAAAATATCTGACTCTGTTGTTCGGAGCTAATAACTGTAAATTAGAAAGTTGTTCGGCTTGAGGAGAAGAATATACACGCTGAGTTTTGTAACTGTAGGTAAAACTAACTAAGTTATAACACACTTTATATGTCCTTATTAAGCCATGAAATTCATTTCCTCGCCACGGCCAAACCGTTCGAGATATCAAAAGTCCGTCCGCAATTTAGCATCCTCAAAGTCTTGACATCATGCACACCGAATTTGGCGATGATTGAATGAATTGCCTAGGAGTAGTACTTCAAATTCCACAGCAAGCGTTTTCCAAACAACCCATAATAGCCGACTTCCTGTTGGGCTGGCGTAAAACTTGACCGGGGGTAAGATGTTCGGCCCGATGAGATCTATATGTGTACTGAGTTTCATATTAATCATGCAAGCGTGTTGGATATATGGACCAAATTGTCGGACCCCGTTCAAGAGGGCGCTGTTGAGCCCCCCTGCCACGCCCGGGTACCAGCTTCAGCCCGGCCCAGATGGCCGTGGGTTCTGACCTGTGTGCAAAATTTCAAGAGTTTTTGAGCACGTTAAGAGCCCCAAAAGCCCCTAAAACCTTGAAATCCATTAAAAGCAATAGACAAATCCCTCACACACAGAGACAGAGAGAGAGGGAGAGAAAATTCTCAGATACATCCACATTCAAACTTAAATATCTGACTTGCTGTTGTTTGGAGCTAATGACAGTTAATTAGAAAGTTGTCCGGCTTGATCTGAACAATATGCGTACCGAGTTTTATGATTGTAGGTAAAACTATATAACTAACACCCCCACTTTTGTCAAAAGGTGGCGCTACTGAGCCCCTGCACCACGCCCGTTTCTGAAACTTTGCACATGTCTACTGGCTAATAAATGTGATCTGTCTGTCGAGTTTCATGCAATTTTAAGCAATTTCAGGCATGCTAAGAGTCTCAAAAGCATCCAAAAAGACTATTAAAGTTTGATGCGTTTGATGCGTTGTCACGGCAACAGTATCTTAGATATCAATAATCCTTTCACAAGTCTACATCTGGCGTGTGTTTACATTATACACATAAAGTTAAGCAAATCGGGTAAAAATAAGAGGGTGATTTCAAAGCATTTTGAAAGTGACACTTCCTGCTGCCAGTTGGTGGCGCTATAACATTGACTCACAATAGTCACATCCATGTGATCGGACTCTTACAACGAACACACTGCTGAAGTTTCATCAAGATCAGTTAATGTATGCAGAAGTTATAACACACTTCCTGTTTCCATTATTCGCCATAAATTGGTTTCCTCGCCACGGCCAAACCGTTCGAGATATCAAAAATCCCCTGGCAACTTTTCATCGTCAATCTCTTGACTTCATGCTGACCGAGTTTCGTGGCGATTGGTTGAATTCTCTAGGAGGAGTATATCGAATTCCATTGCATGCGTTTTCCAAACAAGCCTTAATAGCCGACTTCCTGTTGGGCTGGGGTAAAAAGTAAAAGTACAAAGGATATATGAACCGATGAGATCTAGATGTGTACCGAGTTTCATATTATTACATGCAAGCGTGTTTGATTTATGAACCAAGTTTTTGGACCCCGTTCCAGGGGGCGCTGTCAAACCCCCCTGCCACGCCCGGGTACCAGCTTCAGCCCGGCCCTGATGGCCGCCGGTTCTGACCCGTGTGCAAAGTTTCAAGAGTTTTTGAGCACGTTAAGGGGCCCAAAAGTGCGCTGAGAATCTCAAAAGTATCCAAAAAGAATATTAAAGTTTGATGCGTTGTCACGGCAACAGCATCTAAGATATCAACAATCCTTTCACAGGTCTACATCTGGCGTGTGTCTACATTATACACATCAAGTTTGAAGCAAATAGGGTAAAGCCTGTTTGATTTATGGACCAAGTTTTCGGACGCCGTTCCAGGGGGCGCTGTCGAGCCCCCCTGCCACGCCCGGGTACCAGCTTCAGCCTGGCCCTGATGGCCGTGGGTTTTGTCCCGTGTGCAAAGTTTCAAGAGTTTGAGCACGTTAAGGACCCCAAAAGTGCCCGAAAGCATAAAAAAGCATGAAAAAGCTTAAAAAAAGGAATATTAATGTTTGATGCATTGCCATGGCAACCGTATCAAAGATATCAATAATCCTTTCACAGGTCTACATCTGGCGTGTGTTTACATTATGCACATGAAGTTTGAAGCAAATCGGGTAAAAATAAGAGGGTGATTTAAAAGAATTTTGAAAGTGACACACTTCCTGCTGCCAGTTGGTGGCGCTATAACTTTGACTCACAATAGTCACATCCATGTGATCGGGCTCTTACAACGAACACACTGCTGAAGTTTCATCAAGATCAGTTAATGTATGCAGAAGTTATAATACACTTCCTGTTTCTCTTTTCTCGCCATAAATTTGCTTCCTCGCCACGGCCAAACCGTTCGAGATATCAAAAATCCCCTGGCAACTTTTCATCCTCAATTCAATTCAATTCAATTCAATACTTTATTGCCATACATCTCGGTAAGTTGTTAGGGATTTGCTTCAGTGTGCTCGTTCAACAAAAAACATAAATCAACTGTACACAAACAATATCCCACATGGGATGACACTTAAGAAAGATAAAGATAAAAAAAAAGATTAAAAAAAACACGCCACTCAGCATGTACCTGGATGACAGTCCAGGAGACTATAATGGCTGATGTCAGGTAGAAGTAAAAAATATAATAATAAAATACTTCTAAAAAAGTTCAAATTATGCAGACTTATTAAGAGAACCTTTTTTTCATAAGGTACTGGTTCAGAGGCTGAGAGCTGTTTAAAGATTTAATGGCTCTGCAGTATGTGCTGTTAAGGAAGCGGGAGGTTTTTGTCTTAATAGCTCTCAACCTTCTTCCTGATGGGAGTATAGAGAAAAGAGAGTTGGCCGGGTGAGTATCATCTTGTAGGATCTTTAGGCCTTTTCTCAGTGTCTTGATTTCATGCTGACCGAGTTTCGTGCCGTGTGTTTGAATTCTCTAGGAGGAGTATTTCACATTCCATTGCATGCGTTTTCCAAACAAGCCTTAATAGCCGACTTCCTGTTGGGCTGGGGTAAAAAGTAAGAGCATGAAGTATATATGAACCGATGAGATCTATATGTGTACTGAGTTTCATATTATTACATGCAAGCGTGTTTGATTTATGGACCAAGTGTTCAAACCCCGTTCCAGGGGGCGCTGTCGAGCCCCCCTGCCACGCCCGGGTACCAGCTTCAGCCCGGCCCTGATGGCCGCGGGTTCTGAGATGTGTGCAAAGTTTCAAGAGTTTGAGCACGTTAAGGCCCCCAAAAGTGCCCAAAAGGTAGTAAAATAATAATAATAATCCTAAATAATAATCCTTAGGAAAACAATAGGGCCTTCGCCTTTTCAGGCTTGGGCCCTAATTAATAATTTTCTCATATGTGCCTATTGTGGTTCACGATCATAGGCCCTGTCCCAGATGGCACACTTCATATGAATTTTCGGTCTTGTGTACTTATTTCATGTGTCCGTTAAATCCATGAGACCGTAGGGTGTCTCATTTTTCATTTTACGTTTCAGAAGGTTGCTCACGCATACTTTGGGGTTGATATGTGCCCTCGATGCGCACTTTTGCAGAGCCCACACTGATGCAAGCTCTACAGCACACTTCTTTTCGACAGTCAAAGCGGAGTTACGTTTTTGCACGTCATGCACAATAACCCTAAAGGCACCAGGGTGGCGGTGCCACCGGCTTATATATATATATATAAAAATATAGCTGCGAGCAGCAATGAAGGGCCAAAGCCGGCGGTACCGCCACCCCGGTGCCTTTAGGTAACTAAAGGAACGGGGTTGCGGTGCCACCGGCTTGGGCCCGCAATCGCTGCTCGCAGCTATATTTAGGGCCCGAGCACCGATGGTGTGAGGACCCTCTTGGAATTGCTCTGTTTATTAGGGCCCAAGCCTGAAAAGGCGAAGGCCCTATTGTTTTCCTAAGGATTATTATTTAGGATTATTATTATTATTATTATTATTATTATTATTTTACTACCTTTTGGGCACTTTTGGGGGCCTTAACGTGCTCGAAAACTCTTGAAACTTTGCACACATCTCAGAACCCGCGGCCATCAGGGTCGGGCTGAAGATGGTACCCGGGCGTGGCAGGGGGGCTCGACAGCGCCCCCTGGAACGGGGTTTGAACACTTGGTCCATAAATCAAACACGCTTGCATATAATAATATGAAACTCAGTACACATATAGATCTCATCGATTCATATATACTTCATGCTCTTACTTTTTACCCCAGCCCAACAGGAAGTCGGCTATTAAGGGTTGTTTGGAAAACACATGCAATGGAATGTGAAATACTCCTCCTAGTGTATTCAAACACACGGCACGAAACTCGGTCAGCATGAAGTCAAGACACTGAGGATGAAAAATTGCCAGGGGATTTTTGATATCTCGAACGGTTTGGCCGTGGCGAGTAAACGAAATTATGGCGAGAAACGTGAAACAGGAAGTGTGTTATAACTACTGCATACATTAACTAATCTTGATGAAACTTCAGCAGTGTGTTCGTTGTAAGAGCCCGATCACATGGATGTGACTATTGTGAGTCAAAGTTATAGCGCCACCAACTGGCAGCAGGAAGTGTGTCACTTTCAAAATGCTTTTAAATCACCCTCTTATTTTTACCCGATTTGCTTCAAACTTCATGTGCATAATGTATACACACGCCAGATGTAGACCTGTGAAAGGATTATTGATATCTTAGATACTGTTGCCATGGCAATGCATCAAACATTAATGTTCCTTTTTTTAAGCTTTTTCATGCTTTTTTATGCTTTCGGGCACTTTTGGGGTTCTTAACGTGCTCGAAAACTCTTGAAACTTTGCACACGGGACAAAACCCGCGGCCATCAGGGCCGGGCTGAAGCTGGTACCCGGGCGTGGCAGGGGGGCTCGACAGCGCCCCCTTGAACGGGTCAGACAATTTGGTCCATATATCCAACACGCTTTACCCTATTTGCTTCAAACTTGATGTGTATAATATAGACACAAGCCAGATGTAGACCTGTGAAAGGATTGTTGATATCTTAGATGCTGTTGCCGTGACAACGCATCAAACTTTAATATTCTTTTTGGATACTTTTGAGATTCTTAGCGCACTTTTGGGGCCCTTAACATGCTCAAAAACTCTTGAAACTTTGCACACGGGTCAGAAACCGCGGCCATCAGGGCCGGGCTGAAGCTGGTACCCGGGCGTGGCAGGGGGGCTCGACAGCGCCCCCTGGAACGGGGTCCGAAAACTTGGTCCATAAATCAAACAGGCTTTACCCGATTTGCTTCAAACTTGATGTGTATAATGTAGACACACGCCAGATGTAGACCTGTGAAAGGATTGTTGATATCTTAGATGCTGTTGCCGTGACAACGCATCAAACTTTAATATTCCTTTTGGATACTTTTGAGACTCTCAGCGCACTTTTGGGGCCCTTAACATGCTCAAAAACTCTTGAAACTTTGCACACGGGTCAGAACCCGCGGCCATCAGGGCCGGGCTAAAGCTGGTACCCGGGCGTGGCAGGGGGGCTCGACAGCGCCCCCTGGAACAGGGTCGGAAAACTTGGTCCATAAATCAAACACGCTTGAATGTAATAATATGAAACTTGGTACACATATAGATATCATCGATTCATATATCTTTTGTACTTTTACTTTTTACCCCAGCCCAACAGGAAGTCAGCTATTATGGTTTGTTTGGAAGCATATGCCCCTGGAATTCGATATACTCCTCCTAGAGAATTCAACCAATCGCCACGAAACTTGGTCAGCATGAAGTCAAGACACTGAGGATGAAAAGTTGCCAGGGGATTTTTGATATCTCGAACGGTTTGGCCGTGGTGAGGAAACGAATTTATGGCGAATAATGGAAACAGGAAGTGTGTTATAACTTCTGCAAACATTAACTGATCTTGATGAAACTTCAGCAGTGTGTTCGCTGTAAGAGTCCAATAACATGGATGTGACTATTGTGAGTCAAAGTTATAGCGCCACCAACTGGCAGCAGGAAGTGTGTCACTTCCTAAAGGCTTTGAAATCACCCTCTTATTTTTACCCGATTTGCTTCAAACTTGATGTGTATAATGTAAACACACAGCAGATGTAGACCTGTGAAAGGATTATTGATATCTTAGATACTGTTGCCGTGACAACGCATCAAAGTTTTATATTCTTTTTGGATGCTTTTGAGACTCTTAACGCACCTTTGGGGCCCTTAACGTGCTCAAAAACTCTTGAAACTTTGCACACGGGTCAGAACCTGGGGCCATTAGGGCTGGGCTGAAGCTGGTACCTGGGCGTGGCAGGGGGGCTCGACAGCGCCCCCTGGAATGGGGTCCGAAAACTTGGTCCATAAATCAAACAGGCTTTACCCGATTTGCTTCAAACTTGATGTGTATAATGTAGACACACGCCAGATTTAGACCTGTGAAAGGATTGTTGATATCTTAGATGCTGTTGCCGTGACAACGCATCAAACTTTAATATTCTTTTTGGATACTTTTGAGACTCTCAGCGCACTTTGGGGGCCCTTAACGTGCTCAAAAACTCTTGAAACTTTGCACACGCGTCAGAACCCGCGGCCATCAGGGCCGGGCTAAAGCTGGTACCCGGGCGTGGCAGGGGGGCTCGACAGCGCCCCCTGGAACGGGGTCCGAAAACTTGGTCCATAAATCAAACACGCTTGCATGTAATAATATGAAACTCAGTACACATATAGATCTCATCGGTTCATATATCCATTGTACTTTTACTTTTTACCCCAGCCCAACAGGAAGTCGGCTATTATGGTTTGTTTGGAAGCGTATGCCCCTGGACTTCGATATACTCCTCCTAGAGAATTCAACCAATCGCCACGAAACTCGGTCAGCATGAAGTCAAGACATTGAGGATGAAAAATTGACAGGGGATTTTTGATATCTCGAACGGTTTGGCCGTGGCGAGGAAACGAAATTATGGCAAAAAAAAGTGAAGCAGGAAGTGTGTTATAACTTAGTTCGTTTGACCTACAGTCACAAAACTCTATATTTATATTCTTCTCCTAGAGCCGAACAACTTTCTAATTTACAGTCATTAGCTTCGACCAAGAGAAAGTCAGATATTGTGGTTTGAATGTGGATTCTATGAATTTTTTCTCCCTCTCTCTCTGCGTCTGTCTGTATGTGTGTGTGTGTGAGGGGGAGGGGAGGGCTCTGTGGGTGATAAACACTGAATCATACATAGAGCTATACTGCCCTCTTGTGTCCAAAATTATATTTATGAATGAAATCGCTGTGTACGCGCATCGTTATGAATGCACGTGCAGCCGTTAGTTTCATTTTAAAATGCTTGAATTGTGAGTTCAATAGCCTATTATTCTTCATGGAAAACACAACAACAAAACAGTATAATGACAGATTCTCTTAAATAGCTGCTTTTACACACAATATTCCTTCATCATCTATTCAGTCAGCTCTTTACTCTCGTGTTTTATGAAATTTGACTACTGCTGCTGATCTTTGCTGGGACTCACACACACACACACACACACACACACACACACACACACACACACACACACACACACACACACACAAATTATATATTTAAATCTGCATATTGTAATATCTGCAGGGCATCCTCTAGTCTAGTTTTATTAAATATATAGTTCATCTTTCATTTTTTATTTCTAAATTTTATCAATATTTTGAATAATAAGACACTATAGGGCTGCTAATTGTCCTAGGTAGGACTGATCAAATTAAATATTTTACACTGAAAAAGTACAATGCATTATATAATGTTATGAGATTGTTTTAAATATAAGTTTGTTGACTATTGTTGGAAAGAATTATACTTTTAAAGACTAAACCACCATTAGGTGTCGCCAGGCGACCGTCTTAATGAGCGAGTCATTAATTCATTCGTTCAAACGATTCGCTCACATGCTCATGAAGTGACTCTCAGAGTGAATTGAATCATGAATCATGTCATCATATCGTGAGGCAGCAGAGACTGAAAACAGCGCGAGTGCTGCTCATGCTTCAGTGTGTGTGTGTGTGTGTGTGAGAGAGAGAGAGAGGTAGCTAACGTTAAATGAAACCGTGCGTCTGCGCCATTCATTCACACAAAGACAAGCAGTGTTAATATTTAAATAGTATTTTTGCAGTTTAATATACACAGACACTATTTTGTGCTTTATATAGGCTACAGTGCTCCTAGTAAAAAAGTTAGTCTGGAGCCCCGCGCTTAGATAAACACAGAAGTGACTGAAAGCAACTCCTATTAGTGGGTACCGAATATACCCGGTAGCAATGTATTGTTTGCTTTAAATAAAATTAAGATTGTATGTTTTGTGATTAAAGCTGAATGAATTTAAAATTAATGTGCTATATATATATATATATATATATATATATATATTAGATCAATATGTTATCCTTAAAAATTTTATCAACACTAACTTTATTCTCATCTGATTTATAAACAACTTATTTCTGTATAAAATAAAAAATCCCGAATAATCCAGACCAACCAGAGCGCACTATTCTTATAACATCATCAGTGCTGAAGCGGAACTACCAGAGCTGTTCAGCAGATAGCGAGCAGATGCAGCATATGTGTTGTAATGAGGCAGGGTCAGGCTAGGGGAATCCATTTGTAGCTTTTTATTAAGAATGGTCAAGACAGGCAGGGTGAACAATGGCAAACAGGGCAGAACAGAAAAGGCAGAGACAAACCAGGTTGACAGATGCTGCAAAACATATTGACCTATGACATTAAAAATTATTCTAAATTTAAATGATCTCATATATGTGGCTATTGTGGTTCACGATCATAGGCCCTGTCCCAGATGGCACACTTCATATGAATTTTCGGTCTTGTGTACTTATTTCATGTGTCCGTTAAATCCATGTAGGATGTAGGGTGTTTTATTTTTCATTTTAGGTTTCAGAAGGTTGCTCACGCATACTTTGTGGTTGATATGTGCCCTTGATGCACACTTTTGCAGAGCCCTCACTGATGCAAGCTCTACAGCACACTTCTTTTCGACAGTCAAAGCGGGGTAACGTTTTTGCACGTCGTGCACAATAACCCTAAAGGCACCAGGGTGGCGGTGCCACCGGGCCGTTTATATATATATATATATATATATATATATATATATATATATATATATATATATATATATATAAATATAGCTGCGAGCAGCGATGAAGGGCCAAAGCTGGCGGAACCGCCACCCCGGTGCCTTTAGGTACTAAAGGCACCGGGGTTGCGGTGCCACCGGCTTGGGCCCGTAATCGCTGCTCGCAGCTATATTTATTATTATTATTCTTCTTCTCCGCAATGAATCGCATTTTTGAGGGCCTAAACATGCACGAAAACTCACGAAAATTTGCACACGCGTCAGAACTGGCGAAAATTTACATCTGATATGCGTTTCAAAATTGGGCGGGGCAAAATGGCTCGATAGCGCCACCTATAAAGGTTCAACGGAGTGCGCCTCGCGTTACGTTTCACGTACGTGTACGAAATTCGGTACATACCTGTAATGGCCCAATACCTACAAAAAAGTCTCTTGGAGCGTAGCCCTAAACACAACAGGAAGTCAGCCATTTTGAACTTCCTCTCAGATTTTTGTGCAGTTTTTGCCATTTTCAGGCCTCGTACTTTAACGAACTCCTCCTACAGTTTTAATCTGATCATCTTCAAATTTGGTGAGTCTAATCTTAAGGCCTTTGCGACGTTAAATTGCGAAGATCTTGAGTTTTCGTCGAAGGGCGTGTCCTCGGCGGCCTGACAAATTTTGATGTTTCGCCATGAAACAGGAAGTTGCTGTAACTCAGGCAAACAATGTCCAATCTGCCCCAAACTTCACATGTTTGATAAGAGTTCTGTCCTGAACACATGTCCATGCTCATATTCAGTTACAGTCATAGCGCCACCTGCTGGCAACAGGAAGTGACATGTTTAACACTGTTGTGGACTCCTGATAACATATAAAAAAGTGCCAGCAAGTGTTAAACATGCTAACAACATACTTGAAACATGCTAAAACATGCTAGCAAGCACTTAGCTAAGTGCTAAAGCATGCTATTACTGCAATTCAATAGGAATTTGCTGTAACTCAGGTATGGAATGTCCAATCTGCCCCAAACTTCACACGTTTGATAAGAGTCATGGCCTGAACACATCTACATGAGAATATTCAGTTATAGGAATAGCGCCACCTACTGGCAACAGGAAGTGACATGTTTAACACTGTGATGCAGTACTAGCAACATATTAATTATGCCAATGAGTTATAAACATGTTAGAAACATGTTAAAACATGCTAGCAATTCTTAGCTAAGTGCTAAAGCATGCTAATACAATGAAACAGGAAGTTGCTGTAACTCAGGCAAACAATGTCCAATCTGCCCCAAACTTCACATGTTTGATAAGAGTTCTGTCCTGAACACATGTCCATGCTCATATTCAGTTACAGTCATAGCGCCACCTGCTGGCAACAGGAAGTGACATGTTTAACACTGTTGTGGACTACTAATAACATATAAAAAAGTGCCAGCAAGTGCTAAACATGCTAGCAACATAATAGAAACATGCTAAAACATGCTAGCAAACACTTAGCTAAGTGCTAAAGCATGCTATTACTGCAATTCAATAGGAATTTGCTGTAACTCAGGTATGGAATGTCCAATCTGCCCCAAACTTCACACGTTTGATAAGAGTCATGGCCTGAACACATCTACATGATAATTTTCTGTTAATTTTCTGTTATAGTAATAGCGCCACCTACTGTCAACAGGAAGTGACATGTTTTACACTGTGATGCAGTACTAGCAACATAGTAAAATATGCCATTGAGTGTTCAACATGTTAGAAACATGTTAAAACATGCTAACAATTCTTAGCTAAGTGCTAAGGCATGCTAATGCAATGAAAGAGGAAGTTGTTGTTACTCAAGAAGGCAATGTCCAATCTGCCCCAAACTTCACATGTTTGATAAGAGTCATGGCCTGAACACATCTACATGATAATTTTCTGTTAATTTTCTGTTATAGTATTAGCGCCACCTACTGTCAACAGGAAGTGACATGTTTTACACTGTGATGCAGTACTAGCAACATAGTAAAATATGCCATTGAGTGTTAAACATGTTAGAAACATGCTAAAGCATGCTAGCAATACTTAGTTAAGTGTTAAATCATGCTATTAATGCCATGAAACAGGAAGTTGTTTTAACTCAGGCAAGGAATGTCCAATCTGCCCCAAACGTCACACTTTTTATAAAAGTCCTGCCCTGAACACATCTACATGACAATTTTCACTTATAGTAATAGCGCCACCTACTGTCAACAGGAAGTGACATCTACAATGTGATGCAGTACTAGCAACAAATTTAGATATACCATTGAGTTCCAAGCATGCTAGAAACATGCTAAAACATGCTAGCAACACTTATCTGAGTGAAAACACATTGTATAATCCCCATAATAAAGGACATTTTTGTAACTGACATTGACATACTCCTCCTATATTTACCTACATAAATGCACATTCCCCTCCGTGCACGTTTTACACTGTGATGCAGTACTAGCAACATAGTAAATATGCCATTGAGTTATACACATGTTAGAAACATGTTAAAACATGCTAGCAATTCTTAGCTAAGTGCTAAAGCATGCTAATGCAATGAAACAGGAAGTTGTTGTTACTTAAGAAGGCAATGTCCAATCTGCCCCAAACTTCACACATTTGATAAGAGTCCTGCCCTGAACACATCTACATGACAATTTTCAGCTATAGTAATAGCGCCACCTACTGGCAACAGGAAGTGACATGTTTAACAGTGTGATGCAGTACTGGCAACATAGTAAATATGCCATTGAGTTATAAACATGCTAGCAATTCTTAGCTAAGTGCTAAAGCATGCTAATGATATGAAACAGGAAGTTGTTTTTACTTAAGGCAATGTCCAATCTGCCCAAAACTTCACAAGTTTAATAAGAGTTCTGTCCTGAACACATGTGCATGCTCATATTCAGTTACAGTCATAGCGCCACCTGCTGGCAACAGGAAGTGACATGTTTAACACTGTTGTGGACTTCTAATAATATATAAAAAAGTGCCAGCAAGTGTTAAACATGCTAGCAACATACTAGAAACATTCTAGCAAACACTTAACTAAGTGCCAATGCATGCTATTACTGCAATTAAATAGGAATTTGCTGTAACTGAGGCATGGAATGTCAAATCTGCCCCAAACTTCACACGTTTGATAAGAGTCATGGCCTGAACAAATCCGCATTACAATTTTAAGTTAAAGTAATAGCGCCACCTACTGTCAGAAGGAAGTGACATATTTGACACTGTGATGCAGTACTAGCAACATAGTAAATATGCCATTGAGTTCTAAACATGCTAAAAACATGCTAGCAACACTTATCTGAGTGATAACGCATGCTATTATCCCCACAATAAAGGACATTTTTGTAACTGACTTTGACATACTCCCACTATATTTATCTACTTAAATGCACATTGCCCACCGTGCTCTGTCTTCCTAAAGCCACCGGGTGGCGATGGCACGTGTGCGAGGGCCCTTTCAATGCTGCTTGCAGCTTTAATTATTATTCTTATTATTATTATTATTATTTTACTACCTTTTGGGCACTTTTGGGGGCCTTAACGTGCTCAAAAACTCTTGAAACTTTGCACACGGGTCAGAACCCGCGGCCATCAGGGCCGGGCTGAAGCTGGTACCCGGGCGTGGCAGGGGGGCTTGACAGCGCCCCCTGGAACGTGATCCGAAAACTTGGTCCATAAATCAAACACGCTTACATGTAATAATATGAAACTCGGTACACATATAGATCTCATTGGGCTGAACAACTTTCGTGCTCTAAGTTTTACGCCAGCCCAACAGGAAGTCGTCTATTATGGGTTGTTTGAAAAACCTATGCAATGGAATTTGAAACACTTCTCCTAGGAAATTCATCCACTCACAACCAAACTCGGTGTGCATGAACTCAAGACATTGAGGATGCTAAATTGCGAATGGATTTTTGATATCTCGAACGGTTTGGCCGTGGCGAGGAAGCAAATTTATGGCGAGAAAAGAGAAACAGGAAGTGTATTATAACTTCTGCATACATTAACTGATCTTGATGAAACTTCAGCAGTGTGTTCGTTGTAAGAGGCCGATCACATGGATGTGACTATTGTGAGTCAAAGTTATAGCGCCACCAACTGGCAGCAGGAAGTGTGTCACTTTCAAAATGCTTTTAAATCACCCTCTTATTTTTACCCGATTTGCTTCAAACTTTATGTGCATAATGTAGACACATGCCAGATGTAGACCTGTGAAAGGATTATTGATATCTTAGATACTGTTGCCATGGCAACGCATCAAACTTCAATATTCTTTTTGGATGCTTTTGAGACTCTTAGCATGCCTGAAATTGCATGAAACTCGACAGACACATCACATTTATTAGCCAGTAGACATGTGCAAAGTTTCAGAAACGGGCGTGGTGCAGGGGCTCAGTAGCGCCACCTTTTGACAAAAGTGGGGGTTTTAGTTATATAGTTTTACCTACAATCATAAAACTCGGCACGCATATTGTTCAGATCAAGCCGAACAACTTTCTAATTAACTGTCATTAGCTCAGACCAACAGGAAGTCAGATATTTAAGTTTGAATGTGGATGTTTCTGAGAATTTTCTCTCCCCCTCTCTCTGTTTCTGTGTGTGAGGGATTTGTCTATTGCTTTTAATGGATTTCAAGGTTTTAGGGGCTTTTGGGGCTCTTAACGTTGTAACGGCTTTTAGAGCGGTTACTCTGGTTTTGAGAGGTAGTACTACTACTAGGCTCTAGGGGGCTCTCCAGATTTCTAGTCCTCTGGATAAAAAACAGGGAGAAGTAGAGTTGGGGTATGTTTGGTTAGAGAGAAGCATGGCCTATTTCTGCTAACCTTATGTGTAGTGTCCGGGTTGGGAAACTATGGTTTTGAGCTCATCCAAGTAAGTGTTGTTCATTTTGTGTTGTAATCATTGGTTTTGCTAGTTTTCGTCATCTCATCTAATATGTGTGGTGTTAATGTTAGCCTGTATGTTGTTGTTTAGAAGGACTTCTTGGATATACCGCGTCCACAGAGTCATCTTTCTTATGCTACGGGATTGAGACATCTTCCTTTCCATGCTGTGCTGGGTCTAATGGGGATACTATTTGATTATGCCAATATCATCATTGGATATGTTGGATCAACGCAGATCTGGGATGTTTGAGTGCTGCAAGGACAACTTTATTGCAACGTACCCTAAGCTAAAATATGAGCTTAATGAAGCATAGAGCTTGAATTGAACTACTGGACTTTTTGCTCTTTTTTTGTTGGACCATTCCCACTCCTGGTACCAAACCAGAAAACACGTGTATACCTTCAATTGTTGACTCACCAGTTGTACATGGTGGTGTGACTTAATTATATAAATATGTTTGCATTTACCTCTGTGTTTGGACTTGGTTTGAGAGTTTCTGAAACTGGTTAGAAATTAATTTTAGTCAATGAAGCCCTCCCTTATAAATTTATTTGTGATTAAACCTCCTTAGAGTTCTCAGTTGGCCGGTCACAACGTGCTCAAAAACTCTTGAAATTTTGCACACAGGTCAGAACCCACGGCCCTCAGGGCCGGGCTGAAGCTGGTACCCGGGCGTGGCAAGGGGGCTCGACAGCGCCCCCTTGAACGGGGTCCGACAATTTGGTCCATATATCTAACACGCTTGCATGAATTAATATGAAACTCAGTACACATATAGATCTCATCGGGCCGAACATCTTACCCCTGGTCAAGTTTTACGCCAGCCCAACAGGAAGTCGGCTATTATGGGTTGTTTGGAAAATGCTTGCGGTGGAATTTGAAGTACTACTCCTAGGCAATTCATTCAATCATCGCCAAACTCGGTGCGCATGAAGTCAAGACATTGAGGATGCTAAATTGCGGACGGATTTTTGATATCTCGAACGGTTTGGCCGTGGCGAGGAAATGAATTTTCATGACTAAAAATGGACATATAAAGTGTGTTATAACTTAGTTTTACCTACAGTTACAAAACTCAGCGTGTAAATTCTTCTCCTCAAGCCGAACAACTTTCTAATTTACAGTCAATAGCTCCGACCCTCAGAAAGTCAGATATTGTGGTTTGAATGTGGATTTCTTGAAATGGTATCTCTCTCTGTCTCTCTCTGACAGAGAGAGGGCCCCCTCCCATTCTGTGTGTGTGTGTGTGGCTGTCTGTGTGGGGAGGGAGGGGGAGGGAGGGCTGGTGTGTGTGTGTGTGTGTGTGTGTGTGTGGCTGGCTGTCTGTTACAGTGACATGAGATTAAGTCTTTCATTGCTGTGTGATTTTTCCTGCATTAAAAGATAAAGAAATCTCTAAGGCCTTATCTTTTTGCATAACAATTTTGTATTTTTTTTAAATTACAAAATATGCATAGAACCCAGATCTTTTTTAATGTTTAGTTTGCTTTAAATAAAATTAAGATTGTATTGGTAATTGAAGCTGAATGAATTTAAATTGAATGTGCTATATTTCAGAACAATATATTTGTTTTCCTTAAAATTGTAAAACACTAACTTTATTCTCATCTGAATTACAAATAATTTATTTCTGTATAAAATAATACTATGACTAAAAACATATTTGATGTTTCTTTTTTAATCAATGTAGAAAGTGTAACTTAAAAATAAATTTTTAGTGAGAGATTGGTGCTCTGAGGACAAATTAAAACCAATGCAATATGATGAATGTCCAAAAGATGGCACTGACAGAATGTTTTTAAATGGGGTTGGATAAATATTTTTGTTTGTTTTTAAACTGTGTGCACGCATGTGTGTGTGTGATTGTGCCTTGGTGTCTGTTACAGTTACAAGAGTTTAAATCCTTGTTCAAGTTTAAGTTTAAGGCCTTGTCTTTTTGAATCCATTTGCAGCTTTTGGGCAGGGTGAACAATGGCAAACAGGGCAGAACAGAAAAGGCAGAGACAAACCAGGTTGACAGGCAAAGGACAAAGACCTCCAGATAAATACTAGGCTTCTGGATTTACACATTTAAGTGTTACAAAACATATTGACATATGACATACTATGACATTAAAACTTATTCTAAATTTAAATGATCTCATATATGTGGCTATTGTGGTTCACGATCATAGGCCCTGTCCCAAATGGCACACTTCATATGAATTTTCGGTCTTGTGTACTTACTTCATGTGTCCGTTAAATCCATGAGACTGTAGGGTGTCTCATTTTTCATTTTAGGTTTCAGAAGGTTGCTCACGCATACTTTGGGGTTGATATGTGCCCTCGATGTGCACTTTTGCAGAGCCCACACTAATGCAAGCTCTACAGCACACTTCTTTTCGACAGTCAAAGCGGGGTTACGTTTTTGCACGTCGTGCACAATAACCCCAAAGGCACCGGGGTGGCGGTGCCACCGGCTTTGGCCCTTCATCGCTGCTCGCAGCTATATATATATATATATATATATATATATATATATATATATATATATATATATATATATACACACATTTTGCCCCGGCTCTACGTTTCACGTACAGGTATGAAATTTGGTACGTACATGTAATGACCCAATACCTACAAAAAAGTCTCTTGGAGCATAGCCCTAAACACAACAGGAAGTGAGCTATTTTGAACTTCCTCCTAGATTTTGTGCATTTTTCGTAATTTCCTAATGTTGTACTTTAACGAACTCCTCCTAGAGATTTACGCAGATCCACATAATATTTTGTTAGTCTAATCTTAAGGCCTTTGCGACGTTAAATTGCGAAGATCTAGAGTTTTCGTCGAAGGATGTGACCTCGGCGGCCTGACAAAAATGTAGATGTGCAAATCCAATTTCAGCCTCTGGGTGAAATATGCATCATCAGATAACTTCAGTGTAAATCTTGCATGCAGTTCCGGTGTTGCTAGGCAACCACAGACAGCCTGCAGTAACTCAGCCATACAATGTCCGATCTGCCCCAAACTTCACATGTTTGATAAGAGTCCTGGCCTGAACACATGACCATACTCATATTAGATTATTGTAATAGCGCCACCTGCTGGTAGCAGGAAGTGTGGCAAATACAAATACTTTGACATAGTCCTCCTGTATTTATTATCATTACATACTGCCCACCGTGCTCTGTCTTCCTAAAGCCACTGGGTGGGGATGGCACGGGTGCGAGGGCCCTTTCATCGGTGCTTGCAGCTTTAATTCTTCTTCTTCTCCTTCTCCAAGATGAATCGCATTTTCTAGGGTCTAAACATGCACGAAAACTCACGAAAATTTGCACACGCGTCAGAACTGGCGAAAATTTACATCTGATATGGGTTTCAGAATTGGGCGGGGCAAAATGGCTCGATAGCGCCACCTATAAAAGTTCAACGGAGTGCGTCTCCCACTACGTTTCACGTACGTTTACGAAATTCGGTACATACGTGTAATGACCCAAGACCTACAAAAAAAGTCTCTTGGAGCATAGCCCTAAACACAACAGGAAGTCAGCCATTTTGAACTTCCTCTCAGATTTTTGTGCAGTTTTTGCCATTTTCAGGATTCGTACTTTAACGAACTCCTCCTACAGTTTTAATCTGATCATCTTCAAATTTGGTGAGTGTAATCTTAAGGCCTTTGCGACGTTAAATTGGAAAATCTTGAGTTTTCGTCGAAGGGAGTGTCCTCGGCGGCCTGACAAATTTCTATGTTTCGCCATGAAACAGGAAGTTGCTGTAACTCAGGCAAACAATGTCCAATCTGCCCCAAACTTCACACGTTTGATAAGAGTCCTGTCCTGAACACATGTCCATGCTCATATTCAGTTACAGTCATAGCGCCACCTACTGGCAACAGGAAGTGACATGTTTAACACTGTTGTGGACTCCTAATTATATATAAAAAAGTGCCAGCAAGTGTTAAACATGCTAGCAACATACTAGAAACATACTCAAACATGTTAGCAAACACTTAGCTAAGTCCTAAAGCATGCTATTACTGCAATTAAATAGGAATTTGCTGTAACTCAGGCATGGAATATCAAATCTGCCCCAAACTTCACACGTTTGATAAGAGTCGTGTCCTGAAAACATCTACATGAGAATATTCAGTTATAGTAATAGCGCAACCTACTGGCAACAAGAAGTGACATGTTTAACACTGTGATGCAGTACTAGCAACATTAAATATGCCATTGAGTTCTAAACATGCTAGAAACATGCTAAAACATGCTAGCAACACTTATCTGAGTGATAACGCGTACTATTATCCCCATAATAAAGGACATTTTTGTAACTGACTTTGACATACTCCTCCTATATTTACCTACTTAAATGCACATTGCCCACCGTCTTCCTAAAGCCACCGGGTGGCAGTGGCACGGGTGCGAGGGCCCTTTCAATGCTGCTTGCAGTTTTAATTGATTTGAATTATTATTGTGTAATTGTTGTTGTGTGATGTTTTTCAGCACAGTCACTGTAATTCTGGAACACAACTTAAACACAACATAATCTGATATTTTTTAGAAGAAATAATTTATCGTCATTTGTATCGTTATCGCAATAAATACCTGAAATTATCGTGATAAATTTTTTAGGCCATATCGCCCATCCCTTATGTCCATCCCTTTATGGCCACCATGTACCCATCCTCTGATGGCTACTTCCAGCAGGATAATGCACCATGTCACAAAGCTCGAATCATTTCAAATTGGTTTCTTGACCATGACAATGAGTTCACTGTACTAAAATGGCCCCCACAGTCACCAGATCTCAACCCAATAGAGCATCTTTGGGATGTGGTGGAACGGGAGCTTCGTGCCCTGGATGTGCATCCCACAAATCTCCATCAACTGCTAGATGCTATCCTATCAATATGGGCCAACATTTCTAAAGAATGCTTTCAGCACCTTGTTGAATCAATGCCACGTAGAATTAAGGCAGTTCTGAAGGCGAAAGGGGGTCAAACACAGTATTAGTGTGGTGTTCCTAATAATCCTTTAGGGGAGTGTATGGTCCTCCTTCCTCACATTCGTAAACACTGACTCGGTACTTCCGCCGACGCGTGACCTTTTGAACTTAATTGCGTATTACGTGAGTCACGAACGCGCATCACAGAACAGAGCAAGGCGAGCATTTGTGCTCATAAAACTTAAACTGTTTTATTTATTTGTGAAATGCCGATGGTTTGTCTAGATAAGACCCTTATTCATCGTCTGGTGTCGTTTAAAGCCCTTTGAAGCTGCACTGAAACTGTCATTTGGACCTTGAACCGTTTGGGCCCTGTTGAAGTCCATTATATGGAGAAAAATCCTGGAATGTTTTCATCAAAAACCTTTGTTTCTTTTCGACTGAAGAAAGAAAGACATGGACACCTTGGATGACATGGGGGGAGGAAATTATCAGCAAAAGTTTTTTAAAAAAGTGAACTAATCCTTTAAGGGGCATTACAACACACGCTCGAGGCGGGAGACCAATCGCAACAGTTTAGAGACACATTTATGTGGCGAAGTGTAAATGCAACATGATAGGAATCCAATTTATAAAAATATTTGTTAACACTTTACAATAAAGTTAATTAGTTAACATTAGTTTATGTATTAACTAACAAACTAACAATGAGAAATACATTTGTTACAGTATTTATTAGTCTGTTAATTTTAGTTTAAAAAAAAAATCCAGCTGTTCGTTCATGTTAGTTCACAGTACATTAACTAATATTAACAAATACAACCTTTGATTTTAATAATGTACTAGTAAATTAATATTAAGTAAGATGAATGAATGCTGTAGAAGTATTTTTCATTCTTAGTTCATTTTAACGAAGGTAGTTGCCTAATGTTAACTAATGAACCTTATTGTGAAGTGTTACCAAATATTTAAGCTGGACAGACATATATATAGAATTATCATTATGATGATGAAGGAGTGTTGGCTTACTCTGTAGGAGTGTGCTCATGTCTGATCCTGACGTCGTCTCCCAGTGTAGCAGAGACCCATCCTCTGAGCACGTGAACAAGTGATTGGGGTTTGATGGATGAAAATGTACTTCCCACACTGTAGAAAACAGACCAGAATCACTGCCAGTGTTATTGTTATCAGGTTTCTGACATTTAAGCCCAAAGTGTACGTAGTGTTTTTTTTTCTTACGAGCACAGCGCACGACACATGCGCATTACGGCCACTTGCACTACCAGCGCTTGGGCAACCTCTCGCCACGCATCTTTAATCTTTTAGGGTAGGGTAAATGCGGATACTTTCTGACCCGCACAATCTCTCATCCACGTAGCCATTCATTGCTGCTGTAGCTTTCATGTGTTTCTGTCTTGCGCATGTGTCAATCAATGCGCATGCGTCAATCAATGCGCAATGCGCATGCGTCAATCAATGCGCAATGCGCATGCGTCAATTAATCAAGATGCGTCAATCAATCCGCAATGCGCATGCGTCAATCAATGCGCATGTGTCAATCAATGCGCATGTGTCAATCAATGCGCATGTGCGTACAGTGTACGTGCGGTTTGAAGAATCGTGCTGTGCGTCTACAGTATGCGGGTACTATGGTGATAACAAAATTTGTGTCACACGCATTATAAAACACAGACCCAAGTGGAGTAAAGTATTCTTTGGGATTTTCCACGACATCTTCAAATTTGAAGGACAAGATGACATGACAGTCCATTATCTTTTGTCCTCATTAATGATACCAATTCCTTTCAAATTTTCATTTTTAAACTGGCTAAGATCA
Organism: Semotilus atromaculatus; assembly: GCA_031834385.1. Classification (NCBI taxonomy): domain Eukaryota; kingdom Metazoa; phylum Chordata; class Actinopteri; order Cypriniformes; family Leuciscidae; genus Semotilus; species Semotilus atromaculatus. The sequence goes on along the minus strand of JAULUF010000191.1, from coordinate 59,507 downwards.
AACAGAATTCATGAATAAGGTCATTCCTATAGTAATATTTTGTGCAATATCAGTTTAATATTTTAAATCTCTCTTTATTAGGGGTGTAACGATACCCTGATGTCACGATTCAATATATCACGATACTGAACTCAATACGATATTATTGCAATACTCCAAGACATATGATAAAAGGTTAACAAATGTACTGTTGATTAAAATGATAAATTTGATATTCCATTGTAGTGTTGTCAAAAAACTCGGTACTTCGGTACCAAGTCGGTACTAAAAAAATTAAACTGTTACGGTACCAGCTTTTCTAGGTACCGAGTACCGGGTTAATGATGTCACAGTTGCGTCCTCTTCATAAAAACACTGAGACATGGCGACCGGCGCTGCTAATGCGGCGGCTCTGATCCACTTGTTGACACGAAAGGAGGAAAGAGCCTCATATGGACATATTTTGAATTAGGCTAATGTCACGTTGCCATAAAGGGCCGTTCACATGCACACAAAGCGCGTTTTTTGCGCGTGCAAATTTCAAATGTAGGCGCGCGGCAAACACGCTCATAATAGAAGCGACGTGCGAGCTTGTATTCCAGGCGCGCCACTGTTCATGGTTGATTAGCGGAGACACGCGAGAGCGAGCGCTTGTGGAGAGGAGGAGAAAGCAGGGCGAACTGCACTCTCCGTGATGACGAGGCAATATCAGCAAAGAATTAATTGATTTCTAGCCCTTGCATTAGAAATCAGCTACAGGGTTCTCACGTTTTGAAGACAGAAAGAGTGACATTTTTGGCAGTTTTGGATTAAATAAAAGTAGGCTACAGTTAAGTCAAATACAACATGCTTTATCTCCTGTATAGTTTGGTAACGCTACAATAAGATACTATTCATTAACATTAATGCATTATCTAACATCAACACATTGAGTGAACAATATATTTCTACAAGTTTAATGTTTGTGAATGTTATTTAATACAAACACTTGATTGTTCATGTTTTTTCACTTCATTCATTGTGCATTAAATGATGTTAACAGATAAAACTTTTGATTTAAAAAATTTATTAGTACATTTTTAAATTAACCCCAAGGAGAATAATTGCTACAGTATATTATACATTATAAACTAAACAAATTATTGTTTATTGTTAGGTCATTTTATCTAATGTCATCTATCATTTTATCTAATGTCATCTATCAAATAGAACCTTTTTGTAAAGTGTTTTTAATACAGTTTCCATCTTTGTAACCATGATATGCACTTTAATATATGTAAATTTAATCTAAATTAAGCTTTGGTACCGAAATTGGTACCGAGAACCGTGAATTTTTACTGGTATTGGTACCGAATACTGACATTTTGGTACCGTGACAACACTATTCCATTGTGTGTGTAAATGAACAGGACTTGGTGCTGAAACCCAAAGCACAGGACAATAGAGACACCAGAATAACAATATTCATGATTCTGAAGCTGAAAATACTGAATTGTTCCAGACGAATATGCTTTCACTCCGACACTGACTAGATATATTTAAAATAATGTCGGACACTTTTTACTGGTAACATCAGACAATTGGCATTATCAGGACACACAAATATTCCCACATTGCATTATTAAACATTATATAGTTTTATGTAATACTGACCCTAAAACTCAACTATTGTGCATTTTTGTATTGCGATATATTGTTACACCCCAACTCTTTATTACATCATCGTCCAGAACATGAAATATTTTTTGGAAAATAACAGCAAAAATATTGTTAAGTGTTAGCATTGGCTATATGATCAATTCCGTGATTGGCTAACGTTAATTATTTATTTCCATCCTGTCGCAATGATTAACAGAGAAACAGAGTTGCACGTTCACAATGAAGATATACAACATGCATTCAGAAAATAGGCTGAATTTTCATTTCATTTTTCTGAACATCTAGTATGTGTTTACAGAACTCAAGCATATTTATTTTTTAAAAGTTATGTAATAAAGGGTACTGACTCTCTGCTGAATGGGCCTCTATGAGCGAGAAGGGCGTGTTGCCCTGTCTCACGTCCCAGATGCACAGCATGCCGTCCTGCCCTCCGGTGGCCACGATGTGCTGCTGGTTCGGGTGTTTATCCACACAGTGCAGGGGCACTCTGTCCCCGGTGCTGCACGAACATATAGGAACACAGAGTAAGATCACAGAAAAGAGACCACTTTTAGATCTTCTAGAGTGAATTCAGATAAATTGAGCCACTTATTGATATTGATATGACTGACTCAAAATGCTGGCATATAAGCAATTTCTTATCTTAAAAAGTTGCAAGAAAAAAGTATGTTAATTTACAATTAATTTTAAAATGTACTGCAGTAATTGTGAAAGTGGGTATTGAGTGGATTATTTTTTTTTTAAATTGCGTAAATAAAAACTTGGAAATTAATTAAAATGACTCACGGTCCTAAAAACAGGCGTTTTCTTTATTTTTCTACTTTGATTTTGATGTGATCGGATGCGTTTTCCCGAAATTCAAATGAATGCAGTTTTTACAAAAAAAATAATGTGAATGTTTCCTTAAAGGGATACTCCACCGTTTTGTCATGTTAAACTGTTTTATTCCCTTAACGAAGACGAGTTGATGCACACCTCTCTCGTCTCAGTGCGTGCACTTAATCGCTCTGTCTTGCGGCGAAACTTTGTTAGCACTTAGCTTAGCCCAGTTCATTCAATAGGACCCAAGCAGAGAAGCGACCAAACACCTCCACGGTTTCCCTATTTAAATACAGTTACTCGAGTAGTGTAACTCGACCAAGAACGGTGACACAAAATAAAACGTTGAAACTCATGAAAAATCTATGGTTCTATTGACGCAAATGAGAGGGAGGAGGAGAGGATTTTTCACGAGTGACGATATTACTACGCCGAGTCGAACTGCTCCCAAGCACTTGCTATGGTATTCCGCCATATAATATAGTTCTCCATTTTACACGCATAGAAAAGTGCAACGTTTTATTTTGTGTCAGCGTTCTTGGTCGAGTTACACTACTCGAGTACCGTAATTCCTCAAATAAAAACCGGTATTCAAATAAACGCCGGGCCTCTGATAGTGGCCGGGTGCGTGGTCAACGCGGACAAATAAAGGCCGGTCTCAAATTAAGGCCGGGGGGAAATTAGTGTGGATAATCTGCCTTTCATCATTTCATGCGTTTTCTGTGATCAGATAGATATTTGATCGTGAAAAGACCAGGAATAAATGCCATCCAAATAGCATTAGAGACGATTTAAATCCGATCGCTCAATCCACTTCTTCAGGAGGAGATCTGTTCCAGATGAAACTGGACAAGTAAATGCATCTGGTTGTTGAAAAAATAAACGTGTGAGAGTGTGTTATATGCATAGGGTTATATGTAATGTTATAGCAAGATGTGACGACTAGTGATGGGCAATCCGGCTCTTTTTCTTGAGCCGGCTCGTTTGACTCAGCTCCCTGAAAAGAGCCGGCTCTTTTGACTCACAAACGGCTCTTTAAAAAATAAATGTTTTAACTTGCTCAAAGTCCACCGCACAACAGTGCAACGTGAATATTCACATTTGTAATTGTCCATAACAACCCAAATACTTGCCGGCTTGCCTAGCACATCTAATTAATGGGCAAAGTTTTCCGACTATTTGTCTTACCTTCTTCTTTATTTTCTTTTTTTTTTTATGTGGATTTTGAGCTTGTAGAAGTTTAGCTCTTGCATTCTTCTGAACATCTTGGGCTGCCATTGCCCGATGTCATTTCTGAGTATCACTCCATTATCTGCCTAACTTTTAAATGCCTATTCCACAAGTGGTAGACTACAATGACTGGCTGTTTTAAAATATAACTATAGAAACAAAATAACCCCGAGGCAGTCTCATCTACGTTTAGGCCTCCTCCAATACTGACAGCAGGGCTCATAGCTTACAGGTTTGCTTAGTAAGTTCAACAGCCACCCGCCTGAATTTAATTAAAATATTATTTTTCGTCACGTACTCTGCCCGACCCGCGGTTTATCCGCATCTCTAGTGTGTGTGTGTGTGCGAGTTGGCTCGGCCCTTCCTCATGCATTGGTTGACGTCGTGTGTATGATTGACAGGGACAGAATGTGAGGCTGATCAGACAGTAGAAACGAAGTGTGTGCGCCTTTAGGCATATAATTCTTTGTTGTTGTTTGAATTAGTCAATTATTTTAAATAAAATTTAAATCATTCATTATTTCATTATTACATAATGATTTAATTTCTATAGGCTATATTTTTTTAAATAGAGTCGGCTCTTCAGATATGCGAGCCAGCTCCCGTCGTTCACTTACAAGAGCCGGCTCTTAGATCCGGCTCATTCGCGAACGACCCATCACTAGTGACGACGCGACGGCAGCTGAGCATCTAGTAAAAAAGCCAACGTGCAAACTATTGCAAATCAAAGTGATAGTAAGTCGCAGACAACACAATCCTCATCAATAAAAGTAAAGAAATGAAATGATCTTACCAGGGCTGTTGCGTCTCTCTTATTGCGATCTTTGATTTTGAAATTAGCTGATCAATCAAATGCAGCTCTGTTGCTTTCGGTGACGTGAACTCCATAAATCTGCATATAGCGCGAAAATTTAAGATTTACATCCGTTTTGCGAAAACACATTTGTGACCAGGTTTAAATGGAATTGTTTTGATAAATCAGATAGCTTTCCGATCTGAGAAAACGCATGAAGTGTCCGGGTGTTAACAGCCCCTAATGTGCATTCAAGTTCATCGTAATGCAATGCAGTAGCTAAACGGATTTAGTGCTGCTAGTGTAACGGACTTTTCTACAACTTTATTGAAAACGAACTTGTCTTGAGGAGAATGGAACCCAGACGGAAATTTGATTTACATTTTTTTAAATAAAGGCCTGCCTCTAATAAAAGCCGGTTACCTTCTGCAGTTCAGGTAAATAAAGGCCCCGGCTTTTATTAGAGGAATTACGGTAACTGTATTTAGATAGGGAAACCGTGGAGGGGTTAGGCCCCTATTGAATGAACTGGGCTAAGCTAAGTGCTAACAAAGTTTCACCACAAGACAGAGCGATTGAGTGCACGCACTGAGACGAGAGAGGTGTGCATCAAAAAACCGGTGGAGTATCCCTTTAATCTAGTGTGAGTAAAGCATACAGCGAGAGGATCTGAGCCGGACTGTCGCTCTGCTGTCTGAAGTCCCACATCTTCAGCTGACCGATGGAGTTGACCGTGAGAACTTCAGTCGTCCTCAGAAACGTCACCGCATGAATCGTACTGCTATCTGCATTTTCTGTTGATGACAATAACACGCTGCTATTAGTCCTAATTGCATGATTCAAAACACATATGCATTGTAGGTCAAATGTAATTAAATGATACATTGACAGAAAAAAAATAATACTATCGGTTTGGTTACCAACATTCATTAAAATATCTTCTTTTGTGTTCAACAGAGGAAACAATGATTCATTCAGATTAATTAAAATATTTTAAATATACTGCAGCAATGAACATTTTGTCAGGACCTCTAGTAAATAACGTGTTATTTTGTTTAGTCGTCTGGCGAGAGATTTATCCAGAAGTGTGCACCTCGATTGTCTGTGCTACTAAAGAAAGCCCCAAAACCCTTACCAATAACCCGAGCGACTGCGGTGTGATCGGCCTTGTACAGCACGACTCGCCCGTCCTCGCCCACCGACACGATCTCAGGGCTTCTGCACACCACGGCGGTGCAGGGCGCATCATCACAGGGGTACCGGTGCGCTCTCTCCCACACGTGAGCCGACGACACAGCCTGAACAACACACACACACTGGTCTCGCCCTGAAGCAACTCCATCAGCTGATTATATCATTACAAACAAACGAATATAGCAAATACCTGACAGTCAGACTGAAGCTTGAAGATCGTCACCGCCCCGCTCGATGATGCAGAAACGAGCCGGTCCTGATCTAGAAACTGCACAGATTATGCAAATGACAGTTTAATTCATCTCCAACTAGTCCAAAAATGAAAGATCTCATTCTCTTTTCTCACTGCATCACATACCGGACTTAAACCATGGCTTGAAACTGAGTCCTGCCGCTAGTATCTGATGTAGCGGGTGCAATAATATGTTTATGTGGTCATTGGTGGTCAATAGGCACGGGCAGACTGCGCTGATAGGCAGATGCTCCCTGCGGTCCTGTGTGTGTATGCGTGTGTGTGTGTATGCGTGTGTGTGTGTGTATGCGTGTGTGTGCGTGTGCGCGTGTGTGTGTGCGCGTGTGTGTGTGTATGCGTGTGTGTGCGTGTGCGCGTGTGTGTGTGCGTGTGCGTGTGTGTGTGTGTGTTCACGCCCTGTAGTCTGGAGACCGGCAGACTAGAGATGTGACGGTGATAAAATTCCCCCACCAGTTAATCGACTTGTGACAACACCGGTAATACCGGTTTCCCGGTGTATACAACGTTTTTTTTTTTAAACGCCGGGAGTTTGATTGACAGGCGATCTGATCAATCATAATACGCCATTTTTGTCCGACAAAGCAGTCGAGAGAGTTGGTGGATTTAACATTGAATAACGGATTGTAGCTACTGATGTCTTTCCACGGTTAAAACAACAGTCCTTCTGATGTAGGCTACATTCATGTTTATTTGATGCTATAAAGTAACCAAGGAAAAGATGATCGGTTCACGAGCAGCTTTAACTGAGGCAATCTGTCACGACGCATTAAAGAGACACAAAATAGTAGGCCTATTTATGGTTTAATTTTCTTTTACAAATCAAATTTGAAAGTTGAGACTTTATTAAATGTTATCTGCTTGGTCCTGTCTGTCAGCGCGTTGTCAGTGTGTTCTATGTATTTTTCACGTCATTATAGCTATAAGCGCATACTTGCAGCAGTCTCGCACACGCTTAGAGCTCGTGTGAATTGCACGTATAAAATGAAGTTAAGGAACAACTTCGATCCATCAGGAAACGCCACATATGTCGCTGCATTTCACTGCGCTTCATGACATTTTCTTTTTTTGCGCGAAGAAGCCGTTCGCTGGAGATGTGTTAAAGATAGCGAGTGCATTCATGATTATTATTAGGCTGCCGGTATAATCCTGGCTCCGGGTCTGAGTGAGTCATTTACTCTTTATATTGTGACACTTTAAGACCAGCCGCTTCAGCAAATGACGCAGATCTCCCACACGTCCCATTTTCTCACAAATCTTTACATTTATTTCAAACTTTATTTTACTCATTGAGGACACTCGACAAAACAGACAGTTTGGCAAAGCTTAGTGTGTGTTATAGGGCTGTCACTTTTGTGAAAAAATCCTGTTCGATTTGAGACATAAGTGTTGATTGAATCGATTGTAAAATCGATTTTCCTTGTCTAAAGACGTTTCCACTTTCAACACTAAATATAGGCAAATCCACGGACAACTAACAGGCGTTATTAGAACAAACGTAAAGAGGGCGCTTGAGACACGCACAAGTCAGAAATATTTCTGATGATTTATTTGGCGTGAACTTTCGTGCAGAATGACAAACAGGAGTGCAACCGTCAGGCATTGAAATTAACAGTTAAACAAAGTTCATTTTGGCGGGTAACGCTGTCAAATCACGAGTGTTTCTATGTTTACTCACTTTGCTGGGGAAGTTCATGTAGCCAAAGCTGCGCGGATTTAGCGCAAATACACAACTCGTGAGTCCTCTTGATATATTAAATACAGCGTATTGCGCATTTTGTTGTCCTGCTGTTAGTTTAACTGCTTTTATGGTTCTCATTTGTAAGTCGCTTTGGATAAAAGCGTCTGCTAAATGAATAAATGTAGAACCTGTGCATTTCTGGCTGGCTTGAACACACTCGTCACTAAGCAACAAATAACGGTGCGCTTGTTCACTTGCATTGAAGTATTGCGAATATTAAAAAGCATTTGGTTAACAGAAAAGACATTATTTTCCAATATCCTAACTTACATGTTCTGTGTACTGTATTGATCTGTCCACCTAAAACACATTTTTGGTTTAAAAAAAGAAAAGAAAAGGACGTTAAAATCGATTCCCTATTTTCGCTTTCGAAACTTGTGTTGGTTGGTCCGATCGATTGTGCAATCGATTTTCTAACGTAAAGTGACAGCCCTAGTGTGTTATGGTTCGTTCAAGCCCGAAAGAGAACTCGATACTGACGCGCATTTTTCTGTGGGTTGTGGTTGTGTGTGTGTGTGTGTCACAAAAGACAGCGCGTCTCTTGTCTTGTCGCGCTTGAATTATTTTAAAGTATTTTTGCATTAATAAGACGCTAGTCAACAGGTGACAGAAAGAAAACGGATACTGCGTTAATTGGGTTAAATATTTATAACGCTTTAAACTGATGGTTTTTTTTTGGCGGTGCCGCGGTGGGCAAGTGATGAAACCGGTGTGTAACACCGGTAACACCGACTACTGTAGCAAGCCTACGGCAGACCAGAACGTGATACGCAGTGTTGAGTCGGGGTGGGAATCACAGTGAACCTCACGATACCGATAATATCACGTTTCAGAAATTCTGTGATAATCAAATAAAAGTTTAGTGCAGGTTCTCTCTCGCACAAAAAGTTCAGTCAGTAAATTAAATTGAACATTTTATGCTTATACTTTTTAAAAGGTTAAACTTTTCTTTGTGTGTGAACTGACAATTTTAACTGCTTATCGACTTGTTTTATATATCAACTTGTTTTATTTAGGCCTGTCGCGATAATCAATAAATCAATTAATCGCACGATAAAAAAAAAAAAGATCTCGATAATTTTTCCGGTCGCGATGATTTCCATTTGCATGCTTGTTTGTTTTCCTCGTCTCTCTCTCTCTCTCTCTTACATGTCTCTCTCTCTCTCCCAAAGAGACTGGATGACAACTCTCGGTTCCTTAGGAACGACTAAAGGGACTTTGATGTTATATCATCTTAACAATACTGTCAAAGATGGTAACGTTAAATGTTTAACGACGTAAAAAGCGACTGTGAAGCAAAAAACGCAAAAAATATTATTGTTTATCGCAATAATTTCAAGGACAATTTATCGTCCAGCAAAATGTGTGATCGTGACAGGCCTAGTTTTATATAAACCATATAATCATAGATACATTTCAACATTTACCAAGCACTTATTTAACCCTGGGAACATCAACACCTCCAACCGTCTCCATGACGTTGCATTGTGTGAAGCTCCTCCTTATGACAAAACAGCCTCTAAAAGCTGCTGTGTGACGGAGTACAGCAAACAAGCTAAAAAAAAAATATATATACGTTTTTATAAGCTGTCAGGGAAAAATAACGAGCGTTTAAGGACACAAAAGTGATACAGGCGATTGAGTGTGTGGTATTACTCTGAGAACAACATTACGGCCGCTGGAACGCACTCAGGCACAGCTTAGCTTACAGAAATATAATATATTAAACTGACAGTGTGTTTTTAGTGCACACTGGGCGTCAGGATCCCACAAGCTGATGCTTCACAAAAAAATATATTTCGAAGGATGTCTGTAACCAGACAGAGTGGGGCACTGCCGTCCACTGCAGGAAACATCGGCCGGCTCCAGTGGACGGTGCAGGACACAGCGCTGGAACACCAGAGGGACCTGTCCCTTTAGGACCAGGACCAGTGCAGGACTACAGTTTAAGTTTAGGTTCACACGAGATAATAGACAGAGATACACACACACACACACACACGTGGCTAAAAGAACTAGTAGAATATAACGGCGACTCTGCAATGTTTGCAAGCGTTTGAGCTCCTATGCGAGATACAGTGGGTGTTTCCATTGTTCCAAACCCTTCTCAATGTTAATATTTGCAAGAAAAAAAGTAGTGAAGGCTACAGATCTCCCGTACACAGAGAACAGAGTGTGTGTGTGTGTGTGTGTGTGTGTGTGATCACCTGCAGGTCCAGCACGTCTCCGTCATGCTGGGAGTCACACAGTAGCTGAGGCTCTTCCTCAAACTCTCCATCCATGTTTGACACTCCATGATCGCCCACCGACCAGATCGACACTTTGTTATTCTGAACACACACAACGAACGCCGATTAACACCGAAACGTCAGTGTGTGTGAGAGACATGTGGTGAAACTCATCTGAACTAGCGCTGGCTCGCCTCGTTGTCCCAGGATCCCGTGGCGAAGAGCTCGGGCGGCTGCAGCGAGGCCGCGGACACGGGCCGCCAGCGCGTCTTGCTGATCTTCTGAGAGATGTATTTGGCGTTGATGGAGTCCATTGGGTCTCACTGGTGTCGTGTCGTGTCGTGGATCAGTTTCGCGGGCTTCACATGTAGCAGAATGTATCCCTCCACCTCCGCCTGCGTTCGTGTTCAGTATGGCGGCCTCAGAGGGCCAAACGCGATTCGTTTCTTCTTCTTCTTCTTCTTCTTGGTTTTATGGCGGGTTGCGACGCGATTCGGTTTGATAAAAACTAAACCACTACTCCCTACCTCCTATGTAGGGGGTAGGGAGTAGAGCACTAAATAGTGAGCTCACCAGCATAATAGAAACACCACTTTCGGACACTACTCGATCGTCTCTCGGCGCCGTTGATTACGTCATTGCTGTCGCCCGTCCGTCTTTTTTACAAGGGGGTAATCCATCGACCGGAAGTTGAAGCCTCGCGGGAGCCGCCATCTTGTAGCAGAACTTCACTTGCGTTAGCATTCCCATTGACTCCCATTCATTTTCGCGTCACTTTGACAGCGAATAACTTTACATCTGAGGCGTTTAAAGACTCCATTTGTCCATTATTTATTTCTAAAGAAACACGACAATGTATAAAGGGCTCCATTGCCTTCTATGTTACATTATGGCCCCGTAGAAACAGTTTTTGTAAAAATAGGCTAACGATTGCGTCATAACCACTCGACGCTCTGTCGCACAGTAGAGAAATTACCGTACAGACAGGAGGAGAAGCTCACAGACAATCAATGCATTAACTTAATATGGCGTACTGGCGTTACATTTTAAAATAAATACTATACAAATTACTTACTCCTGCTCACTCACGCCAAAGAACTCTTTGCTCAAGCTCGCCGTCTCTGCAAGATCAACGTTGGCAGTTTTCACGCACAGCTACTAGAATATTTACATCTGTCAGACAGGGTGCTCACGTCATCAAGCTTAGTTTGAGTCGGTTTGAGTCTGCGCGTCAGGAACGGAAGTGCTAAAAAATCGCTAAAAATGGGCTTCAACTGTCTCAACTGAGTTCCAATGAGATGACTCTGTCCACTTCTTATACTGTCTATGCTTTTTTACAATCAGCGCAATTAGACGGTGGGCCGAACGCTGCTATCTGCTTTAGTTTTTGAAATGATAGATCCTCGAGGATAGAGTAGCTGCTTTTCTCACATAAACTAAATAATTTTTTTCTGAACACGTATCCGTTTGTTGGCAGTGTCAAGTCGATCATAATTTTTTGAAAACTAAGTTTAAGTTTAATAAACGGATTAGGCAAACGCGAGGGAGCACTATACATCTAACCAATCAAAAAACGAATTCTATCGTCACGTGACTAACGTCTGCCAATAGTATTCGTTCAAAATATAGTGTAGCGTAGCACATGCGTTCTCTAGCTATCTATCCAAATCCATGAGTTCACACCATAAAAGTTTCTCTAACGAAATCTACACAATCAAACATTTCCCAGCAGGAATCCTATCCGAAGTCGAGAAACATTAACAGCGGCATCCAAGATTCCAGGTGTAATGGCTCCGGTAAATACTGCTGTTTATACCTGTCTATACCTGTCTTGTTAGAAATGACATGCAGATCACAGAGAGGAAAACATTTGTTTTGAGGAGATACAGAGCTAACATAGCATGTAAACGTTAGCTAGATGTAATTTTAGCAGTGCATGTTAACGTAAACACAGTTATTCTACCAGGCTGTAGCGCCGTAAATTAGGATATGAAAGACGATTACTAGACAGAGATTAAAGTGGAAAAGATAACATTTATCATATAAGTTTACATCTACTAGCTACATAACCTAATAGCTAGGCATGAAAGAGATAACATCATCATGTATTAAATAGTTTTACATCAATATCCTAATAGCTAGGCATGGAAGAGATAACATGTATTAAATAACATTACAATATTTATCCTTAATGTTATACATTTTATCATCAAGTGTTTAGTGTATTAATTACTCATGACAAATGTTCTAAAAATCGTCCCCTTGGAATTATAAGGTTCTATCTGTGTTCTGAGCAGTTTTGAGATATTGAGCTTCAAAGTTTTTGCATTACATAGGCTATAGGAAAATGTGTATGGGGAACAAGTTTCTTTCAAACATAAAAATAACAGGGACCCTAACTGTACAAAACACATCACATAATGTAAATAAGTTGTCACAGAATAAGAATATGTGAGTAACTTAGTTTTGACAAGAATGTCAGATAGAACCTTATAATTCCAAGGGCACGAAATGTCAACCTTATTTTCAGGTACTGCAACTACAAGCTGATTCCAAGTTGGATAACCACTTCAATGGTATGCTTTTATTATTCATATTGACACAAGGTGTGATTACTGTATGCATTTTACCTAGCCTCATCTAGTTACACTTTTTTTTTAAGTGCCTCATAAATGTAAATCCTCATTTATTAGACTGTGGCAGGAACCAATCATTTTACTACACTGTTTACAACTCTGCTAATCTGTTTCCCCAGGTAATCCCAGATCCTCAACCCTGCTGTGAGACATCTTGACCTGATCTGACTAAGCCCTGACACATTTATTCTTCTAAAACAATGAAAATGCCCTTTGTTTTTCACGGTTCATTATAAAACCCTTTTAATGGTTTGCTCATCTGATTGGAGCACATTTTCAGTCGCTATATGTTGAAAAATGTGTCTACTAGATGTTGCTGTGTCTATAGAAGCCTTTTATTAGTTTATCTTGACTAATAAGCAGCGCCTGAAAATAGCCTGGCAGGGTTTACATGGGCAGGGTTTATTTTTTGTGTGCATAGTTTCAGAGGGATCTATTTATTGATTTTAATATGATGATATGTTAAATGTTCTACCATTAAAGTTTAGTTTTATTTCAGGAATACACAGACTCTCGGCCCATAGTTCCAAAGTCACAGTAGCATGACAGATGCTCTCTTTTTTTTTTCATTCCATGATATATATATACAATCTCCATGCATGCTTCGACTCACAAACCGGTGACACATCAACACAAACATCACCCACAAGTGTGAGATCACTCAAATATTTCCTACGCAGATCCGTGTACAAAGAACAATCATACAAGAAATGCTTCTTGTCTTCAATCACAGAGGTATTAGTTAATTTAAAATAACTACAGATTCTCTCTGTCATAGGTATATTGTTCCATCTACCCGTTTCTATAGCTAAACAGTGCCCTGAGCATCTGAACAATAACAGATCGTACCAACTGCATGTTATGTACAGATGCAATGTCGCTCTCCTGTACCACCATTGACTTGCAGTGTGAATATATATTCAACTTCTTATTATGCAAAACTGATGTGTACCATGCAGTTTGTGCTTTTTCTCTCAATCGTTGATTCAGAAAAGATGTGAATATTCTTATATCACCTACACTTTGAGCCTCCCAAGCACTAGAGAAACCGTTGAGATACAATAGAACTCGAATGCAGGAAACCCAATTATATATATTACTACTAAAGCCTGCGTGACCAAAATAGTTGAATTGTCATTTAGTTATAAAGATAGCCATGCTAAGATAATAACTTTTATAAGAATAAATATATAATAATTAACTTAATATACTGTATATATATGTTATTACATTACATAATTATATCTGTATGTTTTTTCACTATTTCTGAGATGTAAATATCAATAATTTATGTTTGGGGTTAAAAAGGATTCTAAACATTTATACCATGATTTATCCAAACGTATGAGGTCAAACAACTACACTTAACCACTATAAAGCTGCCTTACAAACCTTCAACTTCCTGTACTGTCTTTTTTTTCTTCTATCTGGCTCTCTCAATATTTATTTTGTTAGTTTACTGCATGTAGCATTCTCTATGGTAGCCAACATAAATTGGCACATCTGGAATGTGGCCTTCTGTGATTTCATATTTTTCCATAGCTTTTTGGGGATTTGTATTGTAAAAAAGCTTTTGTATTTAAATTCACCTTGTTCACTCTAAAGAACATTGTACAAACTTGATCCAACTTTTTAGTGAAAAGATTATGATGTTAGTTGATGATGTACAGCTAGTATTAACATTCACACAACACTCCATATCCAAGATAAGGTATCTTATTTATGTTAGATATATACACTCACCGGCCACTTTATTAGGTACCCCATGCTAGTAACGGGTTGGACCCCCTTTTGCCTTCAGAACTGCCTCAATTCTTCGTGGCATAGATTCAACAAGGTGCTGGAAGCATTCCTCAGGGAGTTTGGTCCATATTGACATGATGGCATCACACAGTTGCCGCAGATTTGTCGGCTGCACATCCATGATGCGAATCTCCCGTTCCACCACATCCCAAAGATGCTCTATTGGATTGAGATCTGGTGACTGTGGAGGCCATTTGAGTACAGCGAACTCATTGTCATGTTCAAGAAACCAGTCTGAGATGATTCCAGCTTTATGACATGGCGCATTATCCTGCTGAAAGTAGCCATCAGAAGTTGGGTACATTGTGGTCATAAAGGGATGGACATGGTCAGCAACAATACTCAGGTAGGCTGTGGCGTTGCAACGATGCTCAATTGGTACCAAGGGGCCCAAAGAGTGCCAATAAAATATTCCCCACACCATGACACCACCACCACCAGCCTGAACCGTTGATACAAGGCAGGATGTATCCATGCTTTCATGTTGTAGACGCCAAATTCTGACCCTACCATCCGAATGTCGCAGCAGAAATCGAGACTCATCAGACCAGGCAACGTTTTTCCAATCTTCTATTGTCCAATTTCGATGAGCTTGTGCAAATTGTAGCCTCAGTTTCCTGTTCTTAGCTGAAAGGAGTGGCACCCGGTGTGGTCTTCTGCTGCTGTAGCCCATCTGCCTCAAAGTTCGACGTACTGTGCGTTCAGAGATGCTCTTCTGCCCACCTTGGTTGTAACGGGTGGTTATTTGAGTCACTGTTGCCCTTCTATCAGCTCGAACCAGTCTGGCCATTCTCCTCTGACCTCTGGCATCAACAAGGCATTTCCGCCCACAGAACTGCCGCTCACTGGATGTTTTTTCTTTTTCGGACCATTCTCTGTAAACCCTAGAGATGGTTGTGCGTGAAAATCCCAGTAGATTAGCAGTTTCTGACTAGAGCTGTCTCGCGATTTGCCTAAGACGATTGACAATCAAAACATACGTTTGTGAAAATATATGATCAAACCAGAATTGCCAACAAATTTTATTTGACTACATATAATGACTTAATATCGTACATAAAAGAAACGTATACTCTATCGATGCAGATCGATCAACAACACGAAAAACGCGTTCGGCCCACCGTCTAAATGCATGATGGTATGTATAGGGCTTGGGTTAGTGACCATCGGTTGTACACTACTTTTCAAAATGCATTCTGGGATACATTGAGTGGACTATATAGGGTATAATAATAATCACTATACATTCGGACAGCACTACAAAATGGCGAGCTCACCAAATAGTCCACTATATAGTGAGTAGTGGGAGATTTCGGACACAGCATATTATACTACAGGGCTGTTGAATGCTTGATTCTGATTGGTTGAGAACGTTCTAAGGTGTGCAATTATTTTCAGGGAAACGCACGGCTAAAGTAGTTCCAGCAGGTCTTGACCGCATTACAGTTCTATATCACTTCGCGTAGTCAACTGTAATAACGGAAAATAGGATACAATTCACAACAATAAAAACATGCAGCCACATGCGCTTGATCTGCCATTTTCGATGTCTGACTTCACAATCATTGGAAACATGCAGTTTAATTTGAATAAATAAAGTATAGTCCTATCTATAATCAATAGAAAATTAAACTGAATAGGCCTATATAAAAAAATGATAGTCCTGCTCGGGTTTTCGTAATTATTGCAGATAATAGGCTATAACAAATAAATAATTATTGATAGGCCTATAGTTGTTAAAAGGACGTTGTGTTTCATTTATTAGGCTAGTCTACTGTCAATATTAGAAGAAAAAAACATGAACGAACTAATTAAAACGAATTGAATTAATAAATAAATAATAATATTGACGCAAATATGCTTCTCTCTCTCTCTCTAATAACTGCATTAATAACTGCATAAAGCCGGGGACACACTTATACTGTAAGGCCGGTTATGAATGTAATGTATTATGATTGATCATGCCCAAACGCGTGTTCAGTGCGTTCAGTCTGTGTTCACAGTCTGGGTTTAACATCTGCTGCAGTCGATGGAACAGTCAGAGAGTGTTCAGCCAGTCGTGTAGTGTGTCCAGCATTAGTCTGCTTCTATCAGAGGCTCAAACCTCCGTTACTCTAAAATGACGTTTTGGAATTAGCAACGGAGGCATGGGATTAGATGCGCAGGAAATTAGTCCCACATACAAGAGCGTTTTAATGACAAAAACTTTACAAACGTCTTAAAATACATTATTTGAACAATGTTTCGAGGTGTGGTAACTGTAGTATAAGCGGAATAATTGACTTCAGGCCGTTGAATTATTAGAAAAATAATTATTTTTATTATTTTATTATTATTCCGCTTCGCGTCGTGACCGCATTGCCACCTCGGGTGTGCATTATTTTTCTAATAATTCAACGGCCTGTCGTCAATTATTCCTTACATATTATGCTGATTAAAAATGAAAATATTTGTAGTATTATTATTATTATAAAAGAGAATATATAAGTTCCCCTAGTAGTTTTAGATTTTCACGGCACATTAATAATATTTTTTACTTATTATTATTACCGGTATTATTATTATTCGAACATTTAAGTAAAGCTTCATGAAGCGAATGCCGCGTTCCAGTCAACCTGTAACCCGTGTTTTTCCAACCTTATGGCCGTGTGTTTCAGCCGTGTGTTACACGTCAGAGCTCGTAACTGGGAGTGCATCGATCTAGTACGAGTTCACGGGTGGGAACTGGGAAGTCACGGGTTTGACCGACGTTCCAGTGCACTTTCACGGGTTTAAGGTTGGAAAAACACGGGTTACAGGTTGCCTGGAACGCAGCAGAAGATAAATAAAATAGAACATTTTCACATTTCCGGGTTCCTCGGAAGCGGAAGTCGTCGTTGTTGGGTAAACTTCTACAGCGATGAAATTAAATATATTTTTTGTGTTCCCAGTTGCTCAAATAGCAAAAGAAAAACTTCACAATAGTGTTTTCACAACTTTCAAAAAGAGTTTTAAAAAGTAGAGAGATTGTGTATACAGCATCAGATTGATGGAAAGTTAATATTACACAAAGTATAGTGTTAAAAACATTTAAATATAAAAAACGTTGCCGAATTTACAATGCTGATGACCATTAAAACGTGTAATCACAGTCTATGAAAAAATTCCATTGAAACTTTTTTGTCTTGTAGTGACGTATTTGCAGAACATCTGCGTTATTTACTGATACAATTTAAAATCTGAGAAGACGGCACTCTGCCTTTTTAATCCCTTATGCCAATAGCTCTCATTGACATAATTCCACTATTAGGTTTAGAAATGTATTTCGTTTTGCATTTAGAAAACGTGCCAAAGCATAATGCCTTACGTCACCCTGATAATGCGCTCGAGCTTCCCTCCCGCTGGCAGCGCAGAGCCAATCTACCGCTATCTACAGTTGCCAAGCCCGAAAATGCACACACATGTGCTCATAATACGGCAGAAAACATGACCGTGCGGAATGAATGACGCAGCGGGGAGCCGTTAAGAGCGTTACGGGAGCAACGGGACATGTCTGGTGACGTATCGGTTCTGGAAGCGGTAACGGTCGTGGGAAGGGCGTTGTGCGCAGGCGCGGCGCTGACAGCCGCACTGTACCTGATCCGCAGAGTGTGTTCGGTAATGGCGTGGAAATCCGGAGGAGCGAGCCATGCGGAGCTCGTCAACAACCTCCGCAGTGAGTCTTGCGTGATCGAAAGAGCAAACGCAGCCTTGCTCACCGTTTCGCTTAGTAACGGGGGTTTGTTTACTTCAGTGCGGTGAGGGAAAGTGCGTTTCTGTGTGAACTAGCATTGCGTTGCATCTGAGGGGAAAGTGCGCTGTCCGTGTGAGGATGGCATGGGATGACTTCATCTCACCGTTGTTCGTGTGTGTGTGTGTGTGTTGTTATTTCAGACAAGCACACGACTGCCGTTTAAAACTTACGGTGTGCTTCAGAGCTCTTCGTTTTGTTAGCTAGCTGCTAGCTGTCTAATATGTGTTCGTCACTCATCAAACCACATGCAAATCGTCTGCTCCGTTTATATAATGGCTGTGAAATATCTGTAATGCCTCATTTCTGTTCATATTTTCAACATAGATATCTTCTTCACATTGCTCACATAGTAGCACCCTTTAGCGTTTATCTCTTGAATCTAGAATTGACTCGTTCCTGCAGGTATATTTAGTTTGTATACAAAAAGAAAGCAAAAAAACAGTTATTTGACAACTGTTTCGTCGTTTAATGCTCGCATGTGCTGTTCTTATTAGAGGAGTTGTTCAGTGGGCGTGGCACACCACGTGTCACTGTGTGATGACGTCACTCAGTTTAGCACTTCGAGCTTGAACATTAATGCTGCGTTTATTAGCCACACGACATGCCTTGTGTAATGTTTAGCTCTCCTGGAATCAAAAATATGATTTTTGTTTTATAAATGTGTTCTTTGGGCTCAGTGTCTGTGAATGCACCATGCATATAATTGGTCTTTTTAACTAATCTAACAGTTGACCATTGGCCAGAGAGACTAATAATACTCATCTGGCATGTAAGCCGTCCTCCTGAACTGGCTTTATCCTGAGGTCAAGTGGCCAGTCTGCTATATTTAGTGGTGCTTGCTAATTCAAGTATCCTATCAATGTTACTGTCGCTGATACTTAGGGTTTGCTATTTGAACAAACTCCTAGTCCTAAGAATTAAACTTGTAACTTGTCCTACCAATGTAAGTCGATTGTTTCTCTCACTATTATGTGCCGGACATGTTTAATTCTTGGATGCACGTTCAGTTTGTGTAATTTATTAAAGTCACTTTGGATTAAAAAGGTAATCAAGTATTTAGGTACGAGAACAGTTTCCGGCTCTATTTCCCCTTGAGCCTTAAATATATAATTTTCACCCCCATTGGACTTTTCCCAATAGTTAGCCTGGCACAAATACATTTTGTCTCTGAAAAAAGTTAAGTTAAATAAATATATATTAAGGTCTCAGAACTTCCGTCTGTGAGTTTAAATGTGTAGTATTTACTATATTCTAATAGGCACTGACTGTTATTAAAAGTATGTAAGTTTTGAACACCAGCGTAGGATTGCTGGCATGCCGCAAGGTTTTGTTCCTCCAGTATTTCCGATAACTGAATGACTGAGACCAGATGAAGAACTTTCTCCCGTGGAACACAAAAGGAGATATTTTGAAGTGTTTTGACGCTGCATTGAGTCCCATTGGAGATCTCTAGAAAGCGATCTTGAAAAAAGCTTGTACATTAAACATACAAGCCTATCAAACTGGTATAAACCTATATGAATGTGTTTGTTTTTTGTCCAGAGAATGGGATCATTAAATCGGACCGTGTGTATGAAGTTATGTTGGCCACAGACCGGGCTCATTTCTCCAGATGCAATCCATATATGGACTCGCCACAATCTATAGGTAAGCTCAGAGTTATCATTTTGTTGACACGATGTCATCTACAGCTGTATTGCTCATTATAGTCTACACTTCTAGCGCCCAGAGTGCATTCAGACTCATTTTCCATTGATGAAACACCCGGGTTCTGTTTTTCCTGCTACTCACGGCTAATTCAGCCAAGTTATTTTCTCGATCTGTCTGAAATAAAGGGCCTGTTTACACACTACATGTGTTTTTTCTGATCGTATAGTATGGGTGTAACTAACGATACACAAAACTGACGGTTCGGTTCTTCCCACGGTTTTGACGGTTCGGTTCGGTTCGGTTTGGTGGGCGGGGTTTAGATAATAATAAAAAAATAATAATAATTTTTGGCTATTTTTTTTTTAAAACAGTGGTTTAATGAAAAAATTGTCTTTGTCTTTAAATTAATTTTGTTACAGGGCAGCAGGTATCGCGGTTTTTCGGTTCGGTTCGAATATCGTTACACCCCTATTGGATAGTGTATCTTGGATGAAAGTTTTCTCTTAAAACCTATTCACAAAGCTGCTGAGACCAACTTTACTACGGAATAGAGAGAAGTTGTCTTAAAGGGATAGTTCACCCAAAAATGAAAATTCTGTCATAATTTACTCCCCCTCAAGTTGTTTCAACAGACAGTTGCTGGACCCCATTGACCATAGTAGGAAAAAAAGATACTATGGAAGTCAATGGGGTCCAGCAACTGTCTGGTCACCAACATTCTTCAAAATATCTTCTTTTGTGTTCAACAGAAGAAAGAAACTCATACAGGTTTGAAACAAATGATTGGTTGTAGGTCTAATTGAGTGCAGAGGCATTTTCTTTCCTGGTTCGGTTGAAACGCCCCATAATCACAGTCCAGTGCAGCCGTATCAGACTCAGTCTATCCGCCTTTCCAGCCGTCGGACCGGAAGTCGTTCATTTCCAATGGAGAGTCGTACGGGAGCTCCGATCAATGCGTATGTGGAAAATTCAGATCCAATTTGAGCTTTGGATCTGTTGCAATATCTGAACTTCTGCGAATAGACCGTATGTGACCGGCTGACCGGATGTGATGTATTCTAATCAAAACTATGAACGCGAGGCTAGAATTACCAATATTTTAACTCTTTAATGTTATTATATTTTTTTTATATATATATAGGCCTATTATTTTATTTATTATTGTTACTTGTTCACAGAATAAAATAAGAAGACAAGCTTCAAACCCCCCACCCACTCCCCCATGCATTCATACCGCAATCACAACCATCATCCACACATTCATAGTGTTGTGACAGAAAAGCAAAACTACAAAATAGAAAAAAAGCACAAAATTAATAAAACACACACTTTTTTTTTAAAATCAATACTGTTAAAAAATCAATAAACAAAATACAATACAATTAGCAAAAAAAAAACGTTTATGGCATAACACATGGCACACCTTTAAGAAAATACCCTAATATCTATGTCTCTATTTCAAGTAAGCAGATATTCCATTTCTTTTCATGCTCAGTTATTCTGTTATTATTTGTTGCTATAATTGTTTCTAGCATATACTGATGATAAACTCTGTTCTTAAAGTTTTTTATACATACATTTGATATAGTTTTAACTTTAAAAATAAACATTTACCCATCAAGATAATCATATTCAAAAATTGTGTGCGTTTACCTTCAGAGACAGAAAACAAAATATTCTGAGGTGTGATTCGTAAAACAATATCCATAGACCTTAACCATAACTGTATATACTGACCCAAAACTCAGCCACATATGGGCAAAAATAAAACAGATGCATCAAGTCCTCCTCCTCATCCCCACAAAACCTGCAACAGGGATCTTTTTCTATTTGCATTTTGAACAAGGGTTTTTTTTGTTGCAATAATTTTATAAAAGATTTTTAGTTGAAATATTCTAGAATATGAACCAATTGTAGTTCTATAAATTGTTCTAAAGTAATCTTTCCACAAAATTGGATCATTAAATTCATCTTCCCAAAACCGGCAGGTTTTATGTGGAAAAAGTGCAGTGCCTGTAGTATTTAAATTCCAAATATATATTATTTTATTTATCTTTACACCAGACAACCATTTTAGGCATCTTATTGGTGGGAGACAAACCATTAATTTGTTCTTCTTACCCTTTTGCAAATTTTTTCCCCAAGTTTTAGGAATTGCAGAAATCAACTGGTTGAATTGTAACCGATCGAGAGAAATACCTTTTTTTAATATTTTTTTAAAGTTTTCATAAGAAATAAAATCTCCAGATAAGTCCAAAAGGTCATTGACAAAAATTAACCCATTTTTGACACATTCCTCCCACAACAATGGCTTGTCTCCAACCGTAATGTTTGAATTCATCCATAGCAACTGTGTCTGAACTCTTTAATGTTATTCGGTAAACGCTATTTCTGTAAAATGTCGGTTATTATGGCAGAAAAAGATATTTTATAATTATTAAATCAATATTAGGTCTAAAAAACTGCTATGTTTTTATTGTAGATGTATTGAGGGTCATTTGTTTTGTGTGGATATATTCATGCATGCATTAACTTACATTCATTAAAATCATTAATTTTACCATTGTGAATAGCCGAGGGTAACGGTTGCTTCACGAGCAATTTCAAAGTTTCATGCGACTGACACTAGGGGGGCGAAATGCTGCAATCGTGTGCGAATGTCGTGTGCAGTGGAAAGGCGGCTCCTGACCAGAATCTGAGTATGGCGACGTCAGGCTACGACATTTAAAAAACGCTGTTTGAAATTTGGTCGGACCGAAACAACAAAAACAAACGTGTAGCCAATCAGCAGTAGGGGCGTATGACGGTGGAGGAGAGAGAACGAGCAAGAGGGAGATCTGAAGAAAGACTGTAGAAAGAAAGTTGGCTGAGAGACATTACAAAAGAGGAAAGCTCAGAAGAAATCACTGGAAAATGAAGGGTTCTGTCTGGGCAAGAGCTTTAGGACCCGTGTTAATATTAGCAAAGCTTTCCAGCGCTGGAGAGAGAGAAAAGGGAAGGCCTGAAAACAGACGTGGATGTTGCGTTGATTCGGGTCCACATGTGAGTAACACTGGATAACACTAGCCTGGCTAACGTCAGACCACATCTCATTGAGAATGAGGCGTGGTCTGGGAACCACATGTTCATCTTCTCGTATTTGAGGCGTGGTTTACGAGCCCAGAGCCGTTTTATTGGATGCTACGAATGTCTATCAAATGCGCCTGTACGTAGATCATAGCCAATCGTTTCAATTATACCAGATGATGTATGTAAAGCGACCGAAATTAGACGAGGAAGAAGACGATGGGATGTAAACGCAATCCAGCCATCGTGTGTGTGTGTGTGTGTGTGTGTGTGTGTGTGTGTGTGTGTGTGTGTGTGTGTTCGCATTCACAGGTGGACGTCATATAAATCCCCCCCGCCCAGTCTCCCCACGTGGCTGTCAGAAAATAATGGCCAGACGCAGTTTAGACAAGAAATTAAACTTGAAACTTAAATTTGAACCTTACAAAAAAAGGTCAATATTAAAAACAGTTTATTTAGACTTACATGATACTGTGTCATTTTTCATTTTAATTGTGCAACATTATCTGAATAAGGCGGTCGCCTGTATTTCACAGCTGTGATCAGTCATGAAGAGCGTGCGCTGCTTTGACACAGGAATAATGGGAATACACTTTTTATTTTTTAACGTTTTAAATGTTTTTATTGTTTCAGCATGTTTATTAATCTCCCATTTCTGTTAATATAGCCATTGCACGCTGTAACCTTAACCCAGATGATCGATGATGTGACTTGTTTAACATGATCAACCCAGTTATTTTTGGTATGATCAGCTCTGAAATATTCCTTCATTCAAAAAACGTAATTTGAACTAAGACTGGAGATTGCATAGGAAAGTACTGAATCAACCAAAGTACGGAAAGTGAGTGAGTGAAAGCAATAGGGACTGCTTAATTTGTATCATCTTTAGGCTATAATCTGGTGTCGTGCTACAGACCTAATTTAAATATTATGCAGAAACAGAAATCCGATTGGTTATCCAGATACAAGGGCTGCTTATTGTGGACAAATGTAAACACACCGTGCCCTGATCTGCTTGATCGGATCATGGTGATCGCATGTTAATGCCAAGTGTAAACGCAGAGATTTTGGCGAGACGACGAGGGTCCCGCTAGCCTAAGCCCCATAGCCACTATAACAGGGCTAACGTTAGTTGATGTATGAGGCTTTTGGTAGAGGTCGACCGATAGTGGATTTTACCGATAACGATAGCTAGGTTGGGCCGTACTTGCCGATAACCGATTAATCAACCGATAGTTTTTAAAATTGATACTGGATAAAAACAATTATTCACGATACAGCACAGCCTCTGGAACCTTATTGCTTAAACATAACACTCCAAGTAAAACAGTGCTGAACTTTATATACAGGCCTCTATATATATATATATTTTTATATATATAAACTGTATGAACCATGAAAACATGCTAAATTAAATAAATATATAAATATGAATAAATATTGAAGTCAATAAAGACATTAATTCCAACTGAAACAAAAAGTAATACTCTAAATAACAAATAAAACCAGTTACATTGCTCAGTCAAGAATTAATAAAAATGTAAGTTAAAAAAAACAGTTACATTCAAAATTTAACTGTTTAACTCATCCAATACAAGATGATTACAACATTATCAAACTCTGTAAACAATAAATCAACTCTGATTTCATGTTAAAGACAATCAAAAACGCAGACGCAAGACAGCAAGTTGCATTTGGATGAAATGAGAGCGCGCGTCCGTTGTGATACATGGATGTGCGCTGTTAATGCGTTGCTATTGATGACGGTAAACGTCACAGAATCTTGCTTTAAAAAGTTTTTCCACTTCAAACACTGAAATGTTTTTATCAGTTCTTTTTGAACACGAATCAAATGCTTTTCTGATTTGTTTATATGTTTCTGTCGGCTGTATATTGAACATAGCCTATCAGTTTACTATTTTACGTCTAGCTTTAAATATGCAACGCTGCATAATGAATGCATAAAAGTGACCAGCAGCCGTATAACGTAATAATCTAATGCAAATATATGGTAACAATTGTGACATTAAACATTCGGGTCGGAGTCGGACTTAGGTTTGTTTTTGTCCGTGTTTTAACCGCTTGAGGTACTAATGTTAGCGTCCTCTCAGCCTCGAAGGCAAACAAACATGCGGTTCTTTCTCTACTAATGCAGCATCTAGTCAACAAGTTAATCACTTTATAATGATATGACAAAATGTACTGTATGAATACCTTTTCGCTGTCGGTGCTTTAAACGCGCATCTGATGTCAGGCACTCCACGCATGCAGCGTGTGCTCTCAGTGCAGCGCGCAGCGTCACGCGTCGAAATAAACACGAGGCATGAGTGATAGTGTATTACACCTCTAGAGGCCACTCTTGTACTGCATGATGCCAGTAGACCCTTCTCTGCTCTCTAGTACTGTTAATGAATGACAGCGCGCACTTCTCAGCCGCTCCAGCAACGGACGCAACCAGGAAAAACTATCGGTATGGATTTTTGCCGATAACGATAGTTCCACCAATCAACTATCGGTGCCGATTAATCGGCAAATCCGATGAATCGGTCGACCTCTAGCTTTTGGCAAAGCCTTTTGGTAGCAGGGAAAAAACATCCTTCTTGGTTATGAAATGGTTTAACGCCAAAAGTTGCTATTATTATGTTCTGATAAACTTGCGTTCTAAACTACTTAGAACAATATCTAAGGCTGCAGTGAAAGGTAACTTCGCGTCTGCATGTTGGATCCATAGATATAAACAAACTGCTTCGGTGTGTCATAGACGTCGTCACCGCCTTGCTGCTCCCTCCCGCTCTGTGATTGGTTCCCTATCTGAGGGGAAAATTTGGTCCATGGTGTCCAGGCTGCCTAGCAGCGGGAATAAAATCGCACTGCACAAGGCAGGATGGGGAAACCCAGGGTAACACTGCGTTTGAGGGTCATTTGTCTGAAGCTGCTGTGCTGTTAGCAACTAACAACCATCTCTTGTGTGTATTTACTCGTGTACGTACCGGTATGTTAATTTTTTGTGCTTCCTTCTCATTTGTTCAACATCTTCGCTTTATTTTCGTGAAGCATTATTTTGTTGCACTTCTCCTATTGCACTGCCTATGTAACGGAGGCCAGCTAGTGAGAGTTGTGCCGGCTGACGACCGCTAGAGAACGCAGTGTTCACTGTTTAGTGTCCGTGTCAGTGCATGTCAGCGATCGAGACTCGGAGCCAGGCGGTTAGGACTGGAGGTGAGCTTTGGAGGCGGAGCAGTGAAGAGCGTGTTTGTTTGGGTTCATTTCAAATATCAACCATGTTCAGCAATGACTTTGAGAAATAACATACTGCACCTTTAAGAGCGTCCAGACAGAGAGTTTTGCAGTAATGGAGATATATCGCATACTCACTCTTTCCTGATCACACTCTTTTCTTGAAATCTCAAGCAGAAGCAGAAGCGTTACAGTCAAAATGCTGCATCTGTAACTGCATGAGAGGATAATATACGAGCCATGTTGCAATACTCTTCTTCAGTTTTTAATGCTTTATTTAACTTCACAACCGACATAACAAATTAAATATTCAGAGACAGATACACAAATGATTACGTTTTGACGTCAACACAGGGAAATAACCAGATTTATTAATAAAGTTTTGTAAACGACGTGGTTGTCGGGTTATTGATTTGCAATTTGCATGTATTCCCTGACGTCAGGTTGATTCAGTAAGTACTGGTGTGCATGTAAACGTGCTCAGTGTTAGTCTGGTGATTCTGGTGATGTGTTTTCTTTTTGGCATGAAGGTCTGTTTTGTAATTTCGTACAGGTTACCAAGCAACAATCAGTGCACCACATATGGTAAGTTAAACTGCTTCTGTGAGTTTTCATGATCTGTAATAGCCGTCGTTGTCCTGTTTGAGGTGCTGATGACCCCTCATCTGTGTGCCGTAGCACGCATACGCTCTGGAGCTCCTCCACGACCACCTGTATGAGGGAGCGAAGGCTCTGGATGTGGGATCCGGCTCGGGAATCCTGTCCGTCTGCTTCGCCAGGATGGTGAGCCGCTTCACTTCCTATTGCAAACATGGGATTGCTTAGGAATTTCACTTTTCTGTTTAATTAATTGTAATGGAATGGAGTGCAAACAATCATAGCATATAAATTAGCTTTCTACATTAGAACAGTTAAACTGTGTGTGTGTGTGTGTGTGTGTGTGAGTGAGAACACATGGTGAGACCTAAGATTATTCGGTTTTCAAATAATTAAGTTCTGAGCTATGAGTTCTTTTTATTGATTTCTTTAATTTACTCAACAATTGCATTCTTTATTCTTTCACTTATTTATTCCTTTTTATTTTCCATTTTACTTTCATTTAGCTATATTTATTATTACAAATACATACAAATAAATACATACACATAAATACATATTTGTGTATGTAGTTCCTGGACCACGTTATTGTTGTTTCTACACGTGATACAATAGTAAAAACATAACAACATGATGGAGGGTTGCAGAGTAAGTGTTACTCTTTTGGCGTAAGTTTGTTCATCATGTATGTCTGTCTGGACCAATTTTTTTTCTAGTAGTTGTTTTCAAAAAAAGTTGTTTTAGTGTTTAGTTATCCTCTAAAGGTCCTGCAGTGGGAAAGGGATTCATGTAAAAATGAATAAATGTAATAATTCTACTATTAGATTTGGATGAATATTGTGTATGTATTTCATGCCTACATGTATTTACTTCCGGCAGTCTGGATACCCGTAGTGCATTACAGCGGAGGTGTTGTGGTGTGTTACAGGTCGGGCCGAGGGGGAAGGTGATCGGCATTGATCATATAAAGGAGCTGGTGGAAGATTCAGAAACTAATGTAAAGAAGGACGACCCTAGTTTGATCTCTTCAGGGAGAATCAGACTCCTCGGTTTGTCCACATCTTTGGTCTCACAATTGTTTTTGGCTGTTTTACATCATGTTCTTTATATTGTGTTCATTTTTTAGATATGCAGAAATATTTGATTTCTGACTGATATTGATTGGCCAACAGTTAATACTGGTATTTTTTCAGGTCATTTATTATAACCTAGTTTAAACATCAGAAAAAGATAGGCCACGGGGCCGGTTACATAAACTGCTTAGACTAGTTTTAAAAGTTAGTCATGTCATTTTTTTTCTTCAAGACTGGTGCTAACTGTTTAAAGTCAATAAAAAGGTAGATCAGTCTAATTTGAATCAGAAAAGTAAGAGTGATTACCTCCTGACTAATTTCTAGTTGGCCATATTGGTTCTTAAGACACAGTCTTAACATAGTTGCTAAGTTTATGCAACTGGCCCCTGGTTTCACAGACAGGGCTTAGATTATGCCAGGATTAGGCCTTAGTTCAATTAGGACATTTAAGTAGCTTTTATAAACGTGCCTTAGAAAAAAAAACATTACTGGTGTGCATCTTGAGATGAAACAATGGCACTGACATATTTTTAGATTGTCAGTGCAAGTTGATTTGAGTTAAAATAGCTCAAACATGCGTTTTAGCCTGAGACTAGACTTAAGCCTTGTCTGTGGAACCAGTCCTACAGCTGCGGCTGTACGTGCACTGACCTGGGCTGGGTTTCCCAAAAGCATCGTAAGCCTAAGAAGTTCGTAAAAACGATCGTACGACTGATCTTAATATTATGGTCTGTTTCCCAAAAGCATCATAACTTAAGTAGCACTTGAAAATCTTTGTAGAACTACGAGTGCTCTGGAGTAATCGTTAATCCCCGAGAGCATCGTAAGAAGACAGAGTTACGAGGTCTCCTGCAGGATAACCGGCAGATTACACTTTATCTAGATTTAACAGATTACACTGCAACGTGAATATAATACAAGGTTTTGGTTGTACTTAATTGTACTCGTGTTTTGTTTAAAGGAATTTATAAATTAAATAATTAAAAAGGGAAGAAAAAAAAGAAATGCACATCTAAATTAAATGAAAAAAGTAGTAAAAAATAAAAGTAGTAATGTGGGAAATATGCTTTAAAGACTGGGCAAAATAGGGATGAATTCAAAAAGATCTGTCGATGAGTTGCTGATGAACACCAGCATGTGCTGGGCCTCTTTAGCGGACCTCCATCCCTGATCTCTGAACTCCAGCATGTGCTGAGCCTCTCTAGCGGACCTCCTTCCCTGATCTCTGAACACCAGCATGTGCTGAGCCTCTCTAGCGGACCTCCTTCCCTGATCTCTGAACACCAGCATGTGCTGGGCCTCTCTAGCGGACCTCCTTCCCTGATCTCTGAACACCAGCATGTGCTGGGCCTCTCTAGCGGACCTCCTTCCCTGATCTCTGAACACCAGCATGTGCTGGGCCTCTCTAGCGGACCTCCTTCCCTGATCTCTGAACACCAGCATGTGCTGAGCCTCTCTAGCGGACCTCCTTCCCTGATCTCTGAACACCAGCATGTGCTGGGCCTCTCTAGCGGACCTCCTTCCCTGATCTCTGAACACCAGCATGTGCTGGGCCTCTCTAGCGGACCTCCTTCCCTGATCTCTGAACACCAGCATGTGCTGAGCCTCTCTAGCGGACCTCCTTCCCTGATCTCTGAACACCAGCATGTGCTGGGCCTCTCTAGCGGACCTCCTTCCCTGATCTCTGAACACCAGCATGTGCTGGGCCTCTCTAGCGGACCTCCTTCCCTGATCTCTGAACACCAGCATGTGCTGGGCCTCTCTAGCGGACCTCCTTCCCTGATCTCTGAACTCCAGCATGTGCTGAGCCTCTCTAGCGGACCTCCCTCCCTGATCTCTGAACACCAGCATGTGCTGGGCCTCTCTAGCGGACCTCCTTCCCTGATCTCTGAACACCAGCATGTGCTGGGCCTCTCTAGCGGACCTCCTTCCCTGATCTCTGAACACCAGCATGTGCTGGGCCTCTCTAGCGGACCTCCTTCCCTGATCTCTGAACACCAGCATGTGCTGGGCCTCTCTAGCGGACCTCCTTCCCTGATCTCTGAACACCAGCATGTGCTGGGCCTCTCTAGCGGACCTCCTTCCCTGATCTCTGAACACCAGCATGTGCTGAGCCTCTCTAGCGGACCTCCTTCCCTGATCTCTGAACACCAGCATGTGCTGGGCCTCTCTAGCGGACCTCCTTCCCTGATCTCTGAACACCAGCATGTGCTGAGCCTCTCTAGCGGACCTCCTTCCCTGATCTCTGAACACCAGCATGTGCTGAGCCTCTCTAGCGGACCTCCTTCCCTGATCTCTGAACACCAGCATGTGCTGGGCCTCTCTAGCGGACCTCCTTCCCTGATCTCTGAACACCAGCATGTGCTGAGCCTCTCTAGCGGACCTCCTTCCCTGATCTCTGAACACCAGCATGTGCTGGGCCTCTCTAGCGGACCTCCTTCCCTGATCTCTGAACTCCAGCATGTGCTGGGCCTCTCTAGCGGACCTCCTTCCCTGATCTCTGAACTCCAGCATGTGCTGAGCCTCTCTAGCGGACCTCCCTCCCTGATCTCTGAACACCAGCATGTGCTGGGCCTCTCTAGCGGACCTCCTTCCCTGATCTCTGAACACCAGCATGTGCTGGGCCTCTCTAGCGGACCTCCTTCCCTGATCTCTGAACACCAGCATGTGCTGAGCCTCTCTAGCGGACCTCCTTCCCTGATCTCTGAACACCAGCATGTGCTGAGCCTCTCTAGCGGACCTCCTTCCCTGATCTCTGAACACCAGCATGTGCTGGGCCTCTCTAGCGGACCTCCTTCCCTGATCTCTGAACACCAGCATGTGCTGAGCCTCTCTAGCGGACCTCCTTCCCTGATCTCTGAACACCAGCATGTGCTGAGCCTCTCTAGCGGACCTCCTTCCCTGATCTCTGAACACCAGCATGTGCTGGGCCTCTCTAGCGGACCTCCCTCCCTGATCTCTGAACACCAGCATGTGCTGGGCCTCTCTAGCGGACCTCCTTCCCTGATCTCTGAACACCAGCATGTGCTGAGCCTCTCTAGCGGACCTCCTTCCCTGATCTCTGAACACCAGCATGTGCTGGGCCTCTCTAGCGGACCTACTTCCCTGATCTCTGAACACCAGCATGTGCTGGGCCTCTCTAGCGGACCTCCTTCCCTGATCTCTGAACACCAGCATGTGCTGAGCCTCTCTAGCGGACCTCCTTCCCTGATCTCTGAACACCAGCATGTGCTGGGCCTCTCTAGCGGACCTCCCTCCCTGATCTCTGAACACCAGCATGTGCTGGGCCTCTCTAGCGGACCTCCTTCCCTGATCTCTGAACACCAGCATGTGCTGGGCCTCTCTAGCGGACCTCCTTCCCTGATCTCTGAACTCCAGCATGTGCTGAGCGTCTCTAGCAGACCTCCTTCCCTGATCTCTGAACACCAGCATGTGCTCTCTCTAGCGGACCTCCCTCTCTGATCTCTGAACACCAGCATGTGCTGAGCCTCTCTAGTGGACCTCCTTCCCTGATCTCTGAACACCAGCATGTGCTGGGCCTCTCTAGCGGACCTCCTTCCCTGATCTCTGAACACCAGCATGTGCTGGGCCTCTCTAGCGGACCTCCCTCCCTGATCTCTGAACTCCAGCATGTGCTGAGCGTCTCTAGCAGACCTCCTTCCCTGATCTCTGAACACCAGCATGTGCTCTCTCTAGCGGACCTCCCTCTCTGATCTCTGAACACCAGCATGTGCTGAGCCTCTCTAGCGGACCTCCTTCCCTGATCTCTGAACACCAGCATGTGCTGGGCCTCTCTAGCGGACCTCCCTCCCTGATCTCTGAACACCAGCATGTGCTGGGCCTCTCTAGCGGACCTCCTTCCCTGATCTCTGAACACCAGCATGTGCTGGGCCTCTCTAGCGGACCTCCTTCCCTGATCTCTGAACTCCAGCATGTGCTGGGCCTCTCTAGCGGACCTCCTTCCCTGATCTCTGAACTCCAGCATGTGCTGAGCCTCTCTAGCGGACCTCCCTCCCTGATCTCTGAACACCAGCATGTGCTGGGCCTCTCTAGCGGACCTCCTTCCCTGATCTCTGAACACCAGCATGTGCTGGGCCTCTCTAGCGGACCTCCTTCCCTGATCTCTGAACACCAGCATGTGCTGAGCCTCTCTAGCGGACCTCCTTCCCTGATCTCTGAACACCAGCATGTGCTGAGCCTCTCTAGCGGACCTCCTTCCCTGATCTCTGAACACCAGCATGTGCTGGGCCTCTCTAGCGGACCTCCTTCCCTGATCTCTGAACACCAGCATGTGCTGAGCCTCTCTAGCGGACCTCCTTCCCTGATCTCTGAACACCAGCATGTGCTGAGCCTCTCTAGCGGACCTCCTTCCCTGATCTCTGAACACCAGCATGTGCTGGGCCTCTCTAGCGGACCTCCTTCCCTGATCTCTGAACACC
Source organism: Semotilus atromaculatus (assembly GCA_031834385.1). Lineage (NCBI taxonomy): Eukaryota > Metazoa > Chordata > Actinopteri > Cypriniformes > Leuciscidae > Semotilus > Semotilus atromaculatus. The sequence continues at coordinate 27,341 of JAULUF010000191.1, read as the reverse complement.
AGCATGTGCTGGGCCTCTCTAGCGGACCTCCTTCCCTGATCTCTGAACACCAGCATGTGCTGAGCCTCTCTAGCGGACCTCCTTCCCTGATCTCTGAACACCAGCATGTGCTGGGCCTCTCTAGCGGACCTACTTCCCTGATCTCTGAACACCAGCATGTGCTGGGCCTCTCTAGCGGACCTCCTTCCCTGATCTCTGAACACCAGCATGTGCTGAGCCTCTTTAGCGGACCTCCTTCCCTGATCTCTGAACACCAGCATGTGCTGGGCCTCTCTAGCGGACCTCCCTCCCTGATCTCTGAACACCAGCATGTGCTGGGCCTCTCTAGCGGACCTCCTTCCCTGATCTCTGAACACCAGCATGTGCTGGGCCTCTCTAGCGGACCTCCTTCCCTGATCTCTGAACTCCAGCATGTGCTGAGCGTCTCTAGCAGACCTCCTTCCCTGATCTCTGAACACCAGCATGTGCTCTCTCTAGCGGACCTCCCTCTCTGATCTCTGAACACCAGCATGTGCTGAGCCTCTCTAGTGGACCTCCTTCCCTGATCTCTGAACACCAGCATGTGCTGGGCCTCTCTAGCGGACCTCCTTCCCTGATCTCTGAACACCAGCATGTGCTGGGCCTCTCTAGCGGACCTCCCTCCCTGATCTCTGAACTCCAGCATGTGCTGAGCGTCTCTAGCAGACCTCCTTCCCTGATCTCTGAACACCAGCATGTGCTCTCTCTAGCGGACCTCCCTCTCTGATCTCTGAACACCAGCATGTGCTGAGCCTCTCTAGTGGACCTCCTTCCCTGATCTCTGAACACCAGCATGTGCTGGGCCTCTCTAGCGGACCTCCTTCCCTGATCTCTGAACACCAGCATGTGCTGGGCCTCTCTAGCGGACCTCCCTCCCTGATCTCTGAACACCAGCATGTGCTGGGCCTCTCTAGCGGACCTCCTTCCCTGATCTCTGAACACCAGCATGTGCTGGGCCTCTCTAGCGGACCTCCTTCCCTGATCTCTGAACACCAGCATGTGCTGGGCCTCTCTAGCGGACCTCCTTCCCTGATCTCTGAACACCAGCATGTGCTGGGCCTCTCTAGCGGACCTCCCTCCCTGATCTCTGAACACCAGCATGTGCTGGGCCTCTCTAGCGGACCTCCTTCCCTGATCTCTGAACACCAGCATGTGCTGGGCCTCTCTAGCGGACCTCCTTCCCTGATCTCTGAACTCCAGCATGTGCTGAGCCTCTCTAGCAGACCTCCTTCCCTGATCTCTGAACACCAGCATGTGCTCTCTCTAGCGGACCTCCCTCTCTGATCTCTGAACACCAGCATGTGCTGAGGCTCTCTAGCGGACCTCCTTCCCTGATCTCTGAACACCAGCATGTGCTGAGCCTCTCTAGCGGACCTCCTTCCCTGAACTCTGAACACCAGCATGTGCTGGGCCTCTCTAGCGGACCTCCATCCCTGATCTCTGAACACCAGCATGTGCTGGGCCTCTCTAGCGGACCTCCTTCCCTGATCTCTGAACTCCAGCATGTGCTCTCTCTAGCGGACCTCCCTCTCTGATCTCTGAACACCAGCATGTGCTGAGCCTCTCTAGCGGACCTCCTTCCCTGATCTCTGAACACCAGCATGTGCTGGGCCTCTCTAGCAGACCTCCTTCCCTGATCTCTGAACACCAGCATGTGCTCTCTCTAGCGGACCTCCCTCTCTGATCTCTGAACACCAGCATGTGCTGGGCCTCTAGCGGACCTCCCTCCCTGATCTCTGAACACCAGCATGTGCTGGGCCTCTCTAGCGGACCTCCGTCCCTGATCTCTGAACACCAGCATGTGCTGGGCCTCTCTAGCGGACCTCCATCCCTGATCTCTGAACACCAGCATGTGCTGGGCCTCTCTAGCAGACCTCCATCCCTGATCTCTGAACTCCAGCATGTGCTGAGCCTCTCTAGCGGACCTCCGTCCCTGATCTCTGAACACCAGCATGTGCTGAGCCTCTCTAGCGGACCTCCCTCCCTGATCTCTGAACACCAGCATGTGCTGAGCCTCTCTAGCGGACCTCCCTCCCTGATCTCTGAACACCAGCATGTGCTGAGCCTCTCTAGCGGACCTCCCTCCCTGATCTCTGAACACCAGCATGTGCTGGGCCTCTCTAGCGGACCTCCCTCCCTGATATCTGAACACCAGCATGTGCTGGGCCTCTCTAGCGGACCTCCGTCCCTGATATCTGAACACCAGCATGTGCTGAGCCTCTCTAGCGGACCTCCCTCCCTGATCTCTGAACACCAGCATGTGCTGGGCCTCTCTAGCGGACCTCCCTCCCTGATATCTGAACACCAGCATGTGCTGGGCCTCTCTAGTGGACCTCCCTCCCTGATCTCTGAACACCAGCATGTGCTTGGCCTCTCTAGCGGACCTCATTCCCTGATCTCTGAACGCCAGCATGTGCTTGGCCTCTCTAGCGGACCTCATTCCCTGATCTCTGAACGCCAGCATGTGCTGGGCCTCTCTAGCGGACCTCCGTCCCTGATCTCTGAACGCCAGCATGTGCTGGGCCTCTCTAGCGGACCTCCTTCCCTGATCTCTGAACGCCAGCATGTGCTGGGCCTCTCTAGCGGACCTCCTTCCCTGATCTCTGAACACCAGCATGTGCTGGGCCTCTCTAGCGGACCTCCTTCCCTGATCTCTGAACACCAGCATGTGCTGGGCCTCTCTAGTGGACCTCCTTCCCTGATCTCTGAACACCAGCATGTTCTGGGCCTCTTTAGCGGACCTCCTTACCTGATCTCTGAACACCAGCATGTGCTGGGCCTCTCTAGTGGACCTCCGTCCCTGATCTCTGAACACCAGCATGTGCTGGGCCTCTCTAGCGGACCTCCGTCCCTGATCTCTGAACACCAGCATGTGCTGGGCCTCTCTAGCGGACCTCCTTCCCTGATCTCTCAACTCCAGCATGTGCTGGGCCTCTCTAGCGGACCTCCTTCCCTGATCTCTGAACACCAGCATGTGCTGGGCCTCTCTAGCGGACCTCCTTCCCTGATCTCTGAACACCAGCATGTGCTGGGCCTCTCTAGCGGACCTCCATCCCTGATCTCTGAACACCTCTGGGTGCAGTTAGATTGCAATGTCCTCCCAGATGTTTTGTTTTTCCTTATTTGTATGGTGTCCTTTAAATTTGTTAAAAATAAAATCTTTGTTTCGCTCTATCTCCTCTAAAAGGACATTTAATTTGATCTTTTTGAAAGGTATCTCCTCTTGTTTGTTTTTTTTGGTCAGCCATTTTGTCAGTGCCTTCGCCTGTATAGGGGCTTTATATAGTCTTGATTTCTAATCCACAACAAATGATGATTATTAGGTTAACCATTCAGAATACGATTCCATATAAGTTTATATTTCAGCACTTTGTGAATGGGCAGCGGTGCTTAAGAGCGCGTTCTTGCGCGTTCATGTTAAGTGCATTTTTGGCAAAAGCGTGTGGAATTGCGACGAGCGTTCGTAACCATGCACATAGAGAGCGCTCTTTAGAGCTAAGATACATCGTTATCGGGAAACCCGGCCCTGATCAAACTCAGGGCTCTTCGTATGTAGACTTGAAGGAATGCATGTATTGGCAGACCAGGGAAAAACAACCACTAATAAGCACAAATATGAATGTATTCTGGAAGACATTCTAGAAGACCAAAGAAATACTCCCAGTTTCCATTTGGACAAAATGAGACTGAAAGTTTGACATTGAAAACCTTAAAATAATATTTTATTAAAGAATTAAAGAAATGAATCACTTTTTTATTAACATTTTCTTTCTTTTTTAATATTTAATATTTTCATAAATCCATTTTTTCAGGTTTTTCTCTCATAGTCATTGCAATTGCCTAAAAGTGTGGGACTAGTTATTTATTTTTGTCATTTAGCAGTGAGTTATATTCAGAGGGAGGCAGTACACTATAGGGACAGAACAGAACCGTTATATGGGCTCAGCTGCTGTGTTGTGTAATACTGTGTGTGTGTTTGTGTGTGTGCAGTTGGAGATGGAAGAATGGGCCTTCCAGAAGAAGCACCTTATGACGCCATACATGTTGGAGCCGCAGCCCCCTCAGTGCCACAAGCAGTACGTTTCCTTTGAGTCACAAATACACTTTGACACAAAGACATTTAAAGATATTACCCAGATATTAAAATTCTGTCACCATTTATTCTCTGGAACACACTGTTATTTACAAAACTTCCACTTCCAAAAATATTTTCGTTTGTGTTCCTCAGAAAAAAGTTTGGATAATTATTATCAAGGTGAATAATTAGTGTTCAGTTTTGGGTGTACTATCCCTTTAAGGTGTAGCATATGCCAACTATGTTCTACACGGGAGTTTATTTCTTTTTGAAGTCAGTGGGTCTTGTTCAGTGTGGTTGAATTTAAAGAAAACACATCCATGTCATTATTCCACCCTGAAATAAAAAAATAAAGAAATTATATTTTGCATCAAGGAAATAAAGCCTTGTTTGGGCCCATTAAGATTTTCAGCTTTTAGATTTATTTATTTTCATTATTTTTTTTTTTATGTCAATTAAGCACGTATTTCCACAAAATGTCCATTTTGCAACACCTCCAGACATTAGACTTTTTTTGTAATTCTCATATGTGGAGGGTTGAATGAGACACAAACCAAACTGTTTTGCAGTGCAGTGTTTATTGACCCTAAAAGAATGAAGTTCTGTGCTCAAGGGTTGATGAAGTGATGTGCAGGAAAAGGTCTGTGGCTTTCCAGTGCTGTTCGGTCAATCCTCACTTGAATCTGGAGAACCAGAGACCGAGAGAACCAGAGACCGAGAGAACCAGAGACCGAGAGAACCAGAGACCGAGAGAACCAGAGACCGAGAGAACCAGAGACCGAGAGAACCAGAGACCGAGAGAACCAGAGACCGAGAGAACCAGAGACCGAGAGAACCAGAGACCGAGAGAACCAGAGACCGAGAGAACCAGAGACCGAGAGAACCAGAGACCGAGAGAACCAGAGACCGAGAGAACCAGAGACCGAGAGAACCAGAGACCGAGAGAACCAGAGACCGAGAGAACCAGAGACCGAGAGAACCAGAGACCGAGAGAACCAGAGACCGAGAGAACCAGAGACCGAGAGAACCAGAGACCGAGAGAACCAGAGACCGAGAGAACCAGAGACCGAGAGAACCAGAGACCGAGAGAACCAGAGACCGAGAGAACCAGAGACCGAGAGAACCAGAGACCGAGAGAACCAGAGACCGAGAGAACCAGAGACCGAGAGAACCAGAGACCGAGAGAACCAGAGACCGAGAGAACCAGAGACCGAGAGAACCAGAGACCGAGAGAACCAGAGACCGAGAGAACACACTATTAGCATGTTCTGCAGTGGAACTAGCTCAGCCTTAATGAAGCACAGGTGTGGGCGATCAGCACTGATCAATGAGGAGACGTCATTACAGGGCGACGCTGAAGTGCACTCGGGACACTCGCACACAAGTGCCCTGTCCAAATACCCACACTTGCGGTCTTTTGCTCTTGACATTTTGTGTATTACATGACGTAGTTCCTGTATTCGGTCCAAGTGTTCAAGTAGGCGTAAAGACTGCAAGGGTGTGTAGAACTTTTGATCACACAATGGGACACACTTATAGTCTATAAGTGTTTACAGAGCTTTATTTTATTTTCAATATTTTGCATTTTAAAATAAACTTCTAAATGTCTGTTCAGCAGTCGCTATTTAAATAACAAGATAAAATGTTAAAATTGTGGTGCCGCTAGTTAAGTGATAAAAAAGCAGTTGCAAATATTGTACAAAACACACATACATAGCCTCTTTGCTCCAATAAAATGTGCAACGCTTTGTTTTACTACCAGATATATATCTAATTAATTTAAATTACAGTGGAATGTCTTCCTCGACATCACACGATTTCGGGCCACGTGAGTTCCCGGACATAATGCATGATGGGATACGCTTAGCCTCGCGCACTTACTGTCGCGTACACGCACTCTCAAGTGGCCAAGACCGCAAGTGTGGGTATTTGGACACGGCAATTATACTAAAGACTTTTATAGAAAGACTGGCCACTCTTATTACTATAAATGAGAGAAAGTGCAATGGGCAACATGGCGGAATAAGTCCCGCCTTCTAATTAAAAGATCCAATCACTGATTGGTGAAGTCATGGCATCACTGCAGCTGCCGTTAGAAGCTCCGCTTGCTATAGAAAGAGACGCGTATGACTGCGCCAGGGCTCCAGACTAACTTTTATCACCTCCGTCCTGGAACCGTCCTAAAGTGAATGTCAACCGTCCCAAAATAAACATTTTGTTTCTGTACTTTGTTATTATTATCTATAGTTGTTAGTCACCTAATAAAAACACCATTAACATAGAAAAACCGTACTCTTTTTTTGCGTCGTCACTCTTATTCAGATCTATGTGTCTGCTCTACTCATTCTCCTAGACGTTTACATGTTTTACCGTTTTATGAGACATGCAGCGCATGCTAACCCGTGTGCCGCTGGGCAGATCTACCACAGACGCAGGACACCCGTTCTGACTGGATCGCTTCCCAAATCTTCACGATCTAACATTTTTATCTAGTTTTTATTCGTTGACGAAAATGTCAATAGATTTTCGTCATAGTTTTTGTCATTCAAAACTAGTTTTTATTTAGTTATCGTCTCGTTTTCGTCTGTGAAAAAATTTCATTAAGCCATGTGATAGATACCATGTGATAGTACCGTGGTCGGTTACCCTAATTACCCTAATAGTCCAGTAATAAATGAACACGCATACAAAAATGTCTTTCGTCCTGGAGAATATTTCTGTCTGTCCTAAACACATTTTCTATCGTCCGCCGTTAGTCTCGAGCCCTGGACTCGCAGCCGCATTGGCTGGTCCAGGCTAAAAAAATTTTTTTTGTTATTATTTGAGCGTTTAGAATCAACATTTATGACACAGTTGTTGTCAGATTTCATTGGTGATTTCAAATATGATATTTAATCTAAAGACTTTAGATATAGAAAGACGATACACTCGTATTACTATGAATGGGAGAAACTGCAATGCGCAATTTGGAGGAATAAGTCCTGTCTGTTTAAAAGAGCCAATCACTGACTGGTAAAGTCATCGCATCACTGCTTGATTTGAAATGAGCTTGATTTCAAATATGAAATTTAATCATAAGCTTGGTGAACAGATTTGGAGAATTTTGTGTTTCCCCATTCAAAGAGATTCAAGAGCTGTACAGAAACAGAGGCGAGAGGCGTTTCAAAGATGGCCGCCGAGTCGCATTACCTGTATGAAAAGGACTGATAATATTCAGTAGTGATCCTCATTAGATTTCCATCAGGCATGCGTATATTTCTTTCTAATGGTTAAAGGGTGAAGTATGACGTGTTCCTGAGAGGGTTGGTGAGATTCACGTGTGTGTGTGTGTGTTGCAGTTGTTGGACCAGCTGAAGCCGGGCGGGCGCCTGATCCTGCCCGTCGGCCCCGCCGGAGGGAACCAGATGCTGGAACAGTACGACAAGCTGGAGGATGGCAGTACCAAGATGAAGCCGCTGATGGGCGTGATCTACGTGCCTTTAACAGACAAAGAGAAGCAGTGGTCAAGGTGGAAGTGACTTCAGTGCTCTGTCCCTCTCTCTGCTAGGGCACAGGTGAAGCGCGGGCCGGGCGCAGACAGGGCGCTTCTGTTTCGCTGCTCCATACCATCATTAACCCTCCAGCCTGATTGGACCAAAAACATACTCTAATGTTTTAAATTACTGCTGGAATGAGCTTTTAGTTTTCCCCTAAAAATGCTTTCTGAATGATGCATGACCGCATCAAACCCTGTTCAGGCTTGGCATTATGGCTTTGTTCAGATCTGTTTGTAGTCGGAACTGCAAAAAACCCTGTGAAATCTTCCATTAAATATAGTATTGGCAGCTTTAACACTTTAACCTCAACCATGACGTCAATTAAAAGTCAATGCCTCGAAAGTGATTCCTGAAATCCGTTTTTTGGGAGGCTAGTTATTGACCCTAGCACAATAGCTAATTTAGCCTGCAAATGCCCACCCTGTTAGACAACACGTGTGTGCTGTCTTGTATACAGTAATAATGTGTAGAAGTGAATGTAAAATAATGCATCCTTCGTCACATGATGCAAATGCAGTGGAAAAACGCATCCGAACTGGCCATTTCAGGCGTCGTGTTATGGCCCGTTTCCACTGAGCGGTACAGTTCGGTACGGTACAGTTCGGTACGGTACGGTACGGTACAGTTCGGTACGGTACGCAATTATTTGCGTTTCCACTGTCAAAAGTTGTGAATAGTACCAAAATGCCGAACCGTACCGTACCACTTTTGGGGTACCCTTCCGTTGGGGTCCCTAGCACAGTGGTACGGTACTAAAAGGTGGAGCTAGACTCACTGCAGGACGTTGATTGGTTGACAGAGTATCGTCACTTGCGCGTGCTACAAGGGGAATGACAACATTGGAAGCGGCATTTTTTTTTTATAGACAGTTGAAATATAATACTAACTGTTATTGTGTCACGAAATGTAGTTTTAAGAGTTTTTCAGGCGAGAATGTAGTTGTTTAAAAAGCTAAAAATGTTGGTTTTTTTATAAAGATGTATTATTTGATTCAGGTTATGAGATTCATTCCAGGCTATCACCGGGCGCTCGGCGCTCATGTTCCCCGCATGGAACAGCCTTTCCTCGGCTATTCGTTCTGACGTTTGCTGCTGACTCTGGCGTCTCTGTAGTGGTTAAACATGAGATATAATTCGTGTCGTGTAGACCTAAAGAGCGATCGTTAGTCTCATGAATCTATAATTCGTTCCCTGGCCAATCGTTTTGGTTGAGGGCTAAATGAAGTTTCATATATTTAGGATATTTAACTTTACCTTGTAACGTCTGCTGAATTTGTATATTTGACTGTTTGCTTTATTTCTTATTGTATTGCTTCTTGTACCTTTTACTTATACTTTTATAATGGTTATCTATTGCAATTTAACAAAAAGGGTTGAGTTTTGTCATTTTTTATTTTATTACAAGATTATCACCAATCTTATTTTTTGCAACATTTGTACAAATGCACATATTGCCTGTAATATGTTTAATATTTTAAAAATTTTAACGAAAAGAGGCAGGGTTGTGTTTTATATTTCGTTTTGTTATAAATAGGCTTATTACAGTGAATATAATCATAAGCATTGCCTGAACCACATTTGTGTGCCTATAATGTTTCAAATTAATTTAAATGAAAATGAAAAGAGGCAGAGTGGTGTTTTATAACATATTTAGTTTTTATTGTTGCCTAAAATGTAGCCTACATACAGAGATAACCGGAGTAGCAGAGCGAACTGAGTGGCACTTTCAAGAACGTGCTGTTCCATTTGGAGAATTACAGGACTCGTCCTCGGGAGTCTTTCTCCTGAGTCGGACTTGGCAAGTCAGAACTTTGCGTAGCCTACTTGGTATTGAGAAACGCCTAATCTCGGCGCTTGTCTTCGTGTGACAAACATGCCGAAAAGCAAGAACAAGATCTGCTGTATATGTAATCCATTGTTGTTTACATGTGTCACTTTCTTCTTCGTCGATCGCTTCTTTCCGGCAAACACCACGCCTATCAAGTAAGGGTACTGTTGGCGGTGGAAACGCTAGCCGGATCATGGTTTACCGTACCGTACCGTACCGTACCGTACCGCTCAGTGGAAACGAGCCATTAATATAGCGACACCAGATATGTACAAATGCACTGAATCCTCTAGGCTAGTGGTTCTCGCTGGAGGCAAGATTTTCTAAAAGGGGGGCGTTCACGAGTTTAAATGTAACACACTCTTTTTTCATTTACTTTTATTCATTTTAAGCATTTAGTCATTTGCTTTGTTTGTAATTTGCAGGGCCCTGGATGTTGGATAGGGGGCGCTGGCCCATAAAGGTTGAGAACCACTGCTATAGAGCGATGCATGTGTGACGCACGCCGTAGGCCAGCCTAGGATTCTCCCATAGGCTTTTGGATTATCACTAAAAACAAGCTCTGTGATCAACAGAAGTTTATGATACTTGCACGTTTTGTTCATCAAGATGATCATGGACGCCTGCACCACTCTCTGTCATCAGGAGAAGGGCAGACGATCAGTCCTAAAGATCCGATTGGAAAAACTAATTGCTTGCAGTTTGAACAGCCTGTACTTTGATATCTTCAAGATTGTTGAAACTAATTTTTGCACGAGTTGTTTATACAGTATGCACATATAAGTGGTGATGTTTTGTGTGTCTTTGATGTCCATAGTAACTTTATTTTCTGTTTTTTTTTTATAGGGATGAACTTTGAAAGGATGACCTGGCAATACTCATCGCACTACGTGCACACACACACACACACACACACACACACACACACACACACACACACACACACACACACACACACACACACACACCACCCACACCCAAATGGACTTCACTGAGGAGAGCATTTATAAATGCTCAATTTCCATAACCTTTACAGTCTGACGGTCATGAAAGATGGATGATTTGATCAGACTCTTTTATTTAAAAAGGAGAATTGGGCTTGTGCTGAGATCTTCATGCCTGCAGTTTGAGAATTGTGTGGATGCAGATTTTTGTTTGTTTTTCTTTTTGATTCTTGTGATGACTTCAGTATTACAGTCACTTGGATATTTGAGCATCTCAGCGTATTGTAAACACAGCACCGGGTCGGCCGTTGTGCTGAATCCAGCCTGTTATTAAAACATAATTCACTGCTTCATAATGTGCAGGGATCTCTGTGCTCTACAAACCCATATAGTAGGCTTGTGTTTTCAGCTGAAGCATGTGTGCCAGGCTAGCTCTGGACGCTTCTGTCCAATCAGGCTAGAGTTCAGCAACAGAGGGATCTGACCACGGTTCTGGGATGTTCTGTGGTCTGACGTCACCAAACCAGTTTAATACAGTCTCAAATGGCGTTCTGTGGGGTGATGTGCAGAATAAACCTTCTACATGAAGCAGGACGATTATTCCCGGACGCTTACCAAATAAATAAATGGACATGAAGTATTGAAAGTGCAGAATATGAGAAATTGGTTGTCTGGATCATTTATTCACTTTAGCGTCATTACTAAAACATGTTCAAATCACCGAATGCTGCCATTGTTCGATCACAATCCGGCGTTCCAGACAACAGAATGTACAATTTGTGTTTATAGAGGCAGCAGCAATATTGTAAAAGACACCAATGTTCAATAAATAGCTACATTTATTAATAATTATAACAATGTAAAAAGAACAGCAGCTCTTCTGGTAATTGGTCGTTAGCTGTAACCGGTTGCCAAGCAACAGCAACATTAATGTGAGTTCAGGTGTGTGTTCATGGGAGGTTTGCAGGGAGTGTTTTACGAGGCATTTGTAAAAAAATATTCTAATCAGACTTTACAGTCTGACCTAGTTTGTCATGATTTATTTTCTGAAACAATAAGGAGATGCTTTTCCACATGATGGACGTGGGTGATGTTTACTGTTAAAGGGACAGGTCACCCAAAATAGACACGTCTGTCGGTCCAACCCTGTGTGATGGACACCAGGGGAGGAAGTGATGACAGAGTTTTCATTTTTGGGTGAACTATCCCTTCAAGCTTTTAAAAGCTTATTAAATTCAAAATTGTAGCCTTAAGTCGTGCCAGATTTGCTGTTGTAGACCCAAACTCCCGCGAGTGTGCCGGACGCCGGGTCTTCGGAGGACTGGACTGCATGAGTTGGATGGGTTGCTTTTGTGGGACTTCAGGGTTTCTGCAGGTTTTATGAAGGTATGTTTAAGACCACGTATTTGTTCTCTAAATGAACATCTCAATGTGTTCTGTTAGCAACGCTCCAGAGTTTGAAAATACAACTTCCTAAAGATATCCATCACTTTTTAATTCATTTTACAAAGCAAAAATAGCTTGAATCGCTCTTCTGTCAACCACCAGAATATATAAACATCTTTTACTTCTGATCACTGCACAAAGGGATGTTCTTCATCAGCAGATCTGTCTTGTTTTCCAGAACAAATGTCTAAAGATTCTTAAAAGATACATTTACTGGAGATTCAAAATGATACAATATAGTCTTGTTTTCTGTGAAATTGATTAAAATGAAGTGAGTTTATGATTAAAACAAGAACAAATATCTGCCAATGGGCTCAGAAAAATCAACTTCATTCAAATGGATATTTCATAACTCATTGAGAGATATTTGTTCTTGTGTTATAAGCATAAGCTTTTTACATTTGCATCTCAAGTAATTATATCAAAGATGTTTAGATATTTATATTGGAAAACAGGACAGAGGAAGATATTTATTTTTTGCAATGCATGCATCATTTAATGACCTTTTGCTCTAATTTAAGTGTTTTGTGTAGGATGATTAAGGCCCGCAGAAACCCTGTGTTTGTCCAACCCAGCAATAATCCCTGAATCAGCAGAAGCGTGGACATCTGCCCCATCTCACGGGAACTCACAGCAAGGAAAGCTATGAGCAGAGTTTGGTGCACGTGTGTGTGTGTGTGTGTGTGTGCTTCACATCACTGCAGAACTCTGTATCGGTCAGATGATCACTCCTGCATTACAGGGTCGAGGAAACCTTCAGCTCATTCTGATTGTACGCGGTTTTCAATGCCAGTTCTCTGCGTGTTTGTGTGTTACCTGCGCACGCTAGCAGTGCTTTACCCAATAAACTGCTGAGCAATGATGGCTTCTTCGTCTCTTCTTCCACTGAGATGGCTTCACATGTTCCTTCAGTGTTGAACCGGAACAGCTGGGATCCAGAAATAAAATCCCATTTGTTTTCTCCATAGAGAAGTCGAATTTTAATTATATCATATAAAGTTTCAAGAAATCGAGAAACCCACATCATTTTGTCTCATGTCCATATATTTAGAACGGCCAAACAATGTGTTTCACTCATTAAAAAGTGCATTTCATTTCTCCACTGTTACACTGGGGTCACCGTGATTTTGCCAAGTAAGACATGGTCCTGGATCAACATTCTTGTCCCAAAATGTATTCCTTACCCAATCCCTACCCCTAAACCTATACCCATAATCTCTCCCTAAAATCAGAGGGTAATGATAGGTGATAACACTGATGTTTAAGTAGGCCTACCTCTGGTTCTAAGCCTAAACTTGAGGTAAACTGTAAACTTATCCCTCAAATCTGATTGTTGATCCTGGAACAACTTTCCAATTAACCAAAGATGTTGATCCAGGAACATGTGGTACTTGGAGACTTATTTTATTCATTCTTTTTTGGACATGAGATGTTGAAAATTGAACCACAAAATGCTCAGTAGGCTATGCCTCGACTATTTCAGATCGCTGCCACTATCGTATCTAAGAAGAGCAGGTCAAACAAGCACAAATGAAATGTAGAGTTCCACATAGATATATATAAGCACATTACACGTTAAGGAACTGTTATGAGAAGAGGAAACAATCCCTCTACATTTTTGTTGGCTTCAAAGGCTGGCTGTATAATAATGTTGGTGTGAATTCTCCTGAAGCTAGTCAGATCACAAGCCAATTGATGCTTGTCTTCGAAAAACTCAAAATGTTGGGTTGTTGATAGTGGTTTAAATTTTTTAACCCTACGGTTGGCTGTGTCCATATTTCACCCAAACATGGGTTGAAACAACCCAGCATTTTTTTTAGAGTGCATGAATGAACATGATAAACATTCTAAACAAGGATGTTGTTACTTACAGTATTAAGATATCAAGAGCATTTTTTTTTTTTTTGTAAGATAAGCAATTTTGGTAAAGTGTTGGGTCGCCCTTTCATGTAGAATTAGACACGCATAACTCACACCAAGACTTTATTGTTGTAAATAATGCACAAATGTCTGACTGCATGCACCCGTCTCTGTACATGTAGTCTTTTATGACAGAGAATAACAATTTACTTGTAATCCACAAACCCTAAACTAAACTAACTCTATTAAAACAAATTTTTAACTTTTCAAATATATGCAAATTAACTTTTTATTAAGGTGCAACGTTCCGGGAACGTTCTGAAAACGTTCCCATAAAGTTCCCAGAACGTTCTCCTAACCTAAGCATGTTGCAAGAACGTTGCAGGAACTGTATGGGAACGTTTTCAGAACGTTGCGGGAACGTACTCTGAACGTTCCCGCAACGTTCTGGGAACCTTAAGGGAACGTTCTTACGTTAAGAAAACTTTCCTGGATAACCAATAGGGAACGTTCCTAGAAGGTCCCCAGAAAGTTCTCTGAAGGTTCCCAGAACGTTCTCCTAACCTCTACATTCTAAACATAAATAATAAGTCAACAAGCCACTTCTTCTACATAGTTTATTGATCAGAAAACATACAATCTCAATCTTTGAAATGAGATATGAACATATATTAAACAATTTATTCATGTATTAAACAATTTATTCATTATATTAAACAATTTATTCATTATATTAAACAATTTATTCATTATATTAAACAATTTACATAAATCTACATTTTAAATTTACATTTACACACGGTGAACATGAAACCCGTGAACTTCACCAATGTCTTCACTTCACCATCAGCTGCAAGTCAAAAACAAAGGGGGAAAAAAAAGGCATGAGTCAGATAGAAATTATAGGCCTAAAAAATACTTTACACTCATCTAGTAATTATACAAGTTAAAAGTTTAGATTTTAGGCCACTCATCAGTAGATGTCGCTGTAAAGTTACAAACCTTATTAAAACCAATATCAGTCTATAAACCATGTCAGAAATGACACGAGAAAAATTGATTTTGCATCAGGTACATTGAAAATTAAAACAAAACTGACATGATTGCTTCCCATTTTAAATGCCTGTGTGGGGCAAATTTTAGGACCGTTGAAATTAGATCTTCAATTTCACTGGCCTTCAGAGATCTGTAGGACTTCTGCATTGCCCCTAGATGTATGAATAATATTATGTAAACATTGTAGCTATTTGAGGTATGGTATTATTTAAAATAATGTTACCAGAACAATTTTCCAAAGTGCAAAAAAATTGGCTATTAATATAAAAAAAATGACTGATAACTTGCCTATGATAATACTGCAGATCCTCATCTGTTGGTAGGGTAGTTTGCCTTTTTTTCCCTTTCAGGCTGTAGGCACCCAGGACTTCATTTGATGCAACCTTGCGCAATATTTTCTTCAAAAGAAAGAACGACTGTTATTTAGAGGAAAAAAGAATATGGCATCATGACAGCAGATGAAAGATTTTTTTGTGGTTTGAATGGAAACCGTTCAAGCTGTGATTGATGTCTTGTTCCACATTCATATGTGAACACATTTTCATCTGAAACCACTCTACTTTCATTCATTTAAAAAATATAATTCCATTAATGCAAGCATACGCACGCATGCATGTACGTACAATATGCATAATGTTTGTCTGTCAGTTTTATTTATAAAAAAAACTTGGCATGGTTTCTCAGACAGGTCTTTTGATTTATCCAGGATTAAGCCATACATCAATTAGGATATTTAGGTAGTTTTTTTTTTATGTAAGCAATAAGGTACGAGAGGCTGTGCTGTATCGTGAATAAGTAACGGCTGGAGGGCGTTGTTAGGCACGACGCGAAGCGGAGTAACCCCTTCAGCCGTTACTTATTCACGATACAGCACTTGCCTCGAGTACCTTATTGCTTTTATAAAACGGTTGCCACACAATAAAAATATTAAAGCCGAAAACGATGTTTCTATGCAACTTTCATGAAGTAAAATCACTATAAGCATTCCTTCCGCTGGAAAAAATAGTCCCGGACCGTAAACAGCAACAGAAGTTACATATTATTTCGCCAATAGATGGCGGCAAAGACTGTCTTTATGAGTGAGTGAGTCAGTAGAGAAGGCTTTTGAAAGGACTCGAACATGTGATCACGGAGAAGGAAGACGCGACAGATGACTAACTTAACGTTATGCACGGGAAAACCCCATGACTGTTAAAAGGACAACATATCGCAGCGGACATTCAAACGCATTTTTTTTATTATGAATATAGGACTGACCTGAAGGATGCAGGTAACGTTACACTCACTTACTCGATCTCTCACAATGCTCTACTCTAGCTTTAAATGAACAATATCAATGAGATCAAACATCTGTTTAAGTTGCTAAGAGTGGTTGCTAGGGGTGTTGTGTAGTGATACATAGAACCATTGGGTGAAGCGGTCATAGCCGTGTTTTATCGTGAAATAAAGCACAGCTATTGACCAATCAGAATCAAGGATTGGAACTAACCGTTTTATAAATATAAGTATATACTGCATTCAAAGACTATTATATCTGAAAAAATAGTTCTTCTTGATTACCACAAACTTCAAAGAATGTGTGAGTTGGAGAATGTTTTTTAGTTGATTTTTTACTAATAGCTAGAAATATTTACACAGACCACATGGATGGATGGATGGATGGATGAATGGATGGATGATTACCATCTTGGCACTTTTTTCTTTGTTTTCCAATTCCCTGTCAAGGATCTGCAGTTCATCCACTGTTTGGCATGGCCCATTTTCCAGGAATTCCCCATCTTCCTCTGTCACCGTCACAGCCAGTAACTGTCTCTGCATAGCCAGGATGTCTTGCTGGTTCTCGACAATCTCTTGTAGCTTTTGCAAGACTTTTGTGCGATAGCCTGTGAAGCAATATTGCATAATGCTCCTTGAATGTGCAGTATTGCTGTAGTGTGAAAAATCTAAAATTGACTTACTCTTTGTTGCAGAGTCAGAATATTGGGGCTCTTCTATGAGGAGCCGTGAAGCAACTGTGGCATAAAACAAAATTTCACTCTAACTATAGTTATTAATAATTACAATAAATATAATATTCTGATTTTTAGAATAGAATATTCTGAATTTTAGAATAGAATTTTAGAAAAATACCTTCAAGAGGACTCCTACAGCGAATCCTCTGCTGTAGAAATATAAACAGACTAGTCAATTTCCAAACTGGTTTTCAAGGACCACTCTTCTTCAGAGTTTAGCGCCAACCCTAATCTAGCACACCTGAATAAGCTAATCAATGTGGATTAATTGAATATTTTAATTATTGAAATTAATTGATAATTAAAAGGAAGGTGAGTTTAATCAAGGTTGGAGCTAGAGAGAGAGAGAGAGAGAGAGTATCAATAATCCCATTGATTATTAATATGCAAAAAAGATCCCTTAAATTCTGGATGCATCTAAAATCAAGTCCCACAGAATCGCTACATTTTAAAGCACTGCAAACCCAAGAACTGAACCCCGAAAAGAGTCCCCTCAGTCAGCTGGTCCTGAGACTCACTAACCCGACTAACCCTAACCAGCCTCAGACCAGCACTGCTCCTCACACACACATCAGAATAAACCAAACTACCAAACAGTCTAAAAATACATATTTGGAACATTGGGATCAGGAAACCAAAACACAAAGTAAATTACAATTCTATCGAAATCTGAAATCAAATTATGAATTGGAAGAATATCTCCAGAGTGTGAGAGCAACAAAGCAGAGACGGATCCTGAGCAAGTACAGGCTGTGTGTGTGTGTGTGTGTGTGTGTGTGTGTGTGTGTGTGTGTGTGTGTGTGTGTGTGAGATCCTGAGCAAGTACAGGCTGAGTGACCACAGCCTAGCCATCGAGACCGGCCGACACCGGAAGAGCTGGTTACCCCGAGAGCAGAGGGTGTGTGTTCACTGTAGAACAGGAGAGATCGAGACAGAGACGCACTTTCTCCTTCACTGTCACAAATACAGCTCAATCAGAGACCTCTACTTCAATAAACTCAATAACATAATACAGGGCTTTACAGCCATGACTGAAGTAGAGCAGACACAGATCTTACTGGGAGAGGGACAGACCACAGCACTGGCTGCCAGATACGTGTGTGTGTGCCACAGCCTGAGAGACAGCAGGTGAATGTGTGTGTGTGTGTGTGTGTGTGTGTGTGTGTGTGCGCGTGTGTGTGTGTGTGTGTGTGTGTGACCTCAGTGTATCTCCCTAATGTCCACCACAGTGACCCTCAGGAATGTGTGTGTGTGTGTGTGTGTATGTGTGTTTATGTAAAACACTGTGGTATCAAAATGTTCACAGATATTCTAATCTGTTACACTGTTCACTTGTACAATTAACTTAATTTGTACATTTAAATTTAATTTATGTTATAATATTTGAGTATCTTGATGTTTTTATAATTTTCCTATGTATTCCAAGCTTTGGCAATATTGTAATATATACAGTCATGCCAATAAAGCAATTTGAATTGAATTGAATTGAATTGAGAGAGAGAGAGAGAGAAAGAGAGAGAGAGAGAGAGAGAGAGAGAGAGAGAGAGACTTTTTGACTTTACAAAGACCTTTAATTTACAGTTAAAAATAGATTTAACATGATTCGAAGATTATACACACACATTACAAAAATATATATATAAAAAAAAATAATAATAATAATAATAATAATAAATAATTAAATTTTACAACCTCTTTTCTAAGCACCCATCACTTATCTTGCATAACAATTCATTTAAACACCAAACTTCCTCAAATGTTACCAATTTTCCAACAAGTTTGTAGTAGGCAAATTCAACCGTTAAACGAGCAGAAATCAGACCTTTACATGTTAAAACAATATTGATGGAACCTTTTCCTTCAATCTTAGCTTTTCTTGTCAACCATATACTTAATTTAGCTTGTCCATACAAATAATTCAAAAAAACATCAACATTCCTTGATTTATAACAATACTTAGGACCATAAATAAAACCTTGTTGGCTAAAAACATGACCCAACATATCGCACCACTCTTTTAACATCTGGAAAAGTGGCTCTAATCTGACACACTCTGAGAACAAATGAAAGATAGTTTCAGTCTCTGAACAAAAAGGGCAAGTATCAGTTTCACTAGAATTCAAGTGAGCTTTGTGTTTATTTGTGGTTAATATTCCATGTATGATCCTCCACTGTAAATCGCCAGTTCTTTTATCAGTGGGAGTCTTATATAGAGTTCTCCAGCTGCGTTTGGGTGAGAGATCTGTGCCAAATATCTCCTGCCATTTTGACTCACGTACCAGTTTCAGTTCTTGAACACGCATCACTTTCACACAGACATGATACATGGATTTCTTGCCCACCTCACGAAAGGATCTCAGTTCTGGAGTACTAAACGTGAGCAGTTTTCCCTCCTCTTCCTGCCACGAGACCACACCAACCTTTACTTCCAGTTCTGGAAAATCTGTAACAGTGTCATCATTGTTTTGTTCAGATAACTCTTGATCCAGGGCACATTTAAAATCAGAAGGTACAGCAGCCACAATTTCAGCTAAAAGTCTTTCAGAAAAGCGCAAGGATTTCACACCAATCTTTGTCGCAATACTTTCTGGTGCTATCCACCCATCCTTTTCCAGAAAGCATGACAGCTTAGTGAGACCTGCTCTTACAAGAGCATTTCTCATTGAAACAGAGTTTAAACTTTTCACAGACAGCACAGGGTTATGGATTATTGGTTCTTCTTTGCCCCAAAAACCAATGACAGACCCTTGTTTTCGAAAGTTTGAAAAAACGTTCCAGACTCTAAGCATCGTCTTATAAAACAGCGTTAAACCAGTCAAATCAACTCCATCAAGGTCCATTAAAAAGAGGTGTCGATCAAGGCCCAACTGTCCTCCTCTTCTCAACAATCCACAGGCTACATCTGTCCAGCTGATGTGCCTTTTGTACAGCAGTCTTTGGGCAGCCTGTAGTCTAAAAGCAGCGACTCTACATTCAATATCAATGAGTCCTTGTCCTCCTTCACAGGTCGGTAGGTACAGGACAGCTGCTCTCAGCCAGTGCTGCCCTGACCAGAAGAAATTAACCAATTGTCTTTGAATGTCTTTAATGAGATTACAAGGAGGGTCCAAAACAGCCATTTTATGCCACAGTGAAGATGCAATAAGATTATTCACGATCAAGACTCTTCCTCTGTATGATAGTCGAGGAAGTAGCCATTTCCATCTGGACACGCGTACACACATCTTTTCTATTATTCCATCCCAATTTTTAGTCTTGTACAATTCTGAACCTAAAAAAACCCCTAAAAATTTTAGACCATCTCTACTCCATTCAACATTTCCAGGCAATGCTGGTATAGAGCTTGTGGATCCGCACCATAGAGCTTCGCTTTTCCCCCAGTTCACTTTGGATGAAGAAGCCTTTTCATAACACTGAATACAACTTAAAATTCTTTGTATATCCTCTTTATCCTTGATTATCACAGTGAGGTCATCAGCATAAGCAGAAACTTTCATGGGTTTATTAAAAGATCCTTCAATGTGTAAACCTTTTAAAGAAGTTCTTAATTTACACAATAACGGTTCGATAACTAAACTGTAGAGCTGACCCGACAGAGGGCAACCCTGCCTTATTCCCCTCCGGACTTTAATGGGCATGCTTAACCCTCCAGGCACTTTCACCATACACTCAGCTTTTTCATAAAGTAATCTAATCCATGAAATAAAACCATTCCCAAAACCATATTCACTTAAAGCATCAAACAGATAAGAATGATCCACTCTGTCGAACGCCTTTTCCTGATCTAGGGATAGTATTCCTAAATCAATATTGTTGGACATTGAATAGTCAATAACATCTCTTATAAGAAATAAATTATCTCTAATACACCTGTTTTTTATGCAATATGACTGATCTGTATGAATTAATACGCCCATATATTCATTCAATCTATTAGAGATACACTTTGAGAAAATCTTATAATCGGTAGTCAACAACGCTACAGGCCTCCAATTTTTAAGCAAAGTGAGATCACCTTTCTTTGGTAGCAGAGACAAAATTGCTCTTCTGCAACTAGTAGGTAAAACTCCAGTTTGTATTGAAAATAAAATCATTTCATAGTAATCTTTCCCAATTATTCCCCAAAACTGTTTAAAAAATTCAGAGGGAAGACCATCTAATCCGGGGGACTTTCCTACTGATAACTCTTGTACGGCTTTGGTTACTTCTTGAAAGCTTAAAATACACTCTAAATCTTCCTTATGTTCTTGTGTGAGTTTTGGGATTAAGTCAAAAAGTTCAGTTTTGCTATCCAAATCCGTCACTTCCATGTCATACAGCTTAGAATAAAAATCAACAACAAATTCACTCATTTCAGATGGGTCGTGAAATAAATCACCACTATCATTCCTCAAACACAGCATTTGTTTCTCTTGACACACTTTTCGTTCTAGATTAAAAAAGAACGATGTTGGTCCATCAATATCTCTAATATGAGAAAAACGAGCTCTAACAAGAGCTCCCTTTACTTTTTCATGTAATATGTTTTCTAACTGTAGTTTTTTTTCACATATAACATTTTGTAACTGATTCTCATTTCTTTCCAACATTATATTTTCAATTTCAAGAATCTCATTTTCAAGGTCTTTAATCATATTTTCCATTCTTTTTGAGGAATAACAAGTATATTGTTGGCAGAAAACTTTAATTTGTGTTTTTCCAACTTCCCACCACTGTATAACATCTCTAAAGTCATGTTTATGTATCTGCCATGTTTGCCAAAATAAATTAAAATTTGCACAAAAAACAGCATCTTGTAACAGCTTCTTGTTAAAATGCCAGTATGAACCCATTTTTTGTTGTTTTGACAATATACAATCTATTGTAATCATTTTATGATCTGAAATGATATTAGGGATAATATTGGCATTACAGACTCTATTCCTTGAGTTGTTTGAAATATAAAACCTATCTAATCTTGCAGCATGAACTGTTCCTTCTGAAACCTTCACCCAAGTATACTGTTTTAAAGAAAGGTTTTCAGTTCTCCAGATATCATTTAACTCGAACTTCTTGATAATATTTGCCAAAACAGAGGAAGACGGATGATGTGTTTCTTCATGATTTCTATCCATATTAAAATCTAAAGTACAATTAAAATCCCCTCCCATAATCACAATGTCATTTGAATTTAGTGTTTTTAAAACCTCTTCTATTTTCTTAAAAAGAACACTTCTCTCAGATCCTTTATTATTTGCGTAAATATTCACAAAAATCACATTGTAAGTATTTAATTTAGCTTTTACAACTAGTAAACGACCTGGCTCTACCTCATGTTCAGATATAATGTTAATCTTACAACTTGGACTAAAACATACACTCACCGGCCACTTTATTAGGTACCCCATGCTAGTAACGGGTTGGACCCCCTTTTGCCTTCAGAACTGCCTCAATTCTTCGTGGCATAGATTCAACAAGGTGCTGGAAGCATTCCTCAGGGAGTTTGGTCCATATTGACATGATGGCATCACACAGTTGCCGCAGATTTGTCGGCTGCACATCCATGATGCGAATCTCCCGTTCCACCACATCCCAAAGATGCTCTATTGGATTGAGATCTGGTGACTGTGGAGGCCATTTGAGTACAGCGAACTCATTGTCATGTTCAAGAAACCAGTCTGAGATGATTCCAGCTTTATGACATGGCGCATTATCCTGCTGAAAGTAGCCATCAGAAGTTGGGTACATTGTGGTCATAAAGGGATGGACATGGTCAGCAACAATACTCAGGTAGGCTGTGGCGTTGCAACGATGCTCAATTGGTACCAAGGGGCCCAAAGAGTGCCAAGAAAATATTCCCCACACCATGACACCACCACCACCAGCCTGAACCGTTGATAAAAGGCAGGATGGATCCATGCTTTCATGTTGTAGACGCCAAATTCTGACCCTACCATCCGAATGTCGCAGCAGAAATCGAGACTCCTCAGACCAGGCAACGTTTTTCCAATCTTCTATTGTCCAATTTCGATGAGCTTGTGCAAATTGTAGCCTCAGTTTCCTGTTCTTAGCTGAAAGGAGTGGCACCCGGTGTGGTCTTCCGCTGCTGTAGCCCATCTGCCTCAAAGTTCGACGTACTGTGCGTTCAGAGATGCTCTTCTGCCCACCTTGGTTGTAACGGGTGGTTATTTGAGTCACTGTTGCCCTTCTATCAGCTCGAACCAGTCTGGCCATTCTCCTCTGACCTCTGTCATCAACAAGGCATTTCCGCCCACAGAACTGCCGCTCACTGGATGTTTTTTCTTTTTCTGACCATTCTCTGTAAACCCTAGAGATGGTTGTGCGTGAAAATCCCAGTAGATTAGCAGTTTCTGAAATACTCAGACCAGCCCTTCTGGCACCAACAATCATGCCACGTTCAAAGTCACTCAAATCACCTTTCTTCCCCATACTGATGCTCGGTTTGAACTGCAGGAGATTGTCTTGACCATGTCTACATGCCTAAATGCACTGAGTTGCCGCCATGTGATTGGCTGCTTAGAAATTAAGTGTTAAGGAGCAGTTGGACAGGTGTACCTAATAAAGTGGCCGGTGAGTGTATAAGGAAAAGCACTTTTCCATTAAACTGTATTTATTGTATACATTAGGATTAATCAATACAGCAAGGGGGGTACAGGAATTAAGAGAGAGCCCCTGGAGAAATGCAAAAATAACCAAATGTCAGCGTGCAGTAGATTACTTGTCAATACCTGCTCTCTCCTCATCTCCATCACTCTTACTTATGCCTATTAAAGCTAAAGTTATTCATTCAAGAGCTGTGAGTGATTTTCTTTTTGCCTTTTGTTGTTTGATTCGCAGTAATGGCGCAATCTTCAGCATGTTTATTAGACTGCTTCCCCTTTAAGAACGAGTGTAGATCTGATAGTTTACTGATGCACCATATTTTCTCCCAACTATTTCCAAAACTACGTCCATTTTAGACATAAACTGTTTAAGTGAATCTCCAAGCCGATCATTTTGACACATTTTTGTGTACATTTGATCGTTTAGACCATAGGTTTAGACGCGCACATGAAGCCTAAAGTATTGCTTGTCTCGTTGCAGTCTGTTTCGGAGCGCGCGCCGCATTGGGAACAGTAGTGTTGCTTTCGTCAACGAAAATTATGACTAAATATCGTCGTCAACAAACCTTTATTACGTGACGATGACTATAATTAAATGTATAATGCAATATTGTTGACGAATAAAAACGAGACTAAATGTGGTTTACAAAATAAAAACTATGCTAAAATGTCTCTTCATTTTCGTTGACCAAAACGAGACGAGACGAAATGTTATTTAACGTTATTTCGTCTCGTTTACTTGCGTTATTATTATTATGCAGCATTTCTGTTTCCTGTGTTTCACTTCAGGGACTGCATCAGATCACACTGCGCAGACGCAGGCGACATCACATCCTCAAGCCCCACTCGCGGCATTATTTAGAAGATGCAGCTGCGTGAGTTACGGCTGTTTCACACATACTCCGTGTGTAGTGCGTATGTGGTGCGTTGTGTATGCAGGAGCAGCACACGCTATTGTGTTTTCACATGTGCTGCGTTTGCAGTGCGCAACTGATCTACGGCTGTACCACAATCACAACATTTATTCTCTCTTTTTTATTTCAAATCAATATTTCTAGCCTACATCCATTATGTCGCGTTGTTGAGGTACTGTGTAGATCTCTGGTCTGCTGTTATGTGCTCCTGGAGCGCATTGCCGGACCGCATCCGCGTGCGGTGTGAGCGCTCTAACCTATTAACATGGGTGCGGGAAAAAATACACACCGCAAACGGAGTATGTGTGAAACAGGCGTTAGCATAAACGACAACAAACACAGTTAAGTCTGACACAGAGAAAGGGATTTGTCTTTGGGAGAAAAAGAAGAAATGACATTTGGAAAAACTTTCATTTCATCATGTGTGTAGGCTAGCCTACTTCTAACATGTTTGGTTGGTAAAATAAATATGTTGTAAATTCATATCAGAGCGTCTTCTGTGTCTGGAATAGATGTATTCTTGAGTATATAAGGTAACAATAATATAATAAGATAGGCTAACTATAATAAGATAAGATTTTTTTAAATGGGTTTGGCTAAAAGAAAATTTTGGTTTCGTCTATACTAG
Organism: Semotilus atromaculatus; assembly: GCA_031834385.1. Taxonomy (NCBI): domain Eukaryota; kingdom Metazoa; phylum Chordata; class Actinopteri; order Cypriniformes; family Leuciscidae; genus Semotilus; species Semotilus atromaculatus. Next base: position 2,423 of record JAULUF010000191.1, on the reverse strand, counting down.
GTATACATATTGACTGGGTTAAATATAATTGCATTACTAAAAAGAGACTAAAATACCATTTTCACTTATGTCGAGCCCTGTGCACCACCCCCTCCCAAGAAGACAAATCTTGGAGATCTCCTTAATAAACGGTATGAAATCTCTGCCCCTTTACCGATCAGAGAGCACGCTGACACGGAGTAAAGCCTTGTTTATACTCGACGCGTCCGCACGAGCGCGAAGGTGCGTGCGGCAAAAATGATGGCATTGCGGTGTGGGCGGTCGTTGGGTGCGCAAGACCCCATTTCGCTTGGCAGTGTGCACAGCTTTTTTTGTAACAGCGCGCGCGATGCGCATTCCGAGGATGAACGACTTCAAGCCGAATCTGCCGAGCATGTACGTCTCACCGCACCAGTTTCCGCGTCTAAATTGCAAAGTTCATTGCAAAGTTTTTTTTTTTGGTTAAGGATTTGTTTACTGTGTGTGGCCCAGGAGGGCCTATAAGGGTCTTCCCTAAGGGCCCCGGTCCTTGAACGAGATTCTCTGTCACTCAATCATCTAAAGGGGTTTCTCGGTCAGTACAGTAACAACAAATAGCGCTGTTTTCATTTGTTTCAGACTATTTCTATTATTATTATTATTTTTATTAGACTATTATTTCTAGACTTATTTTACATTTGATAATTCAATTTATGTACCCAAGTTAGATTTTCCTAAAAAACATAATGCACTGCTTATTTCAATTGTATTTTTCTTCTATTGTATTTATCTATGCTTGTAATTTGTTTATAATTTTCTATGCAGATTCACTTTTGAATAGATTTCACTCCCCAATTATTCTATGATTATTTTCAAATAGCCTAGACCTAAATAAATAATCTGATTAAATTGTTTTTATATTGCAATATATATACAGTCGTGCTCAGAATTAATGGCACCCCTGGTAAATATGATCAAAAATGTCTGTAAAAAATAAATCTGCATCGTTTATCCTTTTGATCTTTCATTAAAAAAATTGGCAAAAACCTAACCTTTCATTGAAGTACAAGAATTGAAAATGGGGGGGAAATCACATTATAAAATAAATATTTTTCTCCAAAACACGTTGGCCACAATTATTCATACCCCTAGAATTTTTTATGAATAAAATATCTATGAAGTATATTCCCATTAATATTTAACTTTTTTAGCACACCAGGGTGACTAGGAAGATGAAATTGTCCAGCTATGACTTGTTTCACAGGAGTTTAAATATGAGGAAACACAAAGGCCAAATTCCCTTAATCATCCATCACAATGAATAAAACCAAAGAATATAGTTCTGATGTGCAGCAAAAGATTGTTGAGCATCACAAAATAGAAAGTGACTGCAAGAAAATAGCTAAAGAATTGAAAATCCCCATTTTGACCATCATGGCAATAATTAAGAAGTTATAATCAACTAAAAATGTTAAGAATCTGCCAGGAAGAGGACGTGTGTCTATATTGTCTTAATGGACGGTGAGGAGGATGGTTTGAGTGGCCAAAGACTCTTCAATCATCACAGATGGAGAATTGCAGAGATTAGTTGAGTCTTGGGGGTCAGAAAGCCTATTAAAAAAAGTCAAACAACCCTACATCACCACATGTTGTTTGGGAGGTTTTCAAGAAAAATGCTCCTCACTCATCCAAAAACAAACTCCAGCATATTCAGTTGTCAGACACGATCTTCAAACGGCACAGGGTTCTGTGGTCAGATGAAACTAAAAAAATAGCTTTTTGGCAGCAAACACGCTAGATGGGTTTGGTGCACACAAGGATCAAAATACTAGCCTGGCTGCGCCCGCCTACGTACTTCCGCTCAATTTCATTTTCCTTCAGAACTACGTCTGGGATTGTGCTGTAGACTTTGGTTTCCAGAAATAAATTTTTTGTAGGACCAATCAGCGAACAGAGGGAGTGGCTGAGAACGATGACGTCGATGTAGTGCGTCAGTTTGAATTGGAGCGGAGAAAGACGTGAGAAAAGCTATTCGGTCCGTCGTTGCAAAACTGCCGAATATACAGAAGTTAAAGCCGGAGCAAGAACAATGTTTGCTAAGTTTTGTTGGTGGCCATGATGTTGTGGCCCTACTCCCCACGGGGTTCGGGAAAAGTTTGATTTTCCAGCTCACTCCGCTAGAGGTGAATGAGTTCTTTTTTTACAGTCTATGGTTCGCACGAGCACACGTTAGCGATTGGCTGGCAGATCCTGAGTGACTCTGGGTAGATCCAATAGTTTTGAATTTTAACAGAGAACCCGCCTACAAGGAAGTAAACGTTTCTCAATGGAGCGAGGCCAGACTCTCTGTACAAATGAAATGTACGAGAGTCTGGTAGAACCAGGCTATAAAAATACCCCATGTGTACAATTTAATATACCGTTGGATCTTTAATGTTGTGGGCCTATTTTTCTGCTGGAGGTCC
>JAULUF010000190.1:17500-35000 GCA_031834385.1 Semotilus atromaculatus | reverse complement strand
CCAGGCTACCCCCGAAAGCGACGGCCCGGGAGGAGGGGGTGCGCTCCTCCGGGCCCCAGGGAGGCAACCCGGAGGCGCCCGTTTCTTTTTTCCCCATAGCCTTCAAACCTCGACCTTGTCCGAGCGGGGCGTCTGTCCCCTTCTCGACAAAACCCCGAAGGTCCGTTTTAGGACCGTCTCGGCTCCGACGGCTGCCCCCGTCGAGCCGAGACGTTCGCCCGCGCCCGAGTCTGAGGCGCCCTCCCCGGTCGCCACCCGGGGAGGCGGGCGGTCGTGGGAATCTCGTTCGACCTCACGTTAACGGACTCTGTCCGTTTTTTCGGAGGGGGACTTTTCCTCCGGAGCGCCCCCTCCGTCGCTTACCGCCCCAGATAAAGCATCCTCGTCGGGACGCGCGCAAGGGAATCCCGTTCCGTCACCTTGTCCGAGCGGGGCTCTGTCCCCTTCTCGACAAAACCCCGAAGGTCCGTTTTAGGACCGTCTCGGCTCCGACGGCTGCCCCCGTCGAGCCGAGGCGTTCGCCCGCGCCCGAGTCTGAGGCGCCCTCCCCGGTCGCCACCCGGGGAGGCGGGCGGTCGTGGGAATCTCGTTCGACCTCACGTTAACGGACTGTGTCCGTTTTTCGGAGGGGGACTTTTCCTCCAGAGCGCCCAGTTCATCGCCTACCACCCCAGGTTAAGCATCCTCACCGGGATGCGTGCAAAGGAAGCCCTGTCCGTCACCTCGCCCGAGCGGGGGGGGGGCGGTCGCCCGTCCCCTTCTCGACAAAACCCCGAAGGTCCGTTTCGGGACCGTCTCGGCTCCGACGGCTGCCCCCGTCGAGCCGACGCGTTCGCCCGCGCCCGAGTCTGAGGCGCCCTCCCCGGCCGCCACCCGGGGAGGCGGGCGGTCAGTGGGAATCTCGTTCGACCGCACGCTACCGGACTCTGTCCGTTTTTCGGAGGGGGACTTTTCCTCCAGAGCCGCCAACCTTCTTCCGTCGCCTACCACCCCAGATAAAGCATCCTCGCCCGGGATGCGCGCAAGGGAAGCCCGGTCCGTCTCTGTCCAGTTTGTTTTTATCCTCCAGGGGTGTCTCAAGTCCCCGGGGAGTCGCTTTTTCGCCCAGACCGATCGTTCGACAAGCATATGGGTTTATTTTACTTTCGGGATGGACCAAAGAGGAGCCCCGGACGGCGAAACCGCAGGCGCGCGTGGCTTCCTACACACGGGTCTCGCTCCGTTCGGGCCTGGGGGCTCGAGACGGCACGGCCGCTCATAGGGCGCGCTGGGGAAACGTCCGCTTTTGGGGGGCCCTCTGCATCGAGGCCGTGTAACCGGAGTGCTTTTCGAGCGGGGAGGAGCGAGGCGAAGGGTCGGCTCGAAGACTGGAGCAGAGGGGTGTCGGCCCGTCCCTGCCGTCCGAACCTTCCCCGCGGCCACCGCCGCCCTCTGTTTCAGACGGGCCATCTGAGTCTCTCCCGAGGGGGTCGGAGGGTATCTCTCTCGCGTCGACGCGCAGAGCGGGGAGGAGCGATCTGCCCAAAGCGGTCTCTCGACCGGGCAGGGGCCGTCCCCAGGCGCGTCCAAAGTTCCGATCGACCAGGCTACCCCGCAGAAAGCGACGGCCCGAAGGAGGGGGTGCGCCCCTCCGGGCCCCGGGCAACCCTGAGGCGCCCGCGTTTGTTTTCCGATGCCCTTGTCCCGACGTCTACGGATCTGACTGTGACCGGGGGAGACGATCCTTCCTCCCTGTGTTACGGCCAGGGAGGTCTGGCGAGCTCGGGGCTCTTTTTGTTGTTCTGCATGCATGCGAGTTCTTTTCTCCAGGGGTGCAACCAAGCCCCTGGAGTTCGTTTTGCCCGTTTACCCAGACCGACAAGCATATGGTGAAAGTGTGCGCCTACACTCCAGGATGGACCGAGGAGCCCCGTACGGCGAACCGCAGGCGCGCGTGGTTTCCTACACACGGGTCTCGCTCCGTTCGGGCCTGGGGCTCGAGACGTCACGGCCGCTCGTAGGGCGCGCTGGGGAAACGACCGCCGGGGCCGGAGGGCGGGAGGCCTCTGGATCGAGGCCGTAACTGGGAAGGGTGCCTTTCTGGCGGGGAGGAGCGAGGCGAAGGGTCGGCTCGAAGAGCAGAGGGGTGTCGGCCCATCCCTGCCGTCCGAACCTTCCCCGCGCGCACGCGGCCTCCCTTTGCGGACGTCCTTTTCAGACGGGCCATCTGAGTCTCCCGAGGTGGAAAGCATCTCGCGTCGACGCGCAGAGCGGGGAGGAGCGATCTGCCCAAAGCGGTCTCTCGACCGGGCAGGGGCCGTCCCCAGGCGCGTCCCAAGTTCCGTTCGACCAGGCTACCCCCAAGCAAGCGACGGCCCGAAGGAGGGGGTGCTCCCCTCCGGGCCCCGGGCAACCCTGAGGCGCCCGCGTGGTTGTCCGTTGCCCTTGTCCCGACGTCTTCTGATCCGATCCCTTCCTTCCTCCCTCCCTGTGTTACGGCCAGGGAGGTCTGGCGAGCGCGGAGCTCTTTTGGTTCTTGCCCATATGTGTATATAGTCCCTTTTTATGAGGAGGAGGAATTTCCTCCAGAGTGTCTTTCAAACTTTTGCACGCCCAGGACGGTGCGCCATGGTCTGGACGCCCGCCTGGAGGGGGATCTGGGCACCCAAACCAGAACCCTCCTTTCCTGGAAGTCTCAAGCCCGCACATAGTTAATGGGCTGGGTCAGACCGCTTCCCCACCCAGTCTGACCACCACGGTTCACCAAGCCGTGTGTTTTTGATTGTTTCTTTGTTTGCCTCGCACCGACCGGAGCCTCGTCAGCTCCACGACAACGCCCCAAAGGGAGGGGTTTTTATTTATTTTTCTCTCCAGGGGTGCACCAAGCCCCTGGAGTTGGTTTTGCCGTTTACCCAGACCGACCGTTCGACAAGCATATGGTATTATGTGTGTGTCTACACTCCAGGATGGACCGAGGAGCCCCGTACGGCGAACCGCAGGCGCGCGTGGTTTCCTACACACGGGTCTCGCTCCGTTCGGGCCTGGGGCTCGAGACGTCACGGCCGCTCGTAGGGCGCGCTGGGGAAACGACCGCCGGGGCCGGAGGGCGGGAGGCCTCTGGATCGAGGCCGTAACCGGGAAGGGTGCCTTTCGGGCGGGGAGGAGCGAGGCGAAGGGTCGGCTCGAAGAGCAGAGGGGTGTCGGCCCATCCCTGCCGCCCGAACCTTCCCCGCGCGCACGCGGCCTCCCTTTGCGGACGTCCTTTTCAGACGGGCCATCTGAGTCTCCCGAGGTGGAAAGCATCTCGCGTCGACGCGCAGAGCGGGGAGGAGCGATCTGCCCAAAGCGGTCTCTCGACCGGGCAGGGGCCGTCCCCAGGCGCGTCCCAAGTTCCTATCGACCAGGCTACCCCGAAGAAAGCGACGGCCCGAAGGAGGGGGTGCTCCCCTCCGGGCCCCGGGCAACCCTGAGGCGCCCGCGTGGTTGTCCGTTGCCCTTGTCCCGACGTCTTCTGATCCGATCCTTCCTCCCTCCCTGTGTTACGGCCAGGGAGGTCTGGCGAGCACGGAGCTCTTTTAGGTTCTTGCGTGGGATTTTTCATTTGGACATGGTCCGTTTTTATGAGGATGCATTTCCTCCAGAGTGTCTTTCAAACTTTGCACGCCCAGGACGGAACGCCTTCGCCTGGACGCACGCCCTGGGCACCGGGAGGGAGTATCTGGGTGAGCAAACCAGACCCCTCCTTTCCTGGAAGTCTCACGCCCGCACAAAGTGCACTGTTCATGGGCAGAGTCAGACCGCTTCCCCGTCCGGTCTGACCACCACGGTTGGCCAAGCCGTGTCGTGTGTTGTGTGTTTCTCGCCTTGTTTGTTTGCCCCGTACCGACCGGAGCCTCGTCAGCTCCACGACAACACCCCAAAGGGAGGGGTTTTTTTAATTTTTCTCTCCAGGGGTGCACCAAGCCCCTGGAGTTGGCTTTGCCGTTTACCCAGACCGACCGTTCGACAAGCATATGGTATTATGTGTGTGTCTACACTCCAGGATGGACCGAGGAGCCCCGTACGGTGAACCGCAGGCGCGCGTGGCTTCCTACACACGGGTCTCGCTCCGTTCGGGCCTGGGGCTCGAGACGTCACGGCCGCTCGTAGGGCGCGCTGGGGAAACGACCGCCGGGGACGGAGGGCGGGAGGCCTCTGGATCGAGGCCGTAATCGGGAAGGGTGCCTTTCGGGCGGGGAGGAGCGAGGCGAAGGGTCGGCTCGAAGAGCAGAGGGGTGTCGGCCCATCCCTGCCGTCCGAACCTTCCCCGCGCGCACAGCGGCCTCCCTTTGCGGACGTCCTTTTCAGACGGGCCATCTGAGTCTCCCGAGGTGGAAAGCATCTCGCGTCGACGCGCAGAGCGGGGAGGAGCGATCTGCCCAAAGCGGTCTCTCGACCGGGCAGGGGCCGTCCCCAGGCGCGTCCCAAGTTCCGTTCGACCAGGCTACCCCCAAGCAAGCGACGGCCCGAAGGAGGGGGTGCTCCCCTCCGGGCCCCGGGCAACCCTGAGGCGCCCGCGTGGTTGTCCGTTGCCCTTGTCCCGACGTCTTCTGATCCGATCCTTCCTCCCTCCCTGTGTTACGGCCAGGGAGGTCTGGCGAGCACGGAGCTCTTTTGGTTCTTGCCCATATGTGTGTGTATATAGTCCCTTTTTATGAGGAGGAGGAATTTCCTCCAGAGTGTCTTTCAAACTTTTGCACGCCCAGGACGGTGCGCCATGGTCTGGACGCCCGCCTGGAGGGGGATCTGGGTACCCAAACCAGAACCCTCCTTTCCTGGAAGTCTCACGCCCGCACATAGTGCATTGTTACTGGGCTGGGTCAGACCGCTTCCCCGTCCGGTCTGACCACCACGGTTTCGCCAAGCCGTGTCGTGTGTTTCTTGCCTTGTTTGTTTGCCTCGTACCGACCGGAGCCTCGTCAACTCCTCGACAACACCCCAAAGGGAAGGGGTTTTTTTTCTTAAATTGTTCTCTCCAGGGGTGTCCCAAGTCCCTGAGAGTCTTTTTGCCATTTACCCAGACCGACAAGCATATGGTAGCATTGTGTGTGTCTATACTCCAGGATGGACCGAGGAGCCCCGGCCGGCGAACCGCGCGGCGCGTCCACCGGGGCCGTCCGCCGGGGCCAGAGGGGGAGGCCTCTGGATCGAGGCCGTAACCGGGAAGGGTGCTTTTCGGGCGGGGAGGAGCGAGGCGAAGGGTCGGCTCGAAGACTGGAGCAGAGGGGTGTCGGCCCATCCCTGCCGTCCGAACCTTCCCCGCGCGCCCGCCGCCACCACCGCCCTCTGCGGACGTCCGTTTCAGACGGGCCATCTGAGTCTCCCGAGGTGGAAAGCATCTCGCGTCGACGCGCAGAGCGGGGAGGAGCGATCTGCCCAAAGCGGTCTCTCGACCGGGCAGGGGCCGTCCCCAGGCGCGTCCAAAGTTCCTATCGACCAGGCGACCCCAGAGCGACGGCCCGAAGGAGGGGGTGCGCTCCTCCGGGCCCCGGGCAACCCGGAGGCGCCCGCGTTTGTTTTCCGATGCCCTTGTCCCGACGTCTACGGATCTGACTGTGACCCGGGGGGGGGGGGGGAGGCGATGCCCTTGTCCCTCGCTTCTGCCTCGTACCGATGGGAGCCCCGTGTCCGCTCTCCCCGGTAAATCCCCAAAGGTCCGTTTTAGGACCGTCTCGGCTCCGGGCGGAGCTCCGGTAGGGACACCGGCCTGACTGTGCCCGGGACCGAGGCACTCTCCCTGGGCTGGCCAGGGAGCTCTGACAGCATGGAGCTCTCGGCACACGTCACTTTCTCAGACTCTGTCGTTTTACCGACTTTGACCGCAGAGCCAAGCCCGCCATGGGCGCTCACCCTCTCTGGCTCGGTTCACTGCCTCGAAGCACCGCTTTGTCATTTTCACAGCTTGACACCAGAGTCAAGTCGTCCGAGTCCAGGGAGGGAGGGTCCGCTCTCTCCTCTCCCACAGAAGCCCCAAGGTCCGTTTTAGGACCGACTCTGCTCCGTGCTGAGCTCCGGCAGGGACACCGGCCTGCCTGTGCCCGGGACCGAGGCACCCTCGCCGGACTGGCCGGGGAGCTCTGACGGCATGGAGCTCTCGGCACACGTCACTTTCTCGGACTCTGTCCTTTTACCGACTTTGACCGCAGAGCCAAGCCCGCCATGGGCGCTTGAGCTCGATTCGTGCCCAGGAAAGCCGCGCTCTACCTGGGATGCCCTTTTGCGTAAGATCAGACCGTCTTTTTCCTGGAGGTTTCGTGTTTTATTCAGAGTTCCACCCCAAGGGGGATATTGAACTCGTTCCCCAGCCAGAGCTCACCCTCTCTGGCTCGGTTCACTGCCTTGAACCACCGCTTTGCCATTTTCACAGTTTGACACCAGAGTCAAGTCGTCCGAGCCCAGGGAGGGAGAGTCCGCTCTCTCCTCTCCCACAGAAGCCCCAAGGTCCGTTTTAGGACCGTCTCGGCTCCGGGCGGAGCTCCGGCAGGGACACCGATCTGACTGTGCCCGGGACCGAGGCACTCTCCCTGGGCTGGCCAGGGAGCTCTGACAGCATGGAGCTCTCAACCCACTGCGCATTTTTGGACTCTGTCGTTTTTCAAAATTTGACAGCAGAGTCAAGCCCGGGGGCTTCTCTCTCTACTCGGGATGCATCCTTTTCGGTAACCTAGCCTGCCATTGTTTTCCCGGGGGGGGGGGGGGGGGGGGGGGGGGGGGGTGTTCCGTGCTTCCAGAGACCCCACCGCAGTGGGGGTGATTGCACATCGCTCTCTCGCTCTCCCGGAGGCCCTCTCCTCCAGGACTTCCAGAGTTCCAACCAACCCTGGCTTTCTTTACACCCACCCAGAACGACTCTGAGTGGGGCTCACGACGGTCTGACGATAGGGGGGGGGTGTGCCTCCACCTCACTATCCCCCCTCCTTACAGCCCCCAAGGTCCGTTTTAGGACCGACTCTGCTCCGTACTGAGCTCCGGCAGGGACACCGGCCTGCCTGTGCCCGGGACCGAGGCACCCTCGCCGGGCTGGCCGGGGAGCTCTGACGGCATGGAGCTCTCGGCACACGTCACTTTCTCGGACTCTGTCCTTTTACCGACTTTGACCGCAGAGCCAAGCCCGCCATGGGCGCTTGAGCTCGATTCGTGCCCAGGAAAGCCGCGCTCTACCTGGGATGCCCTTTTGCGTAAGATCAGACCGTCTTTTTCCTGGAGGTTTCGTGTTTTATTCAGAGTTCCACCCCAAGGGGGATGTTGAACTCGTTCCCCAGCCAGAGCTCACCCTCTCTGGCTCGGTTCACTGCCTTGAAGCACCGCTTTGCCATTTTCACAGCTTGACACCAGAGTCAAGTCGCCCGAGCCCAGGGAGGGAGAGTCCGCTCTCTCTCTCCTCTCCCACAGAAGCCCCAAGGTCCGTTTTAGGACCGTCTCGGCTCCGGGCGGAGCTCCGGCAGGGACACCGGCCTGCCTGTGCCCGGGACCGAGGCACTCTCCCTGGGCTGGCCAGGGAGCTCTGACAGCATGGAGCTCTCAACCCACTGCGCATTTTTGGACTCTGTCGTTTTTCAAAATTTGACAGCAGAGTCAAGCCCGGGGGCTTCTCTCTCTACTCGGGATGCATCCTTTTCGGTAACCTAGCCTGCCATTGTTTTCCCGGGGGGGGGGGTGTTCCGTGCTTCCAGAGACCCCACCGCAGTGGGGGTGATTGCACATCGCTCTCTCTCGCTCTCCCGGAGGCCCTCTCCTCCAGGACTTCCAGAGTTCCAACCAACCCTGGCTTTCTTTACACCCACCCAGAACGACTCTGAGTGGGGCTCACGACGGTCTGACGATAGGGGGGGGGGGTGTGCCTCCACCTCACTATCCCCCCTCCTTACAGCCCCCAAGGTCCGTTTTAGGACCGACTCTGCTCCGTACTGAGCTCCGGCAGGGACACCGGCCTGCCTGTGCCCGGGACCGAGGCACCCTCGCCGGGCTGGCCGGGGAGCTCTGACGGCATGGAGCTCTCGGCACACGTCACTTTCTCGGACTCTGTCCTTTTACCGACTTTGACCGCAGAGCCAAGCCCGCCATGGGCGCTTGAGCTCGATTCGTGCCCAGGAAAGCCGCGCTCTACCTGGGATGCCCTTTTGCGTAAGATCAGACCGTCTTTTTCCTGGAGGTTTCGTGTTTTATTCAGAGTTCCACCCCAAGGGGGATGTTGAACTCGTTCCCCAGCCAGAGCTCACCCTCTCTGGCTCGGTTCACTGCCTTGAAGCACCGCTTTGCCATTTTCACAGCTTGACACCAGAGTCAAGTCGTCCCCCTGCAACCACCGGCTCCGAGCCCAGGGAGGGAGGGAGGGAGGGAGGGAGGGTCCGCTCTCTCTCCTCTCCCACAGAAACCCCAAGGCCCGTTTTAGGACCGTCTTCGCTCCGGGCTGAGCTCCAGGGGTGGCGGGAAAATCTGACTCGTGCCCAGGACGGGCCACCCTCCCTGGGCTGGCCGAGGGGGTGTGAGCGCATGGAGCTCTCAACCCACCGCCACCTTTTGGACTTTGCCATTTTTTGATGCCTTGGCTTCAGAGTCAAGCCCAGAGTCATGTTCTCCACCCTCTTTGAGCTTTATTTGCGTCCGGGAGAGACGCACACTTCCCGGCATGCCATTTTGAGTAAGGTCAGACCGTCTATTTCCTGGAGGTTTCGTGTTTTATTCAGAGTTCCACCCCCCCCAAGGGGGAGATTGAACTCGTTCCCCAGCCAGAGCTCACCCTCTCTGGCTCGGTTCACTGCCTTGAAGCACCGCTTTGCCAGTTTCACAGCTTGACACCAGAGTCAAGTCGTCCCCCTGCAACCACCGGCTCCGAGCCCAGGGAGGGAGGGAGGGAGGGTCCGCTCTCTCTCCTCTCCCACAGAAACCCCAAGGCCCGTTTTAGGACCGTCTTGGCTCCGGGCTGAGCTCCAGGGGTGGCGGGAAAATCTGACTCGTGCCCAGGACGGGCCACCCTCCCTGGGCTGGCCGAGGGGGTGTGAGCGCATGGAGCTCTCAACCCACCGCCACCTTTTGGACTTTGCCATTTTTTTGATGCCTTGGCTTCAGAGTCAAGCCCAGAGTCATGTTCTCCACCCTCTTTGAGCTTTATTTGCGTCCGGGAGAGACGCGCACTGCCCGGCATGCCATTTTGAGTAAGGTCAGACCGTCTTTTTCCTGGAGGTTTCGTGTTTTTCAGAGCTCCACCACAGGGGGAGATTGAACTCGTTCCCCAGCCAGAGCTCACCCTCTCTGGCTCGGTTCACTGCCTTGAAGCACCGCTTTGCCAGTTTCACAGCTTGACACCAGAGTCAAGTCGTCCCCCTGCAACCACCGGCTCCGAGCCCAGGGAGGGAGGGAGGGAGGGTCCGCTCTCTCTCCTCTCCCACAGAAACCCCAAGGCCCGTTTTAGGACCGTCTTCGCTCCGGGCTGAGCTCCAGGGGAGGCGGGAAAATCTGACTCGTGCCCAGGACGGGCCACCCTTCCTGGGCTGGCCGAGGAGGTGTGAGCGCATGGAGCTCCCAACCCATCAACACTTTATGGACTTTGTCGTTTTTGATGCCTCGCCTTCAGAGTCAAGCCCAGAGTCATGTTCTCCGCCCGCTTTGGGCTTTATTTGCGCCCGGGAGAGGCGCGCACTGCCCGGCATGCCGTTTTGAGTAAGATCAGACCGTCTTTTTCCTGGAGGTTTCGTGTTTTTCAGAGCTCCACCACAGGGGGAGGTTGAGCTCATTCCCCAGCCAGAGCTCACCCTCTCTGGCTCGGTCGACTGCCTCGAAGGCCCTGGATGTCCGAGACCACCGCACCATTTTGGACTCTGTCGTTTTGAGCTCATTCCCCAGCCAGAGCTCACCCTCTCTGGCTCAGGTTCACTGCCTTGAAGCGCCATTTTGACAGCTTGACACCAGAGTCAAGTCCTCCTCCAACCACCGGCTCCGAGGGAGGGAGGGAGGGTCCGCGCTCTCTCCTCTCCCACAGAAACCCCAAGGCCCGTTTTAGGACCGTCTTCGCTCCGGGCTGAGCTCCAGGGGAGGCGGGAAAATCTGACTCGTGCCCAGGACGGGCCACCCTTCCTGGGCTGGCCGAGGAGGTGTGAGCGCATGGAGCTCCCAACCCATCAACACTTTATGGACTTTGTCGTTTTTGATGCCTCGCCTTCAGAGTCAAGCCCAGAGTCATGTTCTCCGCCCGCTTTGGGCTTTATTTGCGCCCGGGAGAGGCGCGCACTGCCCGGCATGCCGTTTTGAGTAAGATCAGACCGTCTTTTTCCTGGAGGTTTCGTGTTTTTCAGAGCTCCACCACAGGGGGAGGTTGAGCTCATTCCCCAGCCAGAGCTCACCCTCTCTGGCTCGGTCGACTGCCTCGAAGGCCCTGGATGTCCGAGACCACCGCACCATTTTGGACTCTGTCGTTTTGAGCTCATTCCCCAGCCAGAGCTCACCCTCTCTGGCTCAGGTTCACTGCCTTGAAGCGCCATTTTGACAGCTTGACACCAGAGTCAAGTCCTCCTCCAACCACCGGCTCCGAGGGAGGGAGGGAGGGTCCGCGCTCTCTCCTCTCCCACAGAAACCCCAAGGCCTGTTTTAGGACCGTCTTCGCTCCGGGCTGAGCTCCAGGGGAGGCGGGAAAATCTGACTCGTGCCCAGGACGGGCCACCCTTCCTGGGCTGGCCGAGGAGGTGTGCGCGCATGGAGCTCCCAACCCATCAACACTTTATGGACTTTGTCGTTTTTGATGCCTCGCCTTCAGAGTCAAGCCCAGAGTCATGTTCTCCGCCCGCTTTGGGCTTTATTTGCGCCCGGGAGAGGCGCGCACTGCCCGGCATGCCGTTTTGAGTAAGATCAGACCGTCTTTTTCCTGGAGGTTTCGTGTTTTTCGGAGCTCCACCACAGGGGGAGGTTGAGCTCATTCCCCAGCCAGAGCTCACCCTCTCTGGCTCGGTCGACTGCCTCGAAGGCCCTGGATGTCCGAGACCACCGCACCATTTTGGACTCTGTCGTTTTGAAGGTTTTGGCTTCAGAGTCAAGCCCGGAGTCAATTTCTCTATGGGCGTCGAGCTTTATTGGTGCCCGGGAGAGGCGCGCACTGCCCGGCATGCCATTTTGAGTAAGATCAGACCGTCTTTTTCCTGGAGGTTTCGTGTTTTTCAGAGCTCCACCACAGGGGAGATTGAGCTCGTTCCCCAGCCAGAGCTCACCCTCTCTGGGTCAGGTTCACTGCCTTGAAGCACCACTTTTGCCAGTTTCACAGCTTGACACCAGAGTCAAGCCGTCCTTCTCCAACCACCGGCTCCGAGCCCAGGGAGGGAGGGTCCGCGCTCTCTCCTCTCCCACAGAAACCCCAAGGCCCGTTTTAGGACCGTCTTCGCTCCGGGCTGAGCTCCAGGGGAGGCGGGAAAATCTGACTCGTGCCCGGGACGGGCCACCCTTCCTGGGCTGGCCGAGGAGGTGTGAGCGCATGGAGCTCTCAACCCAACGCCACATTTTGGACTCTGTCATTTTTTGATGCCTTGGCTTCAGAGTCAAGCCCAGAGTCATGTTCTCCGCCCGCTTCGGGCTTTATTTGCGCCCGGGAGAGACGCGCACTGCCCGGCATGCCATTTTGAGTAAGATCAGACCGTCTTTTTCCTGGAGGTTTCGTGTTTTATTCAGAGCTCCACCACAGGGGAGATTGAGCTCATTCCCCAGCCAGAGCTCACCCTCTCTGGCTCAGGTTCACTGCCTTGAAGCACCACTTTGCCAGTTTCACAGCTTGACACCAGAGTCAAGTCGTCCCCCTGCAACCACCGGCTCCGAGCCCAGGAGGGAGGGAGGGAGGGAGGGAGGGTCCGCTCTCTCTCCTCTCCCACAGAAACCCCAAGGCCCGTTTTAGGACCGTCTTCGCTCCGGGCTGAGCTCCAGGGGAGGCGGGAAAATCTGACTCGTGCCCAGGACGGGCCACCCTTCCTGGGCTGGCCGAGGAGGTGTGAGCGCATGGAGCTCCCAACCCATCAACACTTTATGGACTTTGTCATTTTTGATGCCTCGGCTTCAGAGTCAAGCCCAGAGTCATGTTCTCCGCCCGCGTTGGGCTTTATTTGCGCCCGGGAGAGGCGCGCACTGCCCGGCATGCCGTTTTGAGTAAGATCAGACCGTCTTTTTCCTGGAGGTTTCGTGTTTTTCGGAGCTCCACCACAGGGGAGGTTGAGCTCATTCCCCAGCCAGAGCTCACCCTCTCTGGCTCGGTCGACTGCCTCGAAGGCCCTGGATGTCCGAGACCACCGCACCATTTTGGACTCTGCCGTTTTGAAGGTTTTGGCTTCAGAGTCAAGCCCGGAGTCAATTTCTCTATGGGCGTCGAGCTTTATTGGTGCCCGGGAGAGGCGCGCACTGCCCGGCATGCCATTTTGAGTAAGATCAGACCGTCTTTTTCCTGGAGGTTTCGTGTTTTATTCAGAGCTCCACCACAGGGGAGATTGAGCTCATTCCCCAGCCAGAGCTCACCCTCTCTGGCTCAGGTTCACTGCCTTGAACCACCACTTTGCCAGTTTCACAGCTTGACACCAGAGTCAAGTCGTCCCCCCTGCAACCACCGGCTCCGAGCCCAGGGAGGGAGGGAGGGTCCGCTCTCTCTCCTCTCCCACAGAAACCCCAAGGCCCGTTTTAGGACCGTCTTCGCTCCGGGCAGAGCTCCAGGGGAGGCGGGAAAATCTGACTCGTGCCCGGGACGGGCCACCCTTCCTGGGCTGGCCGAGGAGGTGTGAGCGCATGGAGCTCCCAACCCATCAACACTTTATGGACTTTGTCATTTTTGATGCCTCGGCTTCAGAGTCAAGCCCAGAGTCATGTTCTCCGCCCGCTTCGGGCTTTATTTGCGCCCGGGAGAGACGCGCACTGCCCGGCATGCCATTTTGAGTAAGATCAGACCGTCTTTTTCCTGGAGGTTTCGTGTTTTATTCAGAGCTCCACCACAGGGGAGATTGAGCTCATTCCCCAGCCAGAGCTCACCCTCTCTGGCTCAGGTTCACTGCCTTGAACCACCACTTGGGCTTTGCCATTTTCAGAGCTTGACACCAGAGTCAAGCCGTCCTCCTCCAACCACCGGCTCCGAGCCCAGGGAGGGAGGGAGGGAGGGAGGGTAGGTGCGCCCACTCGATCTCCTCTCCTCTCCTCTCCTCTCCCACAGAAACCCCAAGGCCCGTTTTAGGACCGTCTCGGCTCCGGGCTGAGCTCCAGGGGTGGCGGGCGGATCCGACCCGTGCCCGGGACGGGACGCCCTCCCTGGGCCGGCAGAGGAGACCCGGGCGCCTGGAGCTCTCCGCCACTCCGCACCTTTTGGGACTTTGGTTTTGGAGCGAGCTCGGCCCTGGAGTCAAGCCCAGGAGCCCGTGGCCCACCGGGGCAGAGCCGAGCTCCAGACTCCCAGGGAGAAGGAGGCACTCTCCCATCTCTCCCCGAAAACCAAGCCAGCCAGCCAGCCAGCCAGCCAGCCAGCCAGCCAGCCAGCCAGCCAGCCAGCCAGCCCCTGCCCCGACGGGCCCTCCGGGACCGCGGGGCAGAGAGCTCGTGGCCGGGAAAGGGAGCTCCGAGCCGGGAGCTTGGAGCCCGCCGTCCGGGCCGGGGGATGCAACCAGTCACCGGCACGTGCACTTTGCAAGACGGTGACCCCCCTGAAAACGGCTTAAAACGACCTTAACTCGGCGAAGGAGGGTCCTATCGAGACGGGGTTTTTATCAGCTTTTAGAGCGGGGCGAGACCTTTCCAACGAGCCCGCCCACGGCCTCGGGGGCCCCCGGGGGCCTTAGATACAAAAAATAAAAGGTCGAAAAAACCGTAAAACGCAAATATCTCGGCCGATCCTCGACGGATCCGGCGAACACCGGGCTCGTTGGATGCGTCTAGTCGAGCTGAAAAGATCCGTGCCGGTCCCGCGATTTTCCGTGCCGTTTTCGCGGAGATATCGGCGGAAAACCGGCGGGCGCGAGTCAAAATGGCGGACGCCGGTGACGTCACGGCCAATCGGAGAAAATCGCCCGTATCTCGGGAACGCGAGCACCCAGAGAGCTCAGATTTGGGTGAGGGGGTCCCGGGGGGGGCCTCGCCCGAACCCCAGGCCGGCGGGCCTCGGGGACGCCCCCTGCGGGATCGCCGCGGGCTGGGGCCCCCGACTTTGAACGGCTCTGGCTCGGGCGCCCGGGCGAGTTGGGCCGCGCGGGTGGGCCCGTTGGAAAGGCCCCGTCGGGCCCCGTCGGACGACCCCGGTCCGGGGAAGATCCGTCGAGGATCCACCGAGAGGCGAGCCGACGAAGGTCGCGCCTTCGACCGGCCCTGGCTCCCTGGCCCGGGGGCCCAGGGGCTCGGGGGTGGGCTCGTTGGACGGGCCCCCTCGAGACCTCGACGACGAGCCCGGTTTGAGATTTTTTCGCCCGGCGGTTCCCGAGATATTCGCCGAAAACGAAAACGAGCGCCCCGAGACGACCCGGACTTCCGAGGGCCGTGGCTCGGGGACCCGGCCGCCCAGAGGCGCCAAACTCGGGTCGGAGCGGCGTCTCGGCGGGCCCCTTCCGACGAGCCCACCCCCGAGCCCCGGGGCCCCCCGGGGCCGGAGAAAAGGGGCCCCGCAGAACGAGGCGCGCCTCGGAAGGAAAGGTCCGGGGGCCCCGGGGAGGCGGGGTCCGAGAGGGCCCGGGGGGACCCCCCGACACCCGAAAGGGCGAGCCGCTGGGACCTCCCCCTCCCGAGATACGGGCCTTTTCGTCCGAAAGTCCCTCGCGCTCGACCGGGCCCCTCTCGGGACCGGGAGGGCCCGGAGGCTCGGGACGCCGGGCGCCGGGAGCCCCCGAGGGGACGCTACTTCTCCCGCCGTCCCGAGCCCCGGGGACCTCCCGGTCCCGAGATACGGCCACTTCCTGTCCGGCTTCGACCCGGCGTAACTCCGGAAGTGAGCCGAGTCGGGGCTCCAAACTCCGGGTGTGTGGGGAGTCCCCCGGGACCCCCCCGTGACCGGTGTATGGAGCCCCGACTCGGCTTGGTCCCGGAGATA
Source organism: Semotilus atromaculatus (assembly GCA_031834385.1). Lineage (NCBI taxonomy): Eukaryota > Metazoa > Chordata > Actinopteri > Cypriniformes > Leuciscidae > Semotilus > Semotilus atromaculatus. The sequence goes on along the minus strand of JAULUF010000190.1, from coordinate 19,960 downwards.
CGGTCACTTCCTGTCCAGCTTCGACCGGGCGTAACTCGGAGAGGAAGCCGAGTCGGGGCTCCAAACTCCGGGTGTGTGGGGAGTCCCCAGAGACCCCCCCGTGACCGGTGTATGGAGCCCCAACTCGGCTCGGTCCCGGAGATACGGGCACTTCCTGTCCAGCTTTGACCGGGCGTAACTCGGAGAGGAAGCCGAGTTGGGGCTCCAAACTCCGGGTGTGTGGGGAGTCCCCCGAGGCCCCCCCGTGACCGGTGTATGGAGCCCCAACTCGGCTTGGTCCCAGAGATATGGCAGCTTGAAGTTTCAACTTTGACCGGACGTAACTCGGAGAGGAAGCCGAGGTGGGGCTCCAAACTCCGGGTGTGTGGGGAGTCCCCCGAGACCCCCCTGTGGACAGTGTATGGAGCCCCAACTCGGCTTGGTCCCAGAGATGCACCGGTTCAAACTTAAACACTCAGCTTGACCCTACCTTAAGAGAGTCATAGTTAGTCCCTACTCTGCCCAAAAATAAAAAAGCCGAGTTGGGCCTCCATACTATGGGCCTGGGGGGGGGACCCCTAGGAGACCCCCATGTGCCCAGTGTATGGAGCCCCAACTCGGCTTGGTCCCAGAGATACACAGGTTCAAACTTAAACACTCAGCTTGACCCTACCTTAAGAGAGTCATAGTTAGTCCCTACTCTGCCCAAAAATAAAAAAGCCGAGTTGGGCCTCCATACTGTGGGCCTGGGGGGGACCCCTAGGAGACCCCCATGTGCCCAGAGTACGGAGCCCCAACTCGGCTTCCTCAGTGAGATGCACCGGTTCAAACTTAAACACTCAGCTTGACCCTACCTTAAGAGAGTCATAGTTAGTCCCTACTCTGCCCAAAAATAAAAAAGCCGAGTTGGGCCTCCATACTATGGGCCTGGGGGGGGACCCCTAGGAGACCCCCATGTGCCCAGTGTATGGAGCCCCAACTCGGCTTGGTCCCAGAGATACACAGGTTCAAACTTAAACACTCAGCTTGACCCTACCTTAAGAGAGTCATAGTTAGTCCCTACTCTGCCCAAAAATAAAAAGCCGAGTTGGGCCTCCATACTATGGGCCTGGGGGGGACCCCTAGGAGACCCCCATGTGCCCAGAGTACGGAGCCCCAACTCGGCTTCCTCAGTGAGATGCACCGGTTCAAACTTAAACACTCAGCTTGACCCTACCTTAAGAGAGTCATAGTTAGTCCCTACTCTGCCCAAAAATAAAAAGCCGAGTTGGGCCTCCATACTATGGGCCTGGGGGGGACCCCTAGGAGACCCCCATGTGCCCAGAGTACGGAGCCCCAACTCGGCTTGGTCCCAGAGATACACAGGTTCAAACTTAAACACTCAGCTTGACCCTACCTTAAGAGAGTCATAGTTAGTCCCTACTCTGCCCAAAAATAAAAAAAGCCGAGTTGGGCCTCCGTACTGTGGGCCTGGGGGGGACCCCTAGGAGACCCCCATGTGCCCAGAGTACGGAGCCCCAACTCGGCTTCCTCAGTGAGATGCACCGGTTCGAACTTAAACACTCAGCTTGACCCTACCTTAAGAGAGTCATAGTTAGTCCCTACTCTGCCCAAAAATAAAAAGCCGAGTTGGGCCTCCATACTATGGGCCTGGGGGGGACCCCTAGGAGACCCCCATGTGCCCAGAGTACGGAGCCCCAACTCGGCTTGGTCCCAGAGATACACAGGTTCAAACTTAAACACTCAGCTTGACCCTACCTTAAGAGAGTCATAGTTAGTCCCTACTCTGCCCAAAAATAAAAAAAGCCGAGTTGGGCCTCCGTACTGTGGGCCTGGGGGGGACCCCTAGGAGACCCCCATGTGCCCAGAGTACGGAGCCCCAACTCGGCTTCCTCAGTGAGATGCACCGGTTCGAACTTAAACACTCAGCTTGACCCTACCTTAAGAGAGTCATAGTTAGTCCCTACTCTGCCCAAAAACAAAAAAGCCGAGTTGGGCCTCCGTACTGTGGGCCTGGGGGGGACCCCTAGGAGACCCCCATGTGCCCAGAGTACGGAGCCCCAACTCGGCTTCCTCAGTGAGATGCACCGGTTCGAACTTAAACACTCAGCTTGACCCTACCTTAAGAGAGTCATAGTTAGTCCCTACTCTGCCCAAAAATAAAAAAGCCGAGTTGGGCCTCCGTACTGTGGGCCTGGGGGGGACCCCTAGGAGACCCCCATGTGCCCAGAGTACGGAGCCCCAACTCGGCTTCCTCAGTGAGATGCACCGGTTCAAACTTAAACACTCAGCTTGACCCTACCTTAAGAGAGTCATAGTTAGTCCCTACTCTGCCCAAAAAATAAAAAGCCGAGTTGGGCCTCCATACTGTGGGCCTGGGGGGGGGACCATGAGCACGGAGCCCCGACTCGGCTTCGATGCACGCACACCCAACCCAGAGTCAAGCTTACTCCCACGCTGCTCCGGCCAGGGACCCACCCA
>JAULUF010000190.1:0-7500 GCA_031834385.1 Semotilus atromaculatus | reverse complement strand
GCGACGGCCCGAAGGAGGGGGTGCGCCCCTCCGGGCCCCGGGCAACCCTGAGGCGCCCGCGTTTGTTTTCCGATGCCCTTGTCCCGACGTCTACGGATCTGACTGTGACCGGGGGAGACGATCCTTCCTCCCTGTGTTACGGCCAGGGAGGTCTGGCGAGCTCGGGGCTCTTTTTGTTGTTCTGCATGCATGCGAGTTCTTTTCTCCAGGGGTGCAACCAAGCCCCTGGAGTTCGTTTTGCCCGTTTACCCAGACCGACAAGCATATGGTGAAAGTGTGCGCCTACACTCCAGGATGGACCGAGGAGCCCCGTACGGCGAACCGCAGGCGCGCGTGGTTTCCTACACACGGGTCTCGCTCCGTTCGGGCCTGGGGCTCGAGACGTCACGGCCGCTCGTAGGGCGCGCTGGGGAAACGACCGCCGGGGCCGGAGGGCGGGAGGCCTCTGGATCGAGGCCGTAACTGGGAAGGGTGCCTTTCTGGCGGGGAGGAGCGAGGCGAAGGGTCGGCTCGAAGAGCAGAGGGGTGTCGGCCCATCCCTGCCGTCCGAACCTTCCCCGCGCGCACGCGGCCTCCCTTTGCGGACGTCCTTTTCAGACGGGCCATCTGAGTCTCCCGAGGTGGAAAGCATCTCGCGTCGACGCGCAGAGCGGGGAGGAGCGATCTGCCCAAAGCGGTCTCTCGACCGGGCAGGGGCCGTCCCCAGGCGCGTCCCAAGTTCCGTTCGACCAGGCTACCCCCAAGCAAGCGACGGCCCGAAGGAGGGGGTGCTCCCCTCCGGGCCCCGGGCAACCCTGAGGCGCCCGCGTGGTTGTCCGTTGCCCTTGTCCCGACGTCTTCTGATCCGATCCCTTCCTTCCTCCCTCCCTGTGTTACGGCCAGGGAGGTCTGGCGAGCGCGGAGCTCTTTTGGTTCTTGCCCATATGTGTATATAGTCCCTTTTTATGAGGAGGAGGAATTTCCTCCAGAGTGTCTTTCAAACTTTTGCACGCCCAGGACGGTGCGCCATGGTCTGGACGCCCGCCTGGAGGGGGATCTGGGCACCCAAACCAGAACCCTCCTTTCCTGGAAGTCTCAAGCCCGCACATAGTTAATGGGCTGGGTCAGACCGCTTCCCCACCCAGTCTGACCACCACGGTTCACCAAGCCGTGTGTTTTTGATTGTTTCTTTGTTTGCCTCGCACCGACCGGAGCCTCGTCAGCTCCACGACAACGCCCCAAAGGGAGGGGTTTTTATTTATTTTTCTCTCCAGGGGTGCACCAAGCCCCTGGAGTTGGTTTTGCCGTTTACCCAGACCGACCGTTCGACAAGCATATGGTATTATGTGTGTGTCTACACTCCAGGATGGACCGAGGAGCCCCGTACGGCGAACCGCAGGCGCGCGTGGTTTCCTACACACGGGTCTCGCTCCGTTCGGGCCTGGGGCTCGAGACGTCACGGCCGCTCGTAGGGCGCGCTGGGGAAACGACCGCCGGGGCCGGAGGGCGGGAGGCCTCTGGATCGAGGCCGTAACCGGGAAGGGTGCCTTTCGGGCGGGGAGGAGCGAGGCGAAGGGTCGGCTCGAAGAGCAGAGGGGTGTCGGCCCATCCCTGCCGCCCGAACCTTCCCCGCGCGCACGCGGCCTCCCTTTGCGGACGTCCTTTTCAGACGGGCCATCTGAGTCTCCCGAGGTGGAAAGCATCTCGCGTCGACGCGCAGAGCGGGGAGGAGCGATCTGCCCAAAGCGGTCTCTCGACCGGGCAGGGGCCGTCCCCAGGCGCGTCCCAAGTTCCTATCGACCAGGCTACCCCGAAGAAAGCGACGGCCCGAAGGAGGGGGTGCTCCCCTCCGGGCCCCGGGCAACCCTGAGGCGCCCGCGTGGTTGTCCGTTGCCCTTGTCCCGACGTCTTCTGATCCGATCCTTCCTCCCTCCCTGTGTTACGGCCAGGGAGGTCTGGCGAGCACGGAGCTCTTTTAGGTTCTTGCGTGGGATTTTTCATTTGGACATGGTCCGTTTTTATGAGGATGCATTTCCTCCAGAGTGTCTTTCAAACTTTGCACGCCCAGGACGGAACGCCTTCGCCTGGACGCACGCCCTGGGCACCGGGAGGGAGTATCTGGGTGAGCAAACCAGACCCCTCCTTTCCTGGAAGTCTCACGCCCGCACAAAGTGCACTGTTCATGGGCAGAGTCAGACCGCTTCCCCGTCCGGTCTGACCACCACGGTTGGCCAAGCCGTGTCGTGTGTTGTGTGTTTCTCGCCTTGTTTGTTTGCCCCGTACCGACCGGAGCCTCGTCAGCTCCACGACAACACCCCAAAGGGAGGGGTTTTTTTAATTTTTCTCTCCAGGGGTGCACCAAGCCCCTGGAGTTGGCTTTGCCGTTTACCCAGACCGACCGTTCGACAAGCATATGGTATTATGTGTGTGTCTACACTCCAGGATGGACCGAGGAGCCCCGTACGGTGAACCGCAGGCGCGCGTGGCTTCCTACACACGGGTCTCGCTCCGTTCGGGCCTGGGGCTCGAGACGTCACGGCCGCTCGTAGGGCGCGCTGGGGAAACGACCGCCGGGGACGGAGGGCGGGAGGCCTCTGGATCGAGGCCGTAATCGGGAAGGGTGCCTTTCGGGCGGGGAGGAGCGAGGCGAAGGGTCGGCTCGAAGAGCAGAGGGGTGTCGGCCCATCCCTGCCGTCCGAACCTTCCCCGCGCGCACGCGGCCTCCCTTTGCGGACGTCCTTTTCAGACGGGCCATCTGAGTCTCCCGAGGTGGAAAGCATCTCGCGTCGACGCGCAGAGCGGGGAGGAGCGATCTGCCCAAAGCGGTCTCTCGACCGGGCAGGGGCCGTCCCCAGGCGCGTCCCAAGTTCCGTTCGACCAGGCTACCCCCAAGCAAGCGACGGCCCGAAGGAGGGGGTGCTCCCCTCCGGGCCCCGGGCAACCCTGAGGCGCCCGCGTGGTTGTCCGTTGCCCTTGTCCCGACGTCTTCTGATCCGATCCTTCCTCCCTCCCTGTGTTACGGCCAGGGAGGTCTGGCGAGCACGGAGCTCTTTTGGTTCTTGCCCATATGTGTGTGTATATAGTCCCTTTTTATGAGGAGGAGGAATTTCCTCCAGAGTGTCTTTCAAACTTTTGCACGCCCAGGACGGTGCGCCATGGTCTGGACGCCCGCCTGGAGGGGGATCTGGGTACCCAAACCAGAACCCTCCTTTCCTGGAAGTCTCACGCCCGCACATAGTGCATTGTTACTGGGCTGGGTCAGACCGCTTCCCCGTCCGGTCTGACCACCACGGTTTCGCCAAGCCGTGTCGTGTGTTTCTTGCCTTGTTTGTTTGCCTCGTACCGACCGGAGCCTCGTCAACTCCTCGACAACACCCCAAAGGGAAGGGGTTTTTTTTCTTAAATTGTTCTCTCCAGGGGTGTCCCAAGTCCCTGAGAGTCTTTTTGCCATTTACCCAGACCGACAAGCATATGGTAGCATTGTGTGTGTCTATACTCCAGGATGGACCGAGGAGCCCCGGCCGGCGAACCGCGCGGCGCGTCCACCGGGGCCGTCCGCCGGGGCCAGAGGGGGAGGCCTCTGGATCGAGGCCGTAACCGGGAAGGGTGCTTTTCGGGCGGGGAGGAGCGAGGCGAAGGGTCGGCTCGAAGACTGGAGCAGAGGGGTGTCGGCCCATCCCTGCCGTCCGAACCTTCCCCGCGCGCCCGCCGCCACCACCGCCCTCTGCGGACGTCCGTTTCAGACGGGCCATCTGAGTCTCCCGAGGTGGAAAGCATCTCGCGTCGACGCGCAGAGCGGGGAGGAGCGATCTGCCCAAAGCGGTCTCTCGACCGGGCAGGGGCCGTCCCCAGGCGCGTCCAAAGTTCCTATCGACCAGGCGACCCCAGAGCGACGGCCCGAAGGAGGGGGGTGCGCTCCTCCGGGCCCCGGGCAACCCGGAGGCGCCCGCGTTTGTTTTCCGATGCCCTTGTCCCGACGTCTACGGATCTGACTGTGACCCGGGGGGGGGGGGGGGAGGCGATGCCCTTGTCCCTCGCTTCTGCCTCGTACCGATGGGAGCCCCGTGCGCTCTCCCCGGTAAATCCCCAAAGGTCCGTTTTAGGACCGTCTCGGCTCCGGGCGGAGCTCCGGTAGGGACACCGGCCTGACTGTGCCCGGGACCGAGGCACTCTCCCTGGGCTGGCCAGGGAGCTCTGACAGCATGGAGCTCTCGGCACACGTCACTTTCTCAGACTCTGTCGTTTTACCGACTTTGACCGCAGAGCCAAGCCCGCCATGGGCGCTCACCCTCTCTGGCTCGGTTCACTGCCTCGAAGCACCGCTTTGTCATTTTCACAGCTTGACACCAGAGTCAAGTCGTCCGAGTCCAGGGAGGGAGGGTCCGCTCTCTCCTCTCCCACAGAAGCCCCAAGGTCCGTTTTAGGACCGACTCTGCTCCGTGCTGAGCTCCGGCAGGGACACCGGCCTGCCTGTGCCCGGGACCGAGGCACCCTCGCCGGACTGGCCGGGGAGCTCTGACGGCATGGAGCTCTCGGCACACGTCACTTTCTCGGACTCTGTCCTTTTACCGACTTTGACCGCAGAGCCAAGCCCGCCATGGGCGCTTGAGCTCGATTCGTGCCCAGGAAAGCCGCGCTCTACCTGGGATGCCCTTTTGCGTAAGATCAGACCGTCTTTTTCCTGGAGGTTTCGTGTTTTATTCAGAGTTCCACCCCAAGGGGGATATTGAACTCGTTCCCCAGCCAGAGCTCACCCTCTCTGGCTCGGTTCACTGCCTTGAACCACCGCTTTGCCATTTTCACAGTTTGACACCAGAGTCAAGTCGTCCGAGCCCAGGGAGGGAGAGTCCGCTCTCTCCTCTCCCACAGAAGCCCCAAGGTCCGTTTTAGGACCGTCTCGGCTCCGGGCGGAGCTCCGGCAGGGACACCGATCTGACTGTGCCCGGGACCGAGGCACTCTCCCTGGGCTGGCCAGGGAGCTCTGACAGCATGGAGCTCTCAACCCACTGCGCATTTTTGGACTCTGTCGTTTTTCAAAATTTGACAGCAGAGTCAAGCCCGGGGGCTTCTCTCTCTACTCGGGATGCATCCTTTTCGGTAACCTAGCCTGCCATTGTTTTCCCGGGGGGGGGGGGGGGGGGGGGGGGGGGGGTGTTCCGTGCTTCCAGAGACCCCACCGCAGTGGGGGTGATTGCACATCGCTCTCTCGCTCTCCCGGAGGCCCTCTCCTCCAGGACTTCCAGAGTTCCAACCAACCCTGGCTTTCTTTACACCCACCCAGAACGACTCTGAGTGGGGCTCACGACGGTCTGACGATAGGGGGGGGGTGTGCCTCCACCTCACTATCCCCCCTCCTTACAGCCCCCAAGGTCCGTTTTAGGACCGACTCTGCTCCGTACTGAGCTCCGGCAGGGACACCGGCCTGCCTGTGCCCGGGACCGAGGCACCCTCGCCGGGCTGGCCGGGGAGCTCTGACGGCATGGAGCTCTCGGCACACGTCACTTTCTCGGACTCTGTCCTTTTACCGACTTTGACCGCAGAGCCAAGCCCGCCATGGGCGCTTGAGCTCGATTCGTGCCCAGGAAAGCCGCGCTCTACCTGGGATGCCCTTTTGCGTAAGATCAGACCGTCTTTTTCCTGGAGGTTTCGTGTTTTATTCAGAGTTCCACCCCAAGGGGGATGTTGAACTCGTTCCCCAGCCAGAGCTCACCCTCTCTGGCTCGGTTCACTGCCTTGAAGCACCGCTTTGCCATTTTCACAGCTTGACACCAGAGTCAAGTCGCCCGAGCCCAGGGAGGGAGAGTCCGCTCTCTCTCTCCTCTCCCACAGAAGCCCCAAGGTCCGTTTTAGGACCGTCTCGGCTCCGGGCGGAGCTCCGGCAGGGACACCGGCCTGCCTGTGCCCGGGACCGAGGCACTCTCCCTGGGCTGGCCAGGGAGCTCTGACAGCATGGAGCTCTCAACCCACTGCGCATTTTTGGACTCTGTCGTTTTTCAAAATTTGACAGCAGAGTCAAGCCCGGGGGCTTCTCTCTCTACTCGGGATGCATCCTTTTCGGTAACCTAGCCTGCCATTGTTTTCCCGGGGGGGGGGGTGTTCCGTGCTTCCAGAGACCCCACCGCAGTGGGGGTGATTGCACATCGCTCTCTCTCGCTCTCCCGGAGGCCCTCTCCTCCAGGACTTCCAGAGTTCCAACCAACCCTGGCTTTCTTTACACCCACCCAGAACGACTCTGAGTGGGGCTCACGACGGTCTGACGATAGGGGGGGGGGGTGTGCCTCCACCTCACTATCCCCCCTCCTTACAGCCCCCAAGGTCCGTTTTAGGACCGACTCTGCTCCGTACTGAGCTCCGGCAGGGACACCGGCCTGCCTGTGCCCGGGACCGAGGCACCCTCGCCGGGCTGGCCGGGGAGCTCTGACGGCATGGAGCTCTCGGCACACGTCACTTTCTCGGACTCTGTCCTTTTACCGACTTTGACCGCAGAGCCAAGCCCGCCATGGGCGCTTGAGCTCGATTCGTGCCCAGGAAAGCCGCGCTCTACCTGGGATGCCCTTTTGCGTAAGATCAGACCGTCTTTTTCCTGGAGGTTTCGTGTTTTATTCAGAGTTCCACCCCAAGGGGGATGTTGAACTCGTTCCCCAGCCAGAGCTCACCCTCTCTGGCTCGGTTCACTGCCTTGAAGCACCGCTTTGCCATTTTCACAGCTTGACACCAGAGTCAAGTCGTCCCCCTGCAACCACCGGCTCCGAGCCCAGGGAGGGAGGGAGGGAGGGAGGGAGGGTCCGCTCTCTCTCCTCTCCCACAGAAACCCCAAGGCCCGTTTTAGGACCGTCTTCGCTCCGGGCTGAGCTCCAGGGGTGGCGGGAAAATCTGACTCGTGCCCAGGACGGGCCACCCTCCCTGGGCTGGCCGAGGGGGTGTGAGCGCATGGAGCTCTCAACCCACCGCCACCTTTTGGACTTTGCCATTTTTTGATGCCTTGGCTTCAGAGTCAAGCCCAGAGTCATGTTCTCCACCCTCTTTGAGCTTTATTTGCGTCCGGGAGAGACGCACACTTCCCGGCATGCCATTTTGAGTAAGGTCAGACCGTCTATTTCCTGGAGGTTTCGTGTTTTATTCAGAGTTCCACCCCCCCCAAGGGGGAGATTGAACTCGTTCCCCAGCCAGAGCTCACCCTCTCTGGCTCGGTTCACTGCCTTGAAGCACCGCTTTGCCAGTTTCACAGCTTGACACCAGAGTCAAGTCGTCCCCCTGCAACCACCGGCTCCGAGCCCAGGGAGGGAGGGAGGGAGGGTCCGCTCTCTCTCCTCTCCCACAGAAACCCCAAGGCCCGTTTTAGGACCGTCTTGGCTCCGGGCTGAGCTCCAGGGGTGGCGGGAAAATCTGACTCGTGCCCAGGACGGGCCACCCTCCCTGGGCTGGCCGAGGGGGTGTGAGCGCATGGAGCTCTCAACCCACCGCCACCTTTTGGACTTTGCCATTTTTTTGATGCCTTGGCTTCAGAGTCAAGCCCAGAGT
>JAULUF010000189.1:0-17892 GCA_031834385.1 Semotilus atromaculatus | reverse complement strand
TTTATTTTTGTAATGGTATCTGAGTTTTTGCAAGGTTGATACATGGCTATAGCCTACTTTAGTGTAGTTTAATGTAAAACAATACGAAGTGTGGGATTTATGAGGAAAAAAACAATGTTGCGGACTTGAGCGCTCTGAAAGTGGCACTAAAAGATGCTTTAAAACTCAGAGACATCAAACAGAAAGCACAAAACCTTTCTTTACCCTGAATTTCGTTTTGTATTAATTGTATCTTAATTTTAATCAATGTTTCATCAACCAATTGCCTGGATTTAATAAATAAGAAGTAAATATAGCAGACGATAGATAAGAAACGGAGGCGCCGGCGCGTGAACTGGAGCTCGTCTCATAAATGAATGAAACTCAGCATATAAGGTATCCTACTCGCCTCACATCTCTACATTTAAACAGAACAATTCAAAACTAAAGAAAACAGACAACAGACTGCTCTCTGCTTATGTAATCCTTATGAAATGTGCATTTCTCTCTGGCGCGTTCACTGCTGAAGATCGCGAGTCAGCATAGTCAACTTCATCCGACAAAGAAAACACTTGTTTATTAATAAACAATTAAAATATCTCCTTGCTTTATTTATACATATTCATAATCATTACTTTTGCCAGTTCTTTGTGACAGCTTTTAGGTGCTTTATTGGCAGCGCAGCTTACATGTTATGAGTCGCCACCGCATCACCGCACCCACCAGAATAGGCCTGTATATAAAATTCGGGTATATATAGTCAGAATTTATTTATATACAGGCCATTAAAAAAAAAAATATATATATATATATATATATATATATATAATATATATATAGCCTATTTGTATATGTTGCCCCCTCATTTAAAGACGGGACCCCCCCAAAAATAAAATTCTGGCTACGATCCCTGCTCCCATGTCCTCCAGTAAAATATAAAACAAAAAAAGGGCAATAGCCAATTCTGTCTCCATAGCTGTTTACTCAATTTTATCAAATGAATGATCAGGATGGTAGCTGTACTCTCGCACCGTTGCTTGGCGCCAGGAGCGGTAATCGGGAACACCTGGTTGCGCAATTAGGAAATCCCACGAAGGCTGCATGGTGCGTCCTTCGAAGGCTGGGTAGGCTGGGTCCTTCGAAAGACGCGTCCTTCACATTGGGACACAGCTTATATTGACGCAGCAGGCAGCAAACAGGGTTGCCAGATGCCAGCAAGGTTTTCCAGCCCAAAACCTCGTCAAAACCCGCGAGAATTAACAAAAAAACGCCCAATTTTGTGCCCAAAAACTGTGAAATCATTAACAAGCTTTAAAATTACCCATTGTGTACTTTTGCGTCCATTCGTTTTTCCTTTTTTAACCGGTACCCAATTGAAAAACGAAATTTGAACTGTATACACCAAATGCTGCGCAAAAAATAATAATATTGAAGTATTTTCAAGACTTTTTGCCCCTTTATTAAACTCTTAAAATATTCACAAATTAATATGTGTATCCCGCAGTACTGAATGAAAAGAGCCATAGGCCTACTCTCGAACCATACAGAGAGGTGATTTAGGCTGTGATTTATAATCTGAAAAAATAACGAGGCATTTTAATTGTTTTTAATAAACTATGTTTTCTAAATCATTGTCGGCTGGAAATATACCTCCATCTCCGCTGTAAAGCGGATGCGCCCTTAGAGAGAAATTCATATGGATTACATAATCAGACAGTATTTGCTTTTGATTCGAATTGGTTCTTTAAAAGTGGACATTTCAAGCATTAGCTTACATAGGCTATATTTTGTTTCAGTTCAGTTTTGAGACGCGATCCAGTTCACGGAGACCATGAATTTCATGGCATGAAAGCCTGATTGTTTTCTTTTATTTAACAAAACGTTTTCTAGTTATTGTGAGTTTACACTAATAAAAGTATTTGCGAATGATGTATTATTATTTTCTGTATGACCAGAATGATAGAGTATTTTAAGTTGTTTCCACTGTTGATAGGACAACTCAAGTGTTCGCGCCGGCGCCTTCATGTCATGCAGTGTGCGCTACACACTCCGGACAAACTTGGATAAGCACTTGGAAAATAATAAAAATAGATTGCAAAACCACCAATCTGGCAACCCTGGTAGGAAAAAAATAACAATAATGCCTCCGACTGGAAGCGTCGCATATTTCACTCTAAAATAACTATCAAAATAAAAGTCCTGCAATAGAAGTCTTATTTCTCCAGGAGCCTTTTATACATCTACAGTGTCTATATGTTAACTAATTTAAGTTGGTATGATCGGCGCTGGAATAGCACTGCACCAAGTTCAATTGTAGTGAATTTCCTCTCACACATTAGAGTGCCATATGCTAATTTTAATCTAACAAAATTTCCTCTAGCGCCGGAGTGTCCCTTCCTTTCAAAGAGAAGACGGAGATCACTGGGTGAGAATCTGCTCTTATGATTTTTAAACCCTTTTTATGTTTTTGGAGTTTATCTCTGCTGTTGTTTTTCAATCACTGTGACTTGAATGGACCCTGTATTGGAATAAAGTTAATATTATCTTGAGGATTATAAGAATATGCTAGTAATGATCCAGCTATGATGTCTACAGAGCCCCTAACGGAAAAAAAAATTAGATGAGAGGAAAAAAAATATGACAATGCTTTTGGTTTCTCTAACCAATGTATGGCAATAAATAATTGTACTGATCCTTGAAACATGTCCCACTAAGAAAAGTACAAATTCTGTTGGAAAATAATAACACTTTCATGCATAAAAATAATCAAGGTTATAATCAGGGGGTCCTTTGCACATATGTAAGGTTGTTTTATAGGTTTATTTTAAATTTGTATTAATTTAATGATTATATGCTGGCCCGTTGCCTACAAAATCAGTTGTCCTCGGATAGGAGATAATCATTCAATCATCATCAACTTGATTAAAAAAACAAAAAGTAATAATTGAATTGAATAATATCTTTACCACATGAACGAGTACATTGCATTATGTATTAAAAACTACAAACAGTGAGTTTTTAACAATATTTACTATTATTTTGTGGTTGCTCAAAATGTGTCCCACATATTCGTCACCACCGTCAGATATTTATAAAAAGCAATAAAATCAGGCAACTACAAGGTCAACTACATTCCTGAGGACCCCATTTTCAAACCTTCAGCTCTACTGCATGCATCAAGATCACTCAAGCTCCCGTAACTTGTTCATATTTTTGGACACTGCTAGTGTCACAACCATAACATGTCAACACCGTCTCTTTTGTATAAAAAATATTAGATTAGATTATGACATAAGTGTATACTTTTTAAAAAGAGGTCTGAAGTAGCTACAGAGGGGAAAACAAGATGGCTAATGTGAACAACTCATGCATATCATGTGAAAGAGTAGGTTTTTGTCACCACCGTCAGACGTCACCACCGTCAGGTTTTCTGTCTGACGGTGGTGACAAAAACCTCCAAATGGTCCTCAATGGAGGCTAGAATATAATTGTTGATCACAATAAATACCAATATAAGCTGTAATGTATTTTATAGGGTTGGGCCGATAGACGATATCATCGTCCATCGTGATGGCTGACAGACATCACGATGTTAAGCTGACATCGCGATTCCCCCCGCCCCCTCCCCCATGTTTCCATGGTGACGCGCCATGCTTGGCACGTGATTCACCACCGCCAAATTAGCGCTGTATAACAGATGTAGCGCTTTTACTTACTCTGCGTGTCTGATATGAATAAAACCCGTCGGCAAATATATTTGAATGGGTTGTTATTCCTGCTTCCATAGACACCATTGTGTATTTTACAAACTATACATGTATGGTTTTGCTATAAATTATATGTATTTAAATGTTTGAAACCTAAAATAAACATTATGTGGTTAAAAACACTGAATAGTTGTGATATGACAAGCGCTGAGCGCATCCATCTTTGGCTCAGCCAGCCACAGCGCGAAAGCACAGTTTGAATCTGGCAGTGATGTCACGTCACTGTACATTCGCTCCTTAGTGGTCAGCTGGTGCAGAGCGTGCCGAAATCAAAATTGCTGATGAGATGTAGAGGAAAATATCTCCGCGTCGTGCCTAACAACGCCCCTTAGCTGTTCTAAATCCACTGTGAAGGCTTTGCAAGGTTTTGAAAAATTAGAATTTTAGCCCCGCCCCTCCTCCCGGCTTTTTCTGCTATAGCAATTGTGTTTTACAAACACAGAGTTACAGCAGCCAATGAAAAGCTAAAGTAAGAAGAACTGGGACCAAGAGCCCAACTAAAGCAAACACTGATCACTACACTGGTGACACTCCAAATGACACAAATATCAGCATCTAAACCTCTGTTAATTCTCACTAAGATCTTCTGTAGATGTCAGACAGAAATAGTTAAATCTGTATGTTATGTCTGTGATTAAGTTCAGCACAAGTGTCTGAGACAGAAAGTCTTTCCTTCAGATCTGGTTTCTCTCATGATCCAGAGATGTGTGATTTACAGAAGTGTCTTTTATGTTCATGATTTTTGGACAAACACAAACTGAGTTGCTTTTCAATTACATTGAAATAAACATGAGTTTTAATTTAATGCATCCTGACAGTGTTTATTTGGTCCAGAAACAGTATAAATTGTCTAAATGAGACCATAAATGATGTTGAAAATATGTCCACAATGGCCACATTTGAACTAGTTTAACCTTGTAAGAAGGGTCCATGAACGTCTATATCAGACGTCCAGAACACGTCAACAATAAGACGTCATAAAACGTTACATTCTGGCTCCTCAGGGGACGTCTATTCAACATCCGACTTTGTGACAAAGACGTTGAAAAGACATCTTTTGGACATTAAATCGTTTAGTGGGATCTAGGAATAAAAAAAACTCAGGAATCACCAAGAAAAAACAACAACTCATAAACCCCTCCATCAAGAAAACTCTGCTGTTCCACAACGCACTCATTCATGAATTGAAACAAAACAAGTCTGCCCACAAGAACAAGAACTTGACTCTGTCAGGCAAGGTTCTGAAAAAATACTGGCAAAGGAGCACGAATGACAACTGACAAACAGGACACAATCAACACTATATAAGAAAATAAAGCATCAGATAATGATTCTGACTGATACAGTATTGAACCTCCAAGGAGTTCACCAAGAAGGAACCAAGTGTGAAGCTCAGTTATTCATCCTTCTTTGCCTTACGTCCATTCTATGTGACAGCACCAAGACCGTCGGATCGTAAGACATGCCAATGTCAGTACCATGACAATGCTAAGCTGATGCTTGAAGTCTTAAGAGAAAACGGTGTCGTCAAGTCTAGCAAACTGGAAGATAGTTTTGAACTTGTCTGCTGTTCACAGACAAGTGAGGCATGTCTTCTGCGCTCCTGCACCTGGTGTCTTTCACAAACATACACTTCCCACACCACAGCAAGACCAGACCAATGTTGAATGGCAGCAATGGGAACGAGTTCAGGATCAAACCACAGATCGGCTCCACTTCAACACAAGACGTGTGATGCACAGTGGCATGCTGGGAGAGCTTATCCAACGATATGAAGACAAACTGAAGACAGAAACAACAACACACGTGTGCTCAGTTCAGAAACAGTCCAGAGAGTACAGGAGCATGATTGACAAGTGCAATGATAGCAGAGTAATTGTGCATGTGGACTCTTCTGAGGCGTGGAAATGCAAGTATAGTTCTGAGGTACAGTCATGCCATTTTGGTCAGAACCTCTCACAGCTCAACCTGCACACTGGCATGTACTATAACTATACAAAAGAACAGAAGACAGGCTTTTGCACAGTATCAGAATCCAAGCGACAAGATGCATCTGCCATTTGGACTCGCATGGAACCAGTCCTGACAGATATTCGTTTAAAGTTTCCAAAAGTTGATACTATTCACTTTTGGTCAGATGGCCCCAGCAAAGCAATCCAAGAACAAGAAGAACTTTTCTCTCCTCTGCAGTGTCCCTCCAACTCTAGGTTTCAAGAGAACAACCTGGAACTTCTTTCCCACCTCACATGGGAAGGGAGCCCCAGACGGCATTGGAGGAACCGTGAAAAGGACTGCAGACAGCCTTGCGGGGGAATGACATTGTGAATGGGAATATCTTCCATGAGATGGTTGGCAAAAGCCTCTGCAGTACTAAGCTCTATATAATTACTGAAGCTGACATGCAGCCATATGATGCACTCCTTTCTCAACCACTAAAACCTGTACCTGCAACAAGGAAACTCCATCAGGTCACACTGACATACCGAAACGACTCTTGAGATCCATTGTGGATCACTGCCCTGTTTCTGCAGTGAGCCACAGATGTGCGAGTGTTTCAGCCCGACACTATTCCAGCTGACTGCCAAAACACCCAGGGTACAGGTTGAGGATGAAGGTCCTATACCAATACAAAAGAGGAAAGGTCCTTTGGCAATGTTGATGGAGGAAATGGAACGGGAGGAAAGTGAGCAAGAGCCACTGACCAAGAGTGGTCCTGACGGGACTGTGACAGATCTATCTGCTGATGTAGTTCATTGTGGAGATTGGCTTGCTGTCATTTATGACCAGAACTGGTGGTTAGCAAAGGCTGTCACTGTGGACGCTCATCAGATGTGGAAGTGGAGTTTTTCCACCTTTATGGGCCCAACACACGATTCTATCCAAAAGGAGTTGGAAAATCATTGGAAAAGGAAAGGATATGTGCTTCATACCATTTGACCATATTCTAGTCAAACTTGTGGAACCATCATCACCAGGTCGTGCAAGCAGGACGAGGGAGATATACAACCTGTCAGCTGAAGTCATGGACTTTATAGAAGAGAAACATATACACCATATACTTCCTGATAAAGCTAAGTGAGTGGTGGAGGGATGTAAATCAGTTGGGGAATACTCACAGGAGTTCACATTTGAATTATTATTATTTTTGTGTATGTTTTGTGGTATTTACACAGAATGCTTTCTGTATTTTGAAACATTTCAGTTTATGGAAAAGAGACTAAGACGTAGTATTATTTCAGTTTATAGTCTAGTTTAAAGAAGATATGATCTATATTATTTTATGAGTTGGGGCACTACATGACAGTTATGCTACTGGTAATAATTTCTTTTTTACTTATGATGATTATTAAGGGGTACTCTTCTATAGCCTATAATGATAGCCTATTGCTAATTGAACCTATATGTTTCTTATTGAATGTTTGCCACAGTGCTCACAATTGTTGTTATCTGTTCTTCACGTCCAATATACAGTTTACAGTCTTCAGAAGAATATAATGTAGTATTTTATGAGTAGGGGGCACTAGATGACAGTTTAAGATGATGGCAGTGATGCATTGTACATTATTCCTACTGGCAATGACTTTATTTTTTACTATGATTTTTTGTAACTTTTTAATTTTTTTTTTTTATATTTGATGATATGGGATGGGGTACTTTTAGATATTGCTTAATTGTACCTTATATTCCTTGAAAAATGTTTATACAAAAATATGTTTGTTAAATAAAAAAACATTACTTTTTCTATTTAGGCTTAAAGTAAATGTTATATGATGATAGATATTTTAAAGGAGTACACGTGAAACAGTATAAAAAATGAACAAAAGTGAATATTCAACATTTAACAGCATATATGTGTACTAAGAATGCCATATAATGATTTAAAAACTCTAAATACATATTAGACCAAATAAAAAAAAAAATTAGCTTTTTATTGTGTCTGACGGTGCTGACAAAAACAAAGTAATAACTGTAAAAACGCCTATTTTATTAAATAAATACAACATGAGGAGGTTGCACCGGTGCATTGCTGAACAGCCAAGACCTTGGTCTATGATGAAATACCTTTGTAATTTAACTAACCTTTTATTTTCTAAATTAAAACCTGTTTTATCCAAATTCCCAAGAATCACTGATTGGTAAATCATTGCATAGGCACCATCAGGGCTACTTGACTTTGTAAAACTCAAACTTGTTTACAAATTTGATTGTTTGTCCTTTTGCTGTATTAGGTGTATTCTGTCACATTTGTATCTGTTACAACAGGTGATGATGATGATGATGACTATTATACAGACTCTGATGATATCGAGTCACATACTCAGTTCCCTGAGAGTTGGCTTTGGGAAGAGATTGATCTGTGTGAGAATTGGTGAGTAGGAGTGAGTGAGTTCAGCCGCGTTCACACCATGAATGACACATAGCAAGTAATTTACATTGTCTCATTCGACGAGATCTGTTGGTGACACAGTGTGTGTGTGTGTGTGTGCTCGTGTTTATATTACATTGTGGGGACCAAATGTCCCCACAAGTATAGTAAAACCTGAAATCACCTACATTGTGGGGACCAGTCAGCGGTCCCCATGAGGAGAACAGCGTATAAATCACACTAAGTAATGTTTTTTGAAAATGTAAAAATGCAGCATGTCTCCTGTGATGGGTAGGTTTAGGGACAGGGGCAGTGTAGGGGGACAGAATATACAGTTTGTACAGTATAAAAACCATTACGCCTATGGAGAGTCCCCACAAAGATAGCGAACCAGACATGTGTGTGTGTGTGTGGGAGTCTGACGATAAATAACCATTAGAAGAGTGCTTCAACAGTCTTCTTGTATTTTCCTCATATCTCAGTCCAACACCAGTCACAGATAAAGTGATCACCCTGAAAGACTCTATCACTACCTGGCAGATCTTGGCTGTCAGTCTGTCACCAACACTTGGTAAGATGAAGCTGCAAACACACGATACATGATCCGAAAAACATCATTATCATCCAGGAGCTGCTGCTTTAAACCCTTCTGTGTGTCTGTGTTCCTCCTCAAAGGCATCTGTGTGGCAGAACCTGAGGAGATTATTGTTTTTAAACCCTTTTTCATTGACCTCAAGATCCCTTATTCAGCTGTGCGCGGTGAACAACTGGATATCAAGGCCATTATTCACAACTACACACCAAAGAAGCAGAAGGTAGATTTGATAAGATTTAAAAAATACTTTAAGATTTATGTTATACATTAAAACCATATTAAAGGTGCAAAACGCAAGTCTCTGAGTTTTTGCAGAACTACGCCCCCTCTGGCGACAAGCGAAACTGCAACCAGAGTTGTGCACACTAGAGCTGTAATCTAATAAAAATTAGGCCCGACAAGGCCCGAGCCCGAAAGAATTCGGCCCGAGCCCGACAAGTACATTTAGATTGACAGCTTTTTAAAAGCCCGAACCCGTTTACAGCCCGACATTATTCAAATGTACGCACGCATACAGCTCTTTGCCTTTTGTCAAGAATGAGTCATTTATACATTTTTTAACATAATTTATTCATGACTAACGTAGGCTAGGCCACTTGGAAGTTGGAACAAAGAAATAAAATAAGTCCTCTGTAACATCGTAACATCTCAGCACTCTAAATAGGCATAGGCATACACTTAGCCTATAAGTATAGGGCCTATAAAAATGTGTCTTTCTTAAATTAAATCAAGATAATTTCTAAACTAAGATATTTGGCAATAACGAAATAAAACGAAAAGTTACATAAAATTGAGATTAGTCTTAAGACAAACGAAAACGGGACTTGCTTGCGGCCGCCTCTCTCCACAATATGAATTTAAATAGGCCAAAGCACCAATAAAAAGGAGTCTAACAAATTAAATTAAGATAAATTCTAAACTAAGATTTGGCAATAATGAAATTAAGATAAAAGCTCCACAGGATTTGCTTCGCCACTTCCCTCCACAATCCGGCCTCAAAGTGACGGTGAACACAGCAGCTGAAATTTAATAAAAGAATAATGCCAAAATTAGTATATACTCTGTCTACATTATGCATGTAGATTTCCACACCTCAGACTTAGTTTTCTTTGCCGGTGCAACCAAAATGTAATCACCAGAGGCCAGCCTCTGTTTCACCTTCTCCGCATCCATTTTCGCACTAATCGAAACGCATCACCTGACCATTCATTTACCGCACAACCCGGAGCGCAAGCCCGAGCCCGGCCCGAGCCCGTGTAAAATGATCAAAATTAAGACCGAACCCGACCAAACCCGTCGGGTCCCGTCGGGTTCGGGCAAAGATCTTCAGCTCTGGTGCACGCTCCCGTTACCAGTAGGTCATACCGGTAGGCCATACACAAAAACATAGTTAGCATCTTTTATTGGATATGTTTTATGTTTCATGTTGTACTATTCTTCCGAACACAATTCCTAGTTTATGAAACTGTTCACTAACAATGGTAGTAAAACCAATTCTGATTGTACATCTAGCTTACGCTAAAGCATTATACATTTTACGCATCGTTATTTGTTGTCATACATAGATTGGCCATATCAAACATTAGAGACTGGGCTATATCTTACCGTTTTATCAAGAAAAAAGCCAACTGAGGATCCCGTTTGAGACCAAGAGTAGATCTCTCCATTTGTTGAATGCCTTCCCGAGGTTGACTCTCGTCTTACTCCAATTTGGCCCTTTTGGTGGCACTAGACAAATTTTTTATTTTTTTTACTTTACGTGGAGTTTGCGTTGGGGTTTGGAATGGACTACAAGCCGGTCTCTTTGAATCCATCTTCTACCTTTGACGCACGAGTTGTCTTCGCCGATGCGGAGAATGGCGGCTTATACACAAACCTGAATGCGCATGACGTCACGCCCAGTCTCAAATTCGAGCCCGAATCCCTCTTATATATTTTACTGTACAGGATTATAGAGGCAATCCCAGTGAGCAGAGAAGGGCTCATTCAGCCCATCAGGCAGTTCTTTAAGCATGTATAGGATAGAAAACAGGTATTTTTAACATGAAAAGTTGTGCAATGCACCTTTAAAACCATATTCATCATAATAACTATTTCTGCTGGAGTCAAATCATAGACACATCAGAAATATCTTCTGTCATCACACATTTCATATTCAGTTGAAATGCATTTACTTTGGATGAAATTTCCTCTAAAGATATTGAAGTGATTTGTGTCTCTCCTGTTTTCACAGGTGCGTGTGGAGTTTATGGAGTCAGCAGATGTTTGCAGCTTTGCCAGTAAGAAAGGCAAATACAGAACAACAGTAAACGTTGACAAAGACTCCAGCATAGTGGTTTCATATGTGATTATTCCCATGACGCTGGGAGATCACATGATTGAGGTGAAAGCTTCAGCATATGATTCTTACCACACTGATGGAGTGAGAAAGACCCTGAAGGTGGTGGTACGTCTGATGGCATTTCTGTCAATTTTGATTTGGTTATTCATTAATATAATAATCAATAGATGTTTGGGTTACACTTTATTTCGATAGTCACTTTAGACGTTCTACTAATTATAAGTAACTTTTCAACTACATGTCAACTAACTCTCATTAGAGTATTAGTATATTATAGTAGACTGTCAGTAGACTGTTAGGTTATGGTTAGGTGTTAGGGTTCGGGTTAGGAGAATAAGTTTACTTGTAGTCGCCAAGTTACTTATAGTCAGTTGAATGTCTGTTGGGGGACCAACAAAATAAAGTGTTAGCAGATATTAAGCTGACAGTCTACTAATACTCTAATGACAGTTAGTTGACATGTAGTTGAAAAGTTACTTATAGTTAGTAGAATATCTAAAGTGGACTATCGAAATAAAGTGTTACTGATGTTTGTCATATTTGAATATAAACTCTCTCTTTCTCTCCTTCAGTCTGAGGGTGTGCTGACTCCATTACAGAGACCAAACGTGGAGCTCAATCCTGTTAAGAATGGTGAGATTTACTGTGAAGCATACAATTACATTACTGTGTTACTGGTATATGTACTTCCATTATACAACATTACACACATTGTACTTTAAGCCAATTATATATATATAAAAAAAAAAAAAACTTTTCTGAATATCATTATAGTTTGAGTTAATCAAGACACCAGAATTAACTCCTACACTTTTGTAGCTACTCCTACTCTTACTCCCCAAAAGCGTACATACTTTTACCAACTCATTACTCTTCCTCCATCTTCCTCTTTGTCTCTGTTTCTCATCCCAGGGGAGAACCCTATCTTTTTTAAAGCTGAAACACCAGCTGATCGGGTTCCAGACACTCCTGCTACCACCTACATCTCAATTACTGGTAAGGAAAAACATGTTTTCATGAATGTTTAATGATTATTTCTTAAAGGTTGTATGCATGTTTTTGTTAAAAGGGAGATGAAGCTATATATACAATCATTTGATGCCATCCATCTGTTTCTACTCCTCTAGGAGTCTTTGTAGTAATATCAGGGTTTCCCATACATTCATTAATTTGTGGCGGCTCACCACAATATCAACGCCGACCGCCACAAATTGATTTTCAGATTTTTTAACTATTTAATATGGGTAAAATTGTATTTTATTGTAGAGCTGTGCGCAGCTTGCTCCCCCCCTCTCTCTCTCACAAACAACGGAGGCGCGCGCGAATAGCCCCTCCTCTTCGAGCACGATCTCAAAAGATGAGCATGAGTTGGAGGATGGATTGTTGCGGTGCTTATTTCCCCAGCGAATATTCCAGAATCAATCCGGAGTTGAATGGTTGTTAGTATAATGAACACTGTTGCAAAACAACTCTGAGAAGTTAGTCCATGTTAAACGCTGTCGCATTTCCATTACAGATCTTACAATAAGATTGTACCGCAGTACTTAAAGGATTATTTCACCTCAAAATGAAAAATTCCTAATAATTTACTCACCCCAATGCCATCCAAGATATCCATGTCTTTCTTTCCTCACACTGTAAAATATGTAAAAAATATTTTATATTTTAAAAATGTAAAATATGCCTCTCCAACATAAACATTTCTAGTGACCTGATGCACCTTAAATTTTAAGTTGGCCCAATTTAAGTTGCGGAAACCGACTTTTTTGTGTTGTGCTGACTACACAGCAAAATCCCCATGTGTTAAATTAACACTCTGAGTGTGGACTCATATAAACACTGAAGCAGTGTTAAAGTTAATGAGATAATTAAGTGATTAATTGAGTGATGATTGAGCATTATTGAAGACACCTGATGTTAACAAGAAAGAGACATTACGTTTTTTATTGAGGAAAACATTTCTGGATTTTTCTTTGAATAATGGACTTCAATGGCAACCAAAGTTTTGAAGTCTAAATCAATGCAGTTTCAAAGGTCTTTGAAGTGCTTCAGCGGGCTGTGCACGATCCCAGCTGAGGAAGAGGGTCTTGTATAGCGAAACGATAGGTTGTTTTCTACAAAAAGAAAAATATATATATATACTTTTTAACTACAATTGTTCGGATTGAGCTGATCTGCAAAGCGCCGGGAACTACGTCATCACGTTGAAAGGTCACGCTCGATGTCGCCGGCGCCTGTGGAAGTACCGCCCCACTGCTTACAAAGCGACTGTGCGAACGAGGATAGTTCAAATTGTATTGTATATTGAAAGACATATTTATGTATTTGTGTCATATTAAAATGTTTAAAATGTGCATACACTCAAAAAATTTATATGTTGGCTTTAATTAACTATTTTATGTCAACAGGTTAACCACAGGTACACTAACATCTCATCATCTGACTGTGATTAACAGATGCAGAACTTGTCTTTGAATGCTGTTCTGCACTTTCCATTATGGTGTTCCAGGCCAAGTATCGCAGATGAACAACCGACAAAACTTCAATCTGGATGTGGAGCTGTCAGTGGAAGGAAGAAGCAGACCTGTCAGATTTACTATTACAAGAAACAATGTGCATCTTGTACGGTCAGAAATGGTGAGGAGAAACTCATCAACCTGATTTTAAATGTGTGCTGCTCGTCAATTTAATCATTTTGTATGAATTTTGTTATTTGTCATTCATCATATTTAGTTGTCTACATCAATAGTGTGGTGTTTGGTCAATGAAACCTTCAGGTATCTCTACTATCATGGATTTGATTATTCTGATAACATCTGCGTTCACTCAACAGGTGGACATTAACAAGGACTTCAGTGTGACGGCTAGAGGAACTGGTACAGCCACTCTCTCAGTGAGTGTTCATGAGCGGTTATACGGTCAACAGCAAGATTGAAGCGTTTGAACATCTAATCTGAGACGTGCTGCTCTTTTCAGGTTCTGACGCTGTACTACGCCAGACCTGTGGAGAAGAAGTCTGACTGTACATTATTTGATCTGACTGTTAAAATGGAAAAAGACCCTGAAAGTAAGACTGAGTTCAGAGCCTTTCTGTAGCACTTTTCACACTGTGCTTAACCCTGGATTATCTTCGCTCTAAACCCTGTGTTTAACCCCAGGTAGAGGAACGTTTGACACTTGTAACTAGAACTACAATTACATTAGAAGTGGGGTTAGCACTGCTTTTTACACAGGTTATGAAACCTCACCACTTTTGCAGTGCTAACCTTTATTCTTGCCTTTATAGCCTGAAAAGTCCATTCGTAAAAATATTGTAGTATTGTTGGCATTATAAAAAATGAAGATGCACAACGCTTTATGTAAACAGGTAAAATGCGGCATTTGTCCAATCAATGACAATGATAGCAAATATGCAAAAAATAATGTTAACCCAGGGTTTATAAGCGTATCGTCCGTTCTGGCAGGTCACGTTAGTCAAGTTCGCATCAGCTGATCCACATCTACCCATAGGAATACGACGGCTATCACTGTATACATATATAAGTATTATTAGCAGCGATCACGTTTCTCTGGACCAGATTACCCAGCTCCTCCTCTCAGTCAGGATTTGACATTCCCCTTGAATCTGAATAAATTCTCGAATTATGTTGTACTTTAAAACCTGTACATCTGTTCTGTTCTGTTCTGTTTAACCTAAGGGGTAAATATGATGTTTAACCTAAACATCTTATACATGCTAGGCAGAGGTGGGTAATCCAGAGCCAAAGAGTAAAAGTCCTGCCATATGTTTATTCCACCCATAAACTCAGTCAGCTGATTTCACTAATTAGTTCTCTCTCCTGTCTGAATTAGCAACATTTGAAGTCACCATAACAGTGGCCAGAGGTGTAAAGTCCAGGTTCAGAAAGTAAAAGTCCTCCTCAGTATTTTGTTCCAATCTCCTGGATTTGCTAATTCAGACAGGAGAGAGAACTAATTAGTGAAATCAGCTGACTGAGTTTATGGGTGGAATAAACATATGGCAGGACTTTTACTCTTTGGCCCCTGGATTACCCACCTCTGACGCTAGGCTGCATGGATGCGCAGGGAGTTCTTGCCCAGAACAGAATCATACCGCCAATCCAAACTGTATGCTAATTGTCAATCGTATTTGACGATAGTGGTCCTGACAGAATTAGGCTACAGTGTGAAATGCCAGGCAATGAATACCCAGGATTAATTGTTAACCCTAGGTAAATTATGAGCAGTGTGAAACATGAAACAAGATAACCCAGGATTCTGTTTACCCAGTGTTTCGAATGACCCAGGGTTAACAGTTTAAGTGGGAAAAGCCTTATTACTTTTTCATTTAAATCACTATAATTATATTTGTATGTTCCCTTTGACCTGAACTAAAACCACCAAATACTTTTGTTTCCCTTCAGAAAAACAAGGAGCCATTGAAAGTTACAACTTCATTATGGATTTCTTGTATGTGAACAAATACCCTTGTTTATTTTTATGTCAAGAAACCATTTTATTTGTAATTAATCAACATGTGCTCATTTAGGCTGTTTTCACACTTGGTTTGTTTACTTAAGTTCGATCCCACTCCACATATTCAGTTGCTGTATGTTTGCTTCATGAACGTGAGTAGTGACAGCTGGTTACCAATGTGACTAGATAATGACTCCAGTTTCAATGCATTCTGACGATGTAACTTGCTCTTCAAAGGCAGTTTATTCAGAGACGAGCAGCTCTGTGTTATAAATATGACAATATTGGAAACCTGACATCAAACGGACTCGGATTCAAACACGAAGCTCTTGTGTGAAAGCAGCCTTAAACACAGCCTGTCCTCGAAACCTGTTAATAAAATCTGCTCTTTATCTCCATCTTTACAGCTACAAAAATGATAAAACCGATGCCACTATGACTATTCTGGACATTGGCATTCCGACGGGATTTGATGTTGAAGAAAAGGATCTTAAAGAGGTATTATGATGATAAACTAATGCAGTGATGCCTCACATTAGCCTAGAAATCTAGACGCACCCTAGTGGCAGCAAAAATTATTTCGCAGCCAGTGTGGTCTAGCAACTCTCTATAGACGTTTTAGCTGGAAAAACCAAACTCTGGTCAGGCCAATCACATCGTGTATAGAGTCAGCGGGCGGGATTAACATAATGACGACAGAGTTGCGACGGTTCACTGCTACTTGAAAACAAAGAATGGCTGGCGAACAGATGTCTTTCGATTCTCTGCGACTCTGGCGGATTTTAAGTTAAACTTTTCTTTAAACCATGAACAAAGAACGGCACTTGAGTCATTTAAAAAAAAAGGAATATATAAAAGACGTCATCTTCTTCGTTGCTCTGGTTGGTTGTAGCGCTATCCTATTGCGTGCAGAGGGAATTTGAAAGACAACCGTTTATCCCGCCCCTCGTATTGAGCCCTGTCAATGAAGAGTTCCCAGACCTAGCATCTCGATGTAGGTCTGGCATGCCAGGCTAGCCTCACATCTGTATAGAAGAGAAATCTAATACACATCTGAAGATAGACCATAACAAATGTTGGTCATCATGTGATGAATTGAGCTTTTTCTCTCATGTTCTTGTCCTCAGTTGTCCACGGGGAAGGAGAGATATATTCAGAAATATGAGATGAATAAAGAGCTGTCAGAGCGAGGATCCCTCATACTCTACTTGGATAAGGTATTTCAGCAGACGGTGTTGCCTGATGATGTCAAATACAGATTTGTTTTCTTTTTATCATGAAACCATGTGTTTTGCTTATCACAGCAGTAATAAGCAGTCACAATACTGTTTGTTTATCTACAGTAAAATACTGGCAACACTCAGTATTCTCACTTCTTTTCATTCAAGTGGATTATATTAGAGAATGAATGTAGGGAATAGTGAATGAGGTGAGGGTATAGGGTGTGATTGTGAAAACAGCCTCTGAGTGTCGACTTTGAGAGCTGTTAATTCACAGTATATTCCTGTAGGCTAGTTTTGTTTTCTACGGTATATCACTGTTTTAATGGCCTGGATGCCAACCGACCTTAGCCCCACCCACAAAATCTTTAGGTCGAGAATAAGAATATGTTGTTGAATTGAAGTTGAATTGTCTAGAATATGAGTATGACGAAGTCAGGCTATTGTTTTAATGGAAAATGGTATGATATTGTCAGAATTTGGCCTTTTTTTACAGCAAGGGTTAACAGATAGACAATCAAAATTTTGCTTTGGTTTTTGTATTATTAGGTTTTGCGTGCAGAAAAACAAACAATCACCTTCAGAATGCACAGGATATTTGATGTGGGTCTGCTTCAACCTGCCGCTGTCACAATATATGAATATTACTCACCCAGTAAGTTTTTTGGGTGCACATGAATACACACAGTTCTGTTTAATCAAACTGGAGCTCTCAAGTGAACATGGTTGTTATTATTATTAATGGCACTAATGATTAATTATGACAATAATAATCTAGTCTACTAGTGCTAGAGAGATGTTGCAGTCATCTTTAGTTAAACTTGTGTGCTTCAGATGCTCGCTGTACAAAGTTCTACCACCCTGAGAGGGCAGATGGCGCTCTATACAGACTGTGTAAGGGAGATATGTGCACATGTGCAGAAGGTACTTTATTACTCTTATGTTTATTCTTTCAGCAGACACTTTTATACAAAGCAACTTATAAATGAGAAATATCACAAGCATTTCACCAAAAAGTCTTTAAAAAAGTTTAAATGTTCTTTTTTTAATGCACTGTAAAAATGAATACACTAAAATGAATACATTAATATAAAATTAATATTAAAAATTTAATTGTGTGTTATATTGTGTGTTATATAAAAAAAATC
>JAULUF010000188.1:17500-30865 GCA_031834385.1 Semotilus atromaculatus | reverse complement strand
AAGCCGTTTTCAGGGGGGTCACCGTCTTGCAAAGTGCACGTGCCGGTGACTGGTTGCATCCCCGGCCCGGACGGCGGGCTCCAAGCTCCCGGCTCGGAGCTCCCTTTCCCGGCCACGAGCTCTCTGCCCCGCGGTCCCGGAGGGCCCGTCGGGGCAGGGGCTGGCTGGCTGGCTGGCTGGCTGGCTGGCTGGCTGGCTGGCTGGCTGGCTGGCTGGCTTGGTTTTCGGGGAGAGATGGGAGAGTGCCTCCTTCTCCCTGGGAGTCTGGAGCTCGGCTCTGCCCCGGTGGGCCACGGGCTCCTGGGCTTGACTCCAGGGCCGAGCTCGCTCCAAAACCAAAGTCCCAAAAGGTGCGGAGTGGCGGAGAGCTCCAGGCGCCCGGGTCTCCTCTGCCGGCCCAGGGAGGGCGTCCCGTCCCGGGCACGGGTCGGATCCGCCCGCCACCCCTGGAGCTCAGCCCGGAGCCGAGACGGTCCTAAAACGGGCCTTGGGGTTTCTGTGGGAGAGGAGAGGAGAGGAGAGGAGATCGAGTGGGCGCACCTACCCTCCCTCCCTCCCTCCCTCCCTGGGCTCGGAGCCGGTGGTTGGAGGAGGACGGCTTGACTCTGGTGTCAAGCTCTGAAAATGGCAAAGCCCAAGTGGTGGTTCAAGGCAGTGAACCTGAGCCAGAGAGGGTGAGCTCTGGCTGGGGAATGAGCTCAATCTCCCTGTGGTGGAGCTCTGAATAAAACACGAAACCTCCAGGAAAAAGACGGTCTGATCTTACTCAAAATGGCATGCCGGGCAGTGCGCGTCTCTCCCGGCGCAAATAAAGCCCGAAGCGGGCGGAGAACATGACTCTGGGCTTGACTCTGAAGCCGAGGCATCAAAAATGACAAAGTCCATAAAGTGTTGATGGGTTGGGAGCTCCATGCGCTCACACCTCCTCGGCCAGCCCAGGAAGGGTGGCCCGTCCCGGGCACGAGTCAGATTTTCCCGCCTCCCCTGGAGCTCTGCCCGGAGCGAAGACGGTCCTAAAACGGGCCTTGGGGTTTCTGTGGGAGAGGAGAGAGAGCGGACCCTCCCTCCCTCCCTGGGCTCGGAGCCGGTGGTTGCAGGGGGACGACTTGACTCTGGTGTCAAGCTGTGAAACTGGCAAAGTGGTGGTTCAAGGCAGTGAACCTGAGCCAGAGAGGGTGAGCTCTGGCTGGGGAATGAGCTCAATCTCCCCTGTGGTGGAGCTCTGAATAAAACACGAAACCTCCAGGAAAAAGACGGTCTGATCTTACTCAAAATGGCATGCCGGGCAGTGCGCGCCTCTCCCGGGCACCAATAAAGCTCGACGCCCATAGAGAAATTGACTCCGGGCTTGACTCTGAAGCCAAAACCTTCAAAACGGCAGAGTCCAAAATGGTGCGGTGGTCTCGGACATCCAGGGCCTTCGAGGCAGTCGACCGAGCCAGAGAGGGTGAGCTCTGGCTGGGGAATGAGCTCAACCTCCCCTGTGGTGGAGCTCCGAAAAACACGAAACCTCCAGGAAAAAGACGGTCTGATCTTACTCAAAACGGCATGCCGGGCAGTGCGCGCCTCTCCCGGGCGCAAATAAAGCCCAACGCGGGCGGAGAACATGACTCTGGGCTTGACTCTGAAGCCGAGGCATCAAAAATGACAAAGTCCATAAAGTGTTGATGGGTTGGGAGCTCCATGCGCTCACACCTCCTCGGCCAGCCCAGGAAGGGTGGCCCGTCCTGGGCACGAGTCAGATTTTCCCGCCTCCCCTGGAGCTCAGCCCGGAGCGAAGACGGTCCTAAAACGGGCCTTGGGGTTTCTGTGGGAGAGGAGAGAGAGCGGACCCTCCCTCCCTCCCTCCCTCCCTCCTGGGCTCGGAGCCGGTGGTTGCAGGGGGACGACTTGACTCTGGTGTCAAGCTGTGAAACTGGCAAAGTGGTGCTTCAAGGCAGTGAACCTGAGCCAGAGAGGGTGAGCTCTGGCTGGGGAATGAGCTCAATCTCCCCTGTGGTGGAGCTCTGAATAAAACACGAAACCTCCAGGAAAAAGACGGTCTGATCTTACTCAAAATGGCATGCCGGGCAGTGCGCGTCTCTCCCGGGCGCAAATAAAGCCCGAAGCGGGCGGAGAACATGACTCTGGGCTTGACTCTGAAGCCAAGGCATCAAAAAATGACAGAGTCCAAAATGTGGCGTTGGGTTGAGAGCTCCATGCGCTCACACCTCCTCGGCCAGCCCAGGAAGGGTGGCCCGTCCCGGGCACGAGTCAGATTTTCCCGCCTCCCCTGGAGCTCAGCCCGGAGCGAAGACGGTCCTAAAACGGGCCTTGGGGTTTCTGTGGGAGAGGAGAGAGCGCGGACCCTCCCTCCCTGGGCTCGGAGCCGGTGGTTGGAGAAGGACGGCTTGACTCTGGTGTCAAGCTGTGAAACTGGCAAAAGTGGTGCTTCAAGGCAGTGAACCTGACCCAGAGAGGGTGAGCTCTGGCTGGGGAACGAGCTCAATCTCCCCTGTGGTGGAGCTCTGAAAAACACGAAACCTCCAGGAAAAAGACGGTCTGATCTTACTCAAAATGGCATGCCGGGCAGTGCGCGCCTCTCCCGGGCACCAATAAAGCTCGACGCCCATAGAGAAATTGACTCCGGGCTTGACTCTGAAGCCAAAACCTTCAAAACGACAGAGTCCAAAATGGTGCGGTGGTCTCGGACATCCAGGGCCTTCGAGGCAGTCGACCGAGCCAGAGAGGGTGAGCTCTGGCTGGGGAATGAGCTCAACCTCCCCCTGTGGTGGAGCTCCGAAAAACACGAAACCTCCAGGAAAAAGACGGTCTGATCTTACTCAAAACGGCATGCCGGGCAGTGCGCGCCTCTCCCGGGCGCAAATAAAGCCCAAAGCGGGCGGAGAACATGACTCTGGGCTTGACTCTGAAGGCGAGGCATCAAAAACGACAAAGTCCATAAAGTGTTGATGGGTTGGGAGCTCCATGCGCGCACACCTCCTCGGCCAGCCCAGGAAGGGTGGCCCGTCCTGGGCACGAGTCAGATTTTCCCGCCTCCCCTGGAGCTCAGCCCGGAGCGAAGACGGTCCTAAAACAGGCCTTGGGGTTTCTGTGGGAGAGGAGAGAGCGCGGACCCTCCCTCCCTCCCTCGGAGCCGGTGGTTGGAGGAGGACTTGACTCTGGTGTCAAGCTGTCAAAATGGCGCTTCAAGGCAGTGAACCTGAGCCAGAGAGGGTGAGCTCTGGCTGGGGAATGAGCTCAAAACGACAGAGTCCAAAATGGTGCGGTGGTCTCGGACATCCAGGGCCTTCGAGGCAGTCGACCGAGCCAGAGAGGGTGAGCTCTGGCTGGGGAATGAGCTCAACCTCCCCCTGTGGTGGAGCTCTGAAAAACACGAAACCTCCAGGAAAAAGACGGTCTGATCTTACTCAAAACGGCATGCCGGGCAGTGCGCGCCTCTCCCGGGCGCAAATAAAGCCCAAAGCGGGCGGAGAACATGACTCTGGGCTTGACTCTGAAGGCGAGGCATCAAAAACGACAAAGTCCATAAAGTGTTGATGGGTTGGGAGCTCCATGCGCTCACACCTCCTCGGCCAGCCCAGGAAGGGTGGCCCGTCCTGGGCACGAGTCAGATTTTCCCGCCTCCCCTGGAGCTCAGCCCGGAGCGAAGACGGTCCTAAAACGGGCCTTGGGGTTTCTGTGGGAGAGGAGAGAGCGCGGACCCTCCCTCCCTCCCTCGGAGCCGGTGGTTGGAGGAGGACTTGACTCTGGTGTCAAGCTGTCAAAATGGCGCTTCAAGGCAGTGAACCTGAGCCAGAGAGGGTGAGCTCTGGCTGGGGAATGAGCTCAAAACGACAGAGTCCAAAATGGTGCGGTGGTCTCGGACATCCAGGGCCTTCGAGGCAGTCGACCGAGCCAGAGAGGGTGAGCTCTGGCTGGGGAATGAGCTCAACCTCCCCCTGTGGTGGAGCTCTGAAAAACACGAAACCTCCAGGAAAAAGACGGTCTGATCTTACTCAAAACGGCATGCCGGGCAGTGCGCGCCTCTCCCGGGCGCAAATAAAGCCCAAAGCGGGCGGAGAACATGACTCTGGGCTTGACTCTGAAGGCGAGGCATCAAAAACGACAAAGTCCATAAAGTGTTGATGGGTTGGGAGCTCCATGCGCTCACACCTCCTCGGCCAGCCCAGGAAGGGTGGCCCGTCCTGGGCACGAGTCAGATTTTCCCGCCTCCCCTGGAGCTCAGCCCGGAGCGAAGACGGTCCTAAAACGGGCCTTGGGGTTTCTGTGGGAGAGGAGAGAGAGCGGACCCTCCCTCCCTCCCTCCCTGGGCTCGGAGCCGGTGGTTGCAGGGGGACGACTTGACTCTGGTGTCAAGCTGTGAAACTGGCAAAGCGGTGCTTCAAGGCAGTGAACCGAGCCAGAGAGGGTGAGCTCTGGCTGGGGAACGAGTTCAATCTCCCCCTGTGGTGGAGCTCTGAAAAACACGAAACCTCCAGGAAAAAGACGGTCTGACCTTACTCAAAATGGCATGCCGGGCAGTGCGCGTCTCTCCCGGACGCAAATAAAGCTCAAAGAGGGTGGAGAACATGACTCTGGGCTTGACTCTGAAGCCAAGGCATCAAAAAAATGGCAAAGTCCAAAAGGTGGCGGTGGGTTGAGAGCTCCATGCGCTCACACCCCCTCGGCCAGCCCAGGGAGGGTGGCCCGTCCTGGGCACGAGTCAGATTTTCCCGCCACCCCTGGAGCTCAGCCCGGAGCCAAGACGGTCCTAAAACGGGCCTTGGGGTTTCTGTGGGAGAGGAGAGAGAGCGGACCCTCCCTCCCTCCCTCCCTGGGCTCGGAGCCGGTGGTTGCAGGGGGACGACTTGACTCTGGTGTCAAGCTGTGAAACTGGCAAAGCGGTGCTTCAAGGCAGTGAACCGAGCCAGAGAGGGTGAGCTCTGGCTGGGGAACGAGTTCAATCTCCCCCTTGGGGGGGGTGGAACTCTGAATAAAACACGAAACCTCCAGGAAATAGACGGTCTGACCTTACTCAAAATGGCATGCCGGGAAGTGTGCGTCTCTCCCGGACGCAAATAAAGCTCAAAGAGGGTGGAGAACATGACTCTGGGCTTGACTCTGAAGCCAAGGCATCAAAAAATGGCAAAGTCCAAAAGGTGGCGGTGGGTTGAGAGCTCCATGCGCTCACACCCCCTCGGCCAGCCCAGGGAGGGTGGCCCGTCCTGGGCACGAGTCAGATTTTCCCGCCACCCCTGGAGCTCAGCCCGGAGCGAAGACGGTCCTAAAACGGGCCTTGGGGTTTCTGTGGGAGAGGAGAGAGAGCGGACCCTCCCTCCCTCCCTCCCTCCCTCCCTGGGCTCGGAGCCGGTGGTTGCAGGGGGACGACTTGACTCTGGTGTCAAGCTGTGAAAATGGCAAAGCGGTGCTTCAAGGCAGTGAACCGAGCCAGAGAGGGTGAGCTCTGGCTGGGGAACGAGTTCAACATCCCCCTTGGGGTGGAACTCTGAATAAAACACGAAACCTCCAGGAAAAAGACGGTCTGATCTTACGCAAAAGGGCATCCCAGGTAGAGCGCGGCTTTCCTGGGCACGAATCGAGCTCAAGCGCCCATGGCGGGCTTGGCTCTGCGGTCAAAGTCGGTAAAAGGACAGAGTCCGAGAAAGTGACGTGTGCCGAGAGCTCCATGCCGTCAGAGCTCCCCGGCCAGCCCGGCGAGGGTGCCTCGGTCCCGGGCACAGGCAGGCCGGTGTCCCTGCCGGAGCTCAGTACGGAGCAGAGTCGGTCCTAAAACGGACCTTGGGGGCTGTAAGGAGGGGGGATAGTGAGGTGGAGGCACACCCCCCCCCCCTATCGTCAGACCGTCGTGAGCCCCACTCAGAGTCGTTCTGGGTGGGTGTAAAGAAAGCCAGGGTTGGTTGGAACTCTGGAAGTCCTGGAGGAGAGGGCCTCCGGGAGAGCGAGAGAGAGCGATGTGCAATCACCCCCACTGCGGTGGGGTCTCTGGAAGCACGGAACACCCCCCCCCCCGGGAAAACAATGGCAGGCTAGGTTACCGAAAAGGATGCATCCCGAGTAGAGAGAGAAGCCCCCGGGCTTGACTCTGCTGTCAAATTTTGAAAAACGACAGAGTCCAAAAATGCGCAGTGGGTTGAGAGCTCCATGCTGTCAGAGCTCCCTGGCCAGCCCAGGGAGAGTGCCTCGGTCCCGGGCACAGGCAGGCCGGTGTCCCTGCCGGAGCTCCGCCCGGAGCCGAGACGGTCCTAAAACGGACCTTGGGGCTTCTGTGGGAGAGGAGAGAGAGAGCGGACTCTCCCTCCCTGGGCTCGGGCGACTTGACTCTGGTGTCAAGCTGTGAAAATGGCAAAGCGGTGCTTCAAGGCAGTGAACCGAGCCAGAGAGGGTGAGCTCTGGCTGGGGAACGAGTTCAACATCCCCCTTGGGGTGGAACTCTGAATAAAACACGAAACCTCCAGGAAAAAGACGGTCTGATCTTACGCAAAAGGGCATCCCAGGTAGAGCGCGGCTTTCCTGGGCACGAATCGAGCTCAAGCGCCCATGGCGGGCTTGGCTCTGCGGTCAAAGTCGGTAAAAGGACAGAGTCCGAGAAAGTGACGTGTGCCGAGAGCTCCATGCCGTCAGAGCTCCCCGGCCAGCCCGGCGAGGGTGCCTCGGTCCCGGGCACAGGCAGGCCGGTGTCCCTGCCGGAGCTCAGTACGGAGCAGAGTCGGTCCTAAAACGGACCTTGGGGGCTGTAAGGAGGGGGGATAGTGAGGTGGAGGCACACCCCCCCCCTATCGTCAGACCGTCGTGAGCCCCACTCAGAGTCGTTCTGGGTGGGTGTAAAGAAAGCCAGGGTTGGTTGGAACTCTGGAAGTCCTGGAGGAGAGGGCCTCCGGGAGAGCGAGAGAGCGATGTGCAATCACCCCCACTGCGGTGGGGTCTCTGGAAGCACGGAACACCCCCCCCCCCCCCCCCCCCCCCCCCCCCCGGGAAAACAATGGCAGGCTAGGTTACCGAAAAGGATGCATCCCGAGTAGAGAGAGAAGCCCCCGGGCTTGACTCTGCTGTCAAATTTTGAAAAACGACAGAGTCCAAAAATGCGCAGTGGGTTGAGAGCTCCATGCTGTCAGAGCTCCCTGGCCAGCCCAGGGAGAGTGCCTCGGTCCCGGGCACAGTCAGATCGGTGTCCCTGCCGGAGCTCCGCCCGGAGCCGAGACGGTCCTAAAACGGACCTTGGGGCTTCTGTGGGAGAGGAGAGAGCGGACTCTCCCTCCCTGGGCTCGGACGACTTGACTCTGGTGTCAAACTGTGAAAATGGCAAAGCGGTGGTTCAAGGCAGTGAACCGAGCCAGAGAGGGTGAGCTCTGGCTGGGGAACGAGTTCAATATCCCCCTTGGGGTGGAACTCTGAATAAAACACGAAACCTCCAGGAAAAAGACGGTCTGATCTTACGCAAAAGGGCATCCCAGGTAGAGCGCGGCTTTCCTGGGCACGAATCGAGCTCAAGCGCCCATGGCGGGCTTGGCTCTGCGGTCAAAGTCGGTAAAAGGACAGAGTCCGAGAAAGTGACGTGTGCCGAGAGCTCCATGCCGTCAGAGCTCCCCGGCCAGTCCGGCGAGGGTGCCTCGGTCCCGGGCACAGGCAGGCCGGTGTCCCTGCCGGAGCTCAGCACGGAGCAGAGTCGGTCCTAAAACGGACCTTGGGGCTTCTGTGGGAGAGGAGAGAGCGGACCCTCCCTCCCTGGACTCGGACGACTTGACTCTGGTGTCAAGCTGTGAAAATGACAAAGCGGTGCTTCGAGGCAGTGAACCGAGCCAGAGAGGGTGAGCGCCCATGGCGGGCTTGGCTCTGCGGTCAAAGTCGGTAAAACGACAGAGTCTGAGAAAGTGACGTGTGCCGAGAGCTCCATGCTGTCAGAGCTCCCTGGCCAGCCCAGGGAGAGTGCCTCGGTCCCGGGCACAGTCAGGCCGGTGTCCCTACCGGAGCTCCGCCCGGAGCCGAGACGGTCCTAAAACGGACCTTTGGGGATTTACCGGGGAGAGCGGACACGGGGCTCCCATCGGTACGAGGCAGAAGCGAGGGACAAGGGCATCGCCTCCCCCCCCCCCCCCGGGTCACAGTCAGATCCGTAGACGTCGGGACAAGGGCATCGGAAAACAAACGCGGGCGCCTCCGGGTTGCCCGGGGCCCGGAGGAGCGCACCCCCTCCTTCGGGCCGTCGCTCTGGGGTCGCCTGGTCGATAGGAACTTTGGACGCGCCTGGGGACGGCCCCTGCCCGGTCGAGAGACCGCTTTGGGCAGATCGCTCCTCCCCGCTCTGCGCGTCGACGCGAGATGCTTTCCACCTCGGGAGACTCAGATGGCCCGTCTGAAACGGACGTCCGCAGAGGGCGGTGGTGGCGGCGGGCGCGCGGGGAAGGTTCGGACGGCAGGGATGGGCCGACACCCCTCTGCTCCAGTCTTCGAGCCGACCCTTCGCCTCGCTCCTCCCCGCCCGAAAAGCACCCTTCCCGGTTACGGCCTCGATCCAGAGGCCTCCCCCTCTGGCCCCGGCGGACGGCCCCGGTGGACGCGCCGCGCGGTTCGCCGGCCGGGGCTCCTCGGTCCATCCTGGAGTATAGACACACACAATGCTACCATATGCTTGTCGGTCTGGGTAAATGGCAAAAAGACTCTCAGGGACTTGGGACACCCCTGGAGAGAACAATTTAAGAAAAAAAACCCCTTCCCTTTGGGGTGTTGTCGAGGAGTTGACGAGGCTCCGGTCGGTACGAGGCAAACAAACAAGGCAAGAAACACACGACACGGCTTGGCGAAACCGTGGTGGTCAGACCGGACGGGGAAGCGGTCTGACCCAGCCCAGTAACAATGCACTATGTGCGGGCGTGAGACTTCCAGGAAAGGAGGGTTCTGGTTTGGGTACCCAGATCCCCCTCCAGGCGGGCGTCCAGACCATGGCGCACCGTCCTGGGCGTGCAAAAGTTTGAAAGACACTCTGGAGGAAATTCCTCCTCCTCATAAAAAGGGACTATATACACACACATATGGGCAAGAACCAAAAGAGCTCCGTGCTCGCCAGACCTCCCTGGCCGTAACACAGGGAGGGAGGAAGGATCGGATCAGAAGACGTCGGGACAAGGGCAACGGACAACCACGCGGGCGCCTCAGGGTTGCCCGGGGCCCGGAGGGGAGCACCCCCTCCTTCGGGCCGTCGCTTGCTTGGGGGTAGCCTGGTCGAACGGAACTTGGGACGCGCCTGGGGACGGCCCCTGCCCGGTCGAGAGACCGCTTTGGGCAGATCGCTCCTCCCCGCTCTGCGCGTCGACGCGAGATGCTTTCCACCTCGGGAGACTCAGATGGCCCGTCTGAAAAGGACGTCCGCAAAGGGAGGCCGCGTGCGCGCGGGGAAGGTTCGGACGGCAGGGATGGGCCGACACCCCTCTGCTCTTCGAGCCGACCCTTCGCCTCGCTCCTCCCCGCCCGAAAGGCACCCTTCCCGATTACGGCCTCGATCCAGAGGCCTCCCGCCCTCCGTCCCCGGCGGTCGTTTCCCCAGCGCGCCCTACGAGCGGCCGTGACGTCTCGAGCCCCAGGCCCGAACGGAGCGAGACCCGTGTGTAGGAAGCCACGCGCGCCTGCGGTTCACCGTACGGGGCTCCTCGGTCCATCCTGGAGTGTAGACACACACATAATACCATATGCTTGTCGAACGGTCGGTCTGGGTAAACGGCAAAGCCAACTCCAGGGGCTTGGTGCACCCCTGGAGAGAAAAATTAAAAAAACCCCTCCCTTTGGGGTGTTGTCGTGGAGCTGACGAGGCTCCGGTCGGTACGGGGCAAACAAACAAGGCGAGAAACACACAACACACGACACGGCTTGGCCAACCGTGGTGGTCAGACCGGACGGGGAAGCGGTCTGACTCTGCCCATGAACAGTGCACTTTGTGCGGGCGTGAGACTTCCAGGAAAGGAGGGGTCTGGTTTGCTCACCCAGATACTCCCTCCCGGTGCCCAGGGCGTGCGTCCAGGCGAAGGCGTTCCGTCCTGGGCGTGCAAAGTTTGAAAGACACTCTGGAGGAAATGCATCCTCATAAAAACGGACCATGTCCAAATGAAAAATCCCACGCAAGAACCTAAAAGAGCTCCGTGCTCGCCAGACCTCCCTGGCCGTAACACAGGGAGGGAGGAAGGATCGGATCAGAAGACGTCGGGACAAGGGCAACGGACAACCACGCGGGCGCCTCAGGGTTGCCCGGGGCCCGGAGGGGAGCACCCCCTCCTTCGGGCCGTCGCTTTCTTCGGGGTAGCCTGGTCGATAGGAACTTGGGACGCGCCTGGGGACGGCCCCTGCCCGGTCGAGAGACCGCTTTGGGCAGATCGCTCCTCCCCGCTCTGCGCGTCGACGCGAGATGCTTTCCACCTCGGGAGACTCAGATGGCCCGTCTGAAAAGGACGTCCGCAAAGGGAGGCCGCGTGCGCGCGGGGAAGGTTCGGGCGGCAGGGATGGGCCGACACCCCTCTGCTCTTCGAGCCGACCCTTCGCCTCGCTCCTCCCCGCCCGAAAGGCACCCTTCCCGGTTACGGCCTCGATCCAGAGGCCTCCCGCCCTCCGGCCCCGGCGGTCGTTTCCCCAGCGCCCTACGAGCGGCCGTGACGTCTCGAGCCCCAGGCCCGAACGGAGCGAGACCCGTGTGTAGGAAACCACGCGCGCCTGCGGTTCGCCGTACGGGGCTCCTCGGTCCATCCTGGAGTGTAGACACACACATAATACCATATGCTTGTCGAACGGTCGGTCTGGGTAAACGGCAAAACCAACTCCAGGGGCTTGGTGCACCCCTGGAGAGAAAAATAAATAAAAACCCCTCCCTTTGGGGCGTTGTCGTGGAGCTGACGAGGCTCCGGTCGGTGCGAGGCAAACAAAGAAACAATCAAAAACACACGGCTTGGTGAACCGTGGTGGTCAGACTGGGTGGGGAAGCGGTCTGACCCAGCCCATTAACTATGTGCGGGCTTGAGACTTCCAGGAAAGGAGGGTTCTGGTTTGGGTGCCCAGATCCCCCTCCAGGCGGGCGTCCAGACCATGGCGCACCGTCCTGGGCGTGCAAAAGTTTGAAAGACACTCTGGAGGAAATTCCTCCTCCTCATAAAAAGGGACTATATACACATATGGGCAAGAACCAAAAGAGCTCCGCGCTCGCCAGACCTCCCTGGCCGTAACACAGGGAGGGAGGAAGGAAGGGATCGGATCAGAAGACGTCGGGACAAGGGCAACGGACAACCACGCGGGCGCCTCAGGGTTGCCCGGGGCCCGGAGGGGAGCACCCCCTCCTTCGGGCCGTCGCTTGCTTGGGGGTAGCCTGGTCGAACGGAACTTGGGACGCGCCTGGGGACGGCCCCTGCCCGGTCGAGAGACCGCTTTGGGCAGATCGCTCCTCCCCGCTCTGCGCGTCGACGCGAGATGCTTTCCACCTCGGGAGACTCAGATGGCCCGTCTGAAAAGGACGTCCGCAAAGGGAGGCCGCGTGCGCGCGGGGAAGGTTCGGACGGCAGGGATGGGCCGACACCCCTCTGCTCTTCGAGCCGACCCTTCGCCTCGCTCCTCCCCGCCAGAAAGGCACCCTTCCCAGTTACGGCCTCGATCCAGAGGCCTCCCGCCCTCCGGCCCCGGCGGTCGTTTCCCCAGCGCGCCCTACGAGCGGCCGTGACGTCTCGAGCCCCAGGCCCGAACGGAGCGAGACCCGTGTGTAGGAAACCACGCGCGCCTGCGGTTCGCCGTACGGGGCTCCTCGGTCCATCCTGGAGTGTAGGCGCACACTTTCACCATATGCTTGTCGGTCTGGGTAAACGGGCAAAACGAACTCCAGGGGCTTGGTTGCACCCCTGGAGAAAAGAACTCGCATGCATGCAGAACAACAAAAAGAGCCCCGAGCTCGCCAGACCTCCCTGGCCGTAACACAGGGAGGAAGGATCGTCTCCCCCGGTCACAGTCAGATCCGTAGACGTCGGGACAAGGGCATCGGAAAACAAACGCGGGCGCCTCAGGGTTGCCCGGGGCCCGGAGGGGCGCACCCCCTCCTTCGGGCCGTCGCTTTCTGCGGGGTAGCCTGGTCGATCGGAACTTTGGACGCGCCTGGGGACGGCCCCTGCCCGGTCGAGAGACCGCTTTGGGCAGATCGCTCCTCCCCGCTCTGCGCGTCGACGCGAGAGAGATACCCTCCGACCCCCTCGGGAGAGACTCAGATGGCCCGTCTGAAACAGAGGGCGGCGGTGGCCGCGGGGAAGGTTCGGACGGCAGGGACGGGCCGACACCCCTCTGCTCCAGTCTTCGAGCCGACCCTTCGCCTCGCTCCTCCCCGCTCGAAAAGCACTCCGGTTACACGGCCTCGATGCAGAGGGCCCCCCAAAAGCGGACGTTTCCCCAGCGCGCCCTATGAGCGGCCGTGCCGTCTCGAGCCCCCAGGCCCGAACGGAGCGAGACCCGTGTGTAGGAAGCCACGCGCGCCTGCGGTTTCGCCGTCCGGGGCTCCTCTTTGGTCCATCCCGAAAGTAAAATAAACCCATATGCTTGTCGAACGATCGGTCTGGGCGAAAAAGCGACTCCCCGGGGACTTGAGACACCCCTGGAGGATAAAAACAAACTGGACAGAGACGGACCGGGCTTCCCTTGCGCGCATCCCGGGCGAGGATGCTTTATCTGGGGTGGTAGGCGACGGAAGAAGGTTGGCGGCTCTGGAGGAAAAGTCCCCCTCCGAAAAACGGACAGAGTCCGGTAGCGTGCGGTCGAACGAGATTCCCACTGACCGCCCGCCTCCCCGGGTGGCGGCCGGGGAGGGCGCCTCAGACTCGGGCGCGGGCGAACGCGTCGGCTCGACGGGGGCAGCCGTCGGAGCCGAGACGGTCCCGAAACGGACCTTCGGGGTTTTGTCGAGAAGGGGACGGGCGACCGCCCCCCCCCCCGCTCGGGCGAGGTGACGGACAGGGCTTCCTTTGCACGCATCCCGGTGAGGATGCTTAACCTGGGGTGGTAGGCGATGAACTGGGCGCTCTGGAGGAAAAGTCCCCCTCCGAAAAACGGACACAGTCCGTTAACGTGAGGTCGAACGAGATTCCCACGACCGCCCGCCTCCCCGGGTGGCGACCGGGGAGGGCGCCTCAGACTCGGGCGCGGGCGAACGCCTCGGCTCGACGGGGGCAGCCGTCGGAGCCGAGACGGTCCTAAAACGGACCTTCGGGGTTTTGTCGAGAAGGGGACAGAGCCCCGCTCGGACAAGGTGACGGAACGGGATTCCCTTGCGCGCGTCCCGACGAGGATGCTTTATCTGGGGCGGTAAGCGACGGAGGGGGCGCTCCGGAGGAAAAGTCCCCCTCCGAAAAAACGGAC
>JAULUF010000188.1:0-7500 GCA_031834385.1 Semotilus atromaculatus | reverse complement strand
GAACCGGTGCATCTCACTGAGGAAGCCGAGTTGGGGCTCCGTACTCTGGGCACATGGGGTCTCCTAGGGGTCCCCCCCAGGCCCATAGTATGGAGGCCCAACTCGGCTTTTTATTTTTGGGCAGAGTAGGGACTAACTATGACTCTCTTAAGGTAGGGTCAAGCTGAGTGTTTAAGTTTGAACCTGTGTATCTCTGGGACCAAGCCGAGTTGGGGCTCCATACACTGGGCACATGGGGGTCTCCTAGGGGTCCCCCCCCAGGCCCATAGTATGGAGGCCCAACTCGGCTTTTTTATTTTTGGGCAGAGTAGGGACTAACTATGACTCTCTTAAGGTAGGGTCAAGCTGAGTGTTTAAGTTTGAACCGGTGCATCTCACTGAGGAAGCCGAGTTGGGGCTCCGTACTCTGGGCACATGGGGGTCTCCTAGGGGTCCCCCCAGGCCCACAGTATGGAGGCCCAACTCGGCTTTTTTATTTTTGGGCAGAGTAGGGACTAACTATGACTCTCTTAAGGTAGGGTCAAGCTGAGTGTTTAAGTTTGAACCTGTGTATCTCTGGG
The DNA here is from genome assembly GCA_031834385.1 of Semotilus atromaculatus. Classification (NCBI taxonomy): domain Eukaryota; kingdom Metazoa; phylum Chordata; class Actinopteri; order Cypriniformes; family Leuciscidae; genus Semotilus; species Semotilus atromaculatus. The sequence goes on along the minus strand of JAULUF010000188.1, from coordinate 6,940 downwards.
ACCAAGCCGAGTTGGGGCTCCATACACTGGGCACATGGGGGTCTCCTAGGGGTCCCCCCCCCAGGCCCATAGTATGGAGGCCCAACTCGGCTTTTTTATTTTTGGGCAGAGTAGGGACTAACTATGACTCTCTTAAGGTAGGGTCAAGCTGAGTGTTTAAGTTTGAACCGGTGCATCTCTGGGACCAAGCCGAGTTGGGGCTCCATACACTGTCCACAGGGGGGTCTCGGGGGACTCCCCACACACCCGGAGTTTGGAGCCCCACCTCGGCTTCCTCTCCGAGTTACGTCCGGTCAAAGTTGAAACTTCAAGCTGCCATATCTCTGGGACCAAGCCGAGTTGGGGCTCCATACACCGGTCACGGGGGGCCTCGGGGGACTCCCCACACACCCGGAGTTTGGAGCCCCAACTCGGCTTCCTCTCCGAGTTACGCCCGGTCAAAGCTGGACAGGAAGTGCCCGTATCTCCGGGACCGAGCCGAGTTGGGGCTCCATACACCGGTCACGGGGGGGTCTCTGGGGACTCCCCACACACCCGGAGTTTGGAGCCCCGACTCGGCTTCCTCTCCGAGTTACGCCCGGTCGAAGCTGGACAGGAAGTGACCGTATCTCCGGGACCAAGCCGAGTCGGGGCTCCATACACCGGTCACGGGGGGGTCCCGGGGGACTCCCCACACACCCGAGTTTGGAGCCCCGACTCGGCTCACTTCCGGAGTTACGGCGGGTCGAAGCCGGACAGGAAGTGGCCGTATCTCGGGACCGGGAGGTCCCCGGGGCTCGGGACGGCGGGAGAAGTAGCGTCCCCTCGGGGGCTCCCGGCGCCCGGCGTCCCGAGCCTCCGGGCCCTCCCGGTCCCGAGAGGGGCCCGGTCGAGCGCGAGGGACTTTCGGACGAAAAGGCCCGTATCTCGGGAGGGGGAGGTCCCAGCGGCTCGCCCTTTCGGGTGTCGGGGGGGTCCCCCCGGGCCCTCTCGGACCCCGCCTCCCCGGGGCCCCCGGACCTTTCCTTCCGAGGCGCGCCTCGTTCTGCGGGGCCCCTTTTCTCCGGCCCCGGGGGGCCCCGGGGCTCGGGGGTGGGCTCGTCGGAAGGGGCCCGCCGAGACGCCGCTCCGACCCGAGTTTGGCGCCTCTGGGCGGCCGGGTCCCCGAGCCACGGCCCTCGGAAGTCCGGGTCGTCTCGGGGCGCTCGTTTTCGTTTTCGGCGAATATCTCGGGAACCGCCGGGCGAAAAAATCTCAAACCGGGCTCGTCGTCGAGGTCTCGAGGGGGCCCGTCCAACGAGCCCACCCCCGAGCCCCTGGGCCCCCGGGCCAGGGAGCCAGGGCCGGTCGAAGGCGCGACCTTCGTCGGCTCGCCTCTCGGTGGATCCTCGACGGATCTTCCCCGGACCGGGGTCGTCCGACGGGGCCCGACGGGGCCTTTCCAACGGGCCCACCCGCGCGGCCCAACTCGCCCGGGCGCCCGAGCCAGAGCCGTTCAAAGTCGGGGGCCCCAGCCCGCGGCGATCCCGCAGGGGGCGTCCCCGAGGCCCGCCGGCCTGGGGTTCGGGCGAGGCCCCCCCCCGGGACCCCCCTCACCCAAATCTGAGCTCTCTGGGTGCTCGCGTTCCCGAGATACGGGCGATTTTCTCCGATTGGCCGTGACGTCACCGGCGTCCGCCATTTTGACTCGCGCCCGCCGGTTTTCCGCCGATATCTCCGCGAAAACGGCACGGAAAATCGCGGGACCGGCACGGATCTTTTCAGCTCGACTAGACGCATCCAACGAGCCCGGTGTTCGCCGGATCCGTCGAGGATCGGCCGAGATATTTGCGTTTTACGGTTTTTTCGACCTTTTATTTTTTGTATCTAAGGCCCCCGGGGGCCCCCGAGGCCGTGGGCGGGCTCGTTGGAAAGGTCTCGCCCCGCTCTAAAAGCTGATAAAAACCCCGTCTCGATAGGACCCTCCTTCGCCGAGTTAAGGTCGTTTTAAGCCGTTTTCAGGGGGGTCACCGTCTTGCAAAGTGCACGTGCCGGTGACTGGTTGCATCCCCCGGCCCGGACGGCGGGCTCCAAGCTCCCGGCTCGGAGCTCCCTTTCCCGGCCACGAGCTCTCTGCCCCGCGGTCCCGGAGGGCCCGTCGGGGCAGGGGCTGGCTGGCTGGCTGGCTGGCTGGCTGGCTGGCTGGCTGGCTGGCTGGCTGGCTGGCTTGGTTTTCGGGGAGAGATGGGAGAGTGCCTCCTTCTCCCTGGGAGTCTGGAGCTCGGCTCTGCCCCCGGTGGGCCACGGGCTCCTGGGCTTGACTCCAGGGCCGAGCTCGCTCCAAAACCAAAGTCCCAAAAGGTGCGGAGTGGCGGAGAGCTCCAGGCGCCCGGGTCTCCTCTGCCGGCCCAGGGAGGGCGTCCCGTCCCGGGCACGGGTCGGATCCGCCCGCCACCCCTGGAGCTCAGCCCGGAGCCGAGACGGTCCTAAAACGGGCCTTGGGGTTTCTGTGGGAGAGGAGAGGAGAGGAGAGGAGATCGAGTGGGCGCACCTACCCTCCCTCCCTCCCTCCCTCCCTGGGCTCGGAGCCGGTGGTTGGAGGAGGACGGCTTGACTCTGGTGTCAAGCTCTGAAAATGGCAAAGCCCAAGTGGTGGTTCAAGGCAGTGAACCTGAGCCAGAGAGGGTGAGCTCTGGCTGGGGAATGAGCTCAATCTCCCCTGTGGTGGAGCTCTGAATAAAACACGAAACCTCCAGGAAAAAGACGGTCTGATCTTACTCAAAATGGCATGCCGGGCAGTGCGCGTCTCTCCCGGGCGCAAATAAAGCCCGAAGCGGGCGGAGAACATGACTCTGGGCTTGACTCTGAAGCCGAGGCATCAAAAATGACAAAGTCCATAAAGTGTTGATGGGTTGGGAGCTCCATGCGCTCACACCTCCTCGGCCAGCCCAGGAAGGGTGGCCCGTCCCGGGCACGAGTCAGATTTTCCCGCCTCCCCTGGAGCTCTGCCCGGAGCGAAGACGGTCCTAAAACGGGCCTTGGGGTTTCTGTGGGAGAGGAGAGAGAGCGGACCCTCCCTCCCTCCCTGGGCTCGGAGCCGGTGGTTGCAGGGGGGACGACTTGACTCTGGTGTCAAGCTGTGAAACTGGCAAAGTGGTGGTTCAAGGCAGTGAACCTGAGCCAGAGAGGGTGAGCTCTGGCTGGGGAATGAGCTCAATCTCCCCTGTGGTGGAGCTCTGAATAAAACACGAAACCTCCAGGAAAAAGACGGTCTGATCTTACTCAAAATGGCATGCCGGGCAGTGCGCGCCTCTCCCGGGCACCAATAAAGCTCGACGCCCATAGAGAAATTGACTCCGGGCTTGACTCTGAAGCCAAAACCTTCAAAACGGCAGAGTCCAAAATGGTGCGGTGGTCTCGGACATCCAGGGCCTTCGAGGCAGTCGACCGAGCCAGAGAGGGTGAGCTCTGGCTGGGGAATGAGCTCAACCTCCCCTGTGGTGGAGCTCCGAAAAACACGAAACCTCCAGGAAAAAGACGGTCTGATCTTACTCAAAACGGCATGCCGGGCAGTGCGCGCCTCTCCCGGGCGCAAATAAAGCCCAACGCGGGCGGAGAACATGACTCTGGGCTTGACTCTGAAGCCGAGGCATCAAAAATGACAAAGTCCATAAAGTGTTGATGGGTTGGGAGCTCCATGCGCTCACACCTCCTCGGCCAGCCCAGGAAGGGTGGCCCGTCCTGGGCACGAGTCAGATTTTCCCGCCTCCCCTGGAGCTCAGCCCGGAGCGAAGACGGTCCTAAAACGGGCCTTGGGGTTTCTGTGGGAGAGGAGAGAGAGCGGACCCTCCCTCCCTCCCTCCCTCCCTCCTGGGCTCGGAGCCGGTGGTTGCAGGGGGACGACTTGACTCTGGTGTCAAGCTGTGAAACTGGCAAAGTGGTGCTTCAAGGCAGTGAACCTGAGCCAGAGAGGGTGAGCTCTGGCTGGGGAATGAGCTCAATCTCCCCTGTGGTGGAGCTCTGAATAAAACACGAAACCTCCAGGAAAAAGACGGTCTGATCTTACTCAAAATGGCATGCCGGGCAGTGCGCGTCTCTCCCGGGCGCAAATAAAGCCCGAAGCGGGCGGAGAACATGACTCTGGGCTTGACTCTGAAGCCAAGGCATCAAAAAATGACAGAGTCCAAAATGTGGCGTTGGGTTGAGAGCTCCATGCGCTCACACCTCCTCGGCCAGCCCAGGAAGGGTGGCCCGTCCCGGGCACGAGTCAGATTTTCCCGCCTCCCCTGGAGCTCAGCCCGGAGCGAAGACGGTCCTAAAACGGGCCTTGGGGTTTCTGTGGGAGAGGAGAGAGCGCGGACCCTCCCTCCCTGGGCTCGGAGCCGGTGGTTGGAGAAGGACGGCTTGACTCTGGTGTCAAGCTGTGAAACTGGCAAAAGTGGTGCTTCAAGGCAGTGAACCTGACCCAGAGAGGGTGAGCTCTGGCTGGGGAACGAGCTCAATCTCCCCTGTGGTGGAGCTCTGAAAAACACGAAACCTCCAGGAAAAAGACGGTCTGATCTTACTCAAAATGGCATGCCGGGCAGTGCGCGCCTCTCCCGGGCACCAATAAAGCTCGACGCCCATAGAGAAATTGACTCCGGGCTTGACTCTGAAGCCAAAACCTTCAAAACGACAGAGTCCAAAATGGTGCGGTGGTCTCGGACATCCAGGGCCTTCGAGGCAGTCGACCGAGCCAGAGAGGGTGAGCTCTGGCTGGGGAATGAGCTCAACCTCCCCCTGTGGTGGAGCTCCGAAAAACACGAAACCTCCAGGAAAAAGACGGTCTGATCTTACTCAAAACGGCATGCCGGGCAGTGCGCGCCTCTCCCGGGCGCAAATAAAGCCCAAAGCGGGCGGAGAACATGACTCTGGGCTTGACTCTGAGGCGAGGCATCAAAAACGACAAAGTCCATAAAGTGTTGATGGGTTGGGAGCTCCATGCGCGCACACCTCCTCGGCCAGCCCAGGAAGGGTGGCCCGTCCTGGGCACGAGTCAGATTTTCCCGCCTCCCCTGGAGCTCAGCCCGGAGCGAAGACGGTCCTAAAACAGGCCTTGGGGTTTCTGTGGGAGAGGAGAGAGCGCGGACCCTCCCTCCCTCCCTCGGAGCCGGTGGTTGGAGGAGGACTTGACTCTGGTGTCAAGCTGTCAAAATGGCGCTTCAAGGCAGTGAACCTGAGCCAGAGAGGGTGAGCTCTGGCTGGGGAATGAGCTCAAAACGACAGAGTCCAAAATGGTGCGGTGGTCTCGGACATCCAGGGCCTTCGAGGCAGTCGACCGAGCCAGAGAGGGTGAGCTCTGGCTGGGGAATGAGCTCAACCTCCCCCCTGTGGTGGAGCTCTGAAAAACACGAAACCTCCAGGAAAAAGACGGTCTGATCTTACTCAAAACGGCATGCCGGGCAGTGCGCGCCTCTCCCGGGCGCAAATAAAGCCCAAAGCGGGCGGAGAACATGACTCTGGCTTGACTCTGAAGGCGAGGCATCAAAAAACGACAAAGTCCATAAAGTGTTGATGGGTTGGGAGCTCCATGCGCTCACACCTCCTCGGCCAGCCCAGGAAGGGTGGCCCGTCCTGGGCACGAGTCAGATTTTCCCGCCTCCCCTGGAGCTCAGCCCGGAGCGAAGACGGTCCTAAAACGGGCCTTGGGGTTTCTGTGGGAGAGGAGAGAGCGCGGACCCTCCCTCCCTCCCTCGGAGCCGGTGGTTGGAGGAGGACTTGACTCTGGTGTCAAGCTGTCAAAATGGCGCTTCAAGGCAGTGAACCTGAGCCAGAGAGGGTGAGCTCTGGCTGGGGAATGAGCTCAAAACGACAGAGTCCAAAATGGTGCGGTGGTCTCGGACATCCAGGGCCTTCGAGGCAGTCGACCGAGCCAGAGAGGGTGAGCTCTGGCTGGGGAATGAGCTCAACCTCCCCCTGTGGTGGAGCTCTGAAAAACACGAAACCTCCAGGAAAAAGACGGTCTGATCTTACTCAAAACGGCATGCCGGGCAGTGCGCGCCTCTCCCGGGCGCAAATAAAGCCCAAAGCGGGCGGAGAACATGACTCTGGGCTTGACTCTGAAGGCGAGGCATCAAAAAACGACAAAGTCCATAAAGTGTTGATGGGTTGGGAGCTCCATGCGCTCACACCTCCTCGGCCAGCCCAGGAAGGGTGGCCCCGTCCTGGGCACGAGTCAGATTTTCCCGCCTCCCCTGGAGCTCAGCCCGGAGCGAAGACGGTCCTAAAACGGGCCTTGGGGTTTCTGTGGGAGAGGAGAGAGAGCGGACCCTCCCTCCCTCCCTCCCTGGGCTCGGAGCCGGTGGTTGCAGGGGGACGACTTGACTCTGGTGTCAAGCTGTGAAACTGGCAAAGCGGTGCTTCAAGGCAGTGAACCGAGCCAGAGAGGGTGAGCTCTGGCTGGGGAACGAGTTCAATCTCCCCCTGTGGTGGAGCTCTGAAAAACACGAAACCTCCAGGAAAAAGACGGTCTGACCTTACTCAAAATGGCATGCCGGGCAGTGCGCGTCTCTCCCGGACGCAAATAAAGCTCAAAGAGGGTGGAGAACATGACTCTGGGCTTGACTCTGAAGCCAAGGCATCAAAAAAATGGCAAAGTCCAAAAGGTGGCGGTGGGTTGAGAGCTCCATGCGCTCACACCCCCTCGGCCAGCCCAGGGAGGGTGGCCCGTCCTGGGCACGAGTCAGATTTTCCCGCCACCCCTGGAGCTCAGCCCGGAGCCAAGACGGTCCTAAAACGGGCCTTGGGGTTTCTGTGGGAGAGGAGAGAGAGCGGACCCTCCCTCCCTCCCTCCCTGGGCTCGGAGCCGGTGGTTGCAGGGGGACGACTTGACTCTGGTGTCAAGCTGTGAAACTGGCAAAGCGGTGCTTCAAGGCAGTGAACCGAGCCAGAGAGGGTGAGCTCTGGCTGGGGAACGAGTTCAATCTCCCCCTTGGGGGGGGTG
>JAULUF010000187.1:22500-32647 GCA_031834385.1 Semotilus atromaculatus | reverse complement strand
AGTCCGCTCTCTCCTCTCCCACAGAAGCCCCAAGGTCCGTTTTAGGACCGTCTCGGCTCCGGGCGGAGCTCCGGCAGGGACACCGATCTGACTGTGCCCGGGACCGAGGCACTCTCCCTGGGCTGGCCAGGGAGCTCTGACAGCATGGAGCTCTCAACCCACTGCGCATTTTTGGACTCTGTCGTTTTTCAAAATTTGACAGCAGAGTCAAGCCCGGGGGCTTCTCTCTCTACTCGGGATGCATCCTTTTCGGTAACCTAGCCTGCCATTGTTTTCCCGGGGGGGGGGGGGGGGGGGGGGGGGGGGGTGTTCCGTGCTTCCAGAGACCCCACCGCAGTGGGGGTGATTGCACATCGCTCTCTCGCTCTCCCGGAGGCCCTCTCCTCCAGGACTTCCAGAGTTCCAACCAACCCTGGCTTTCTTTACACCCACCCAGAACGACTCTGAGTGGGGCTCACGACGGTCTGACGATAGGGGGGGGGTGTGCCTCCACCTCACTATCCCCCCTCCTTACAGCCCCCAAGGTCCGTTTTAGGACCGACTCTGCTCCGTACTGAGCTCCGGCAGGGACACCGGCCTGCCTGTGCCCGGGACCGAGGCACCCTCGCCGGGCTGGCCGGGGAGCTCTGACGGCATGGAGCTCTCGGCACACGTCACTTTCTCGGACTCTGTCCTTTTACCGACTTTGACCGCAGAGCCAAGCCCGCCATGGGCGCTTGAGCTCGATTCGTGCCCAGGAAAGCCGCGCTCTACCTGGGATGCCCTTTTGCGTAAGATCAGACCGTCTTTTTCCTGGAGGTTTCGTGTTTTATTCAGAGTTCCACCCCAAGGGGGATGTTGAACTCGTTCCCCAGCCAGAGCTCACCCTCTCTGGCTCGGTTCACTGCCTTGAAGCACCGCTTTGCCATTTTCACAGCTTGACACCAGAGTCAAGTCGCCCGAGCCCAGGGAGGGAGAGTCCGCTCTCTCTCTCCTCTCCCACAGAAGCCCCAAGGTCCGTTTTAGGACCGTCTCGGCTCCGGGCGGAGCTCCGGCAGGGACACCGGCCTGCCTGTGCCCGGGACCGAGGCACTCTCCCTGGGCTGGCCAGGGAGCTCTGACAGCATGGAGCTCTCAACCCACTGCGCATTTTTGGACTCTGTCGTTTTTCAAAATTTGACAGCAGAGTCAAGCCCGGGGGCTTCTCTCTCTACTCGGGATGCATCCTTTTCGGTAACCTAGCCTGCCATTGTTTTCCCGGGGGGGGGGGGTGTTCCGTGCTTCCAGAGACCCCACCGCAGTGGGGGTGATTGCACATCGCTCTCTCTCGCTCTCCCGGAGGCCCTCTCCTCCAGGACTTCCAGAGTTCCAACCAACCCTGGCTTTCTTTACACCCACCCAGAACGACTCTGAGTGGGGCTCACGACGGTCTGACGATAGGGGGGGGGGGTGTGCCTCCACCTCACTATCCCCCCTCCTTACAGCCCCCAAGGTCCGTTTTAGGACCGACTCTGCTCCGTACTGAGCTCCGGCAGGGACACCGGCCTGCCTGTGCCCGGGACCGAGGCACCCTCGCCGGGCTGGCCGGGGAGCTCTGACGGCATGGAGCTCTCGGCACACGTCACTTTCTCGGACTCTGTCCTTTTACCGACTTTGACCGCAGAGCCAAGCCCGCCATGGGCGCTTGAGCTCGATTCGTGCCCAGGAAAGCCGCGCTCTACCTGGGATGCCCTTTTGCGTAAGATCAGACCGTCTTTTTCCTGGAGGTTTCGTGTTTTATTCAGAGTTCCACCCCAAGGGGGATGTTGAACTCGTTCCCCAGCCAGAGCTCACCCTCTCTGGCTCGGTTCACTGCCTTGAAGCACCGCTTTGCCATTTTCACAGCTTGACACCAGAGTCAAGTCGTCCCCCTGCAACCACCGGCTCCGAGCCCAGGGAGGGAGGGAGGGAGGGAGGGAGGGTCCGCTCTCTCTCCTCTCCCACAGAAACCCCAAGGCCCGTTTTAGGACCGTCTTCGCTCCGGGCTGAGCTCCAGGGGTGGCGGGAAAATCTGACTCGTGCCCAGGACGGGCCACCCTCCCTGGGCTGGCCGAGGGGGTGTGAGCGCATGGAGCTCTCAACCCACCGCCACCTTTTGGACTTTGCCATTTTTTGATGCCTTGGCTTCAGAGTCAAGCCCAGAGTCATGTTCTCCACCCTCTTTGAGCTTTATTTGCGTCCGGGAGAGACGCACACTTCCCGGCATGCCATTTTGAGTAAGGTCAGACCGTCTATTTCCTGGAGGTTTCGTGTTTTATTCAGAGTTCCACCCCCCCCAAGGGGGAGATTGAACTCGTTCCCCAGCCAGAGCTCACCCTCTCTGGCTCGGTTCACTGCCTTGAAGCACCGCTTTGCCAGTTTCACAGCTTGACACCAGAGTCAAGTCGTCCCCCTGCAACCACCGGCTCCGAGCCCAGGGAGGGAGGGAGGGAGGGTCCGCTCTCTCTCCTCTCCCACAGAAACCCCAAGGCCCGTTTTAGGACCGTCTTGGCTCCGGGCTGAGCTCCAGGGGTGGCGGGAAAATCTGACTCGTGCCCAGGACGGGCCACCCTCCCTGGGCTGGCCGAGGGGGTGTGAGCGCATGGAGCTCTCAACCCACCGCCACCTTTTGGACTTTGCCATTTTTTTGATGCCTTGGCTTCAGAGTCAAGCCCAGAGTCATGTTCTCCACCCTCTTTGAGCTTTATTTGCGTCCGGGAGAGACGCGCACTGCCCGGCATGCCATTTTGAGTAAGGTCAGACCGTCTTTTTCCTGGAGGTTTCGTGTTTTTCAGAGCTCCACCACAGGGGGAGATTGAACTCGTTCCCCAGCCAGAGCTCACCCTCTCTGGCTCGGTTCACTGCCTTGAAGCACCGCTTTGCCAGTTTCACAGCTTGACACCAGAGTCAAGTCGTCCCCCTGCAACCACCGGCTCCGAGCCCAGGGAGGGAGGGAGGGAGGGTCCGCTCTCTCTCCTCTCCCACAGAAACCCCAAGGCCCGTTTTAGGACCGTCTTCGCTCCGGGCTGAGCTCCAGGGGAGGCGGGAAAATCTGACTCGTGCCCAGGACGGGCCACCCTTCCTGGGCTGGCCGAGGAGGTGTGAGCGCATGGAGCTCCCAACCCATCAACACTTTATGGACTTTGTCGTTTTTGATGCCTCGCCTTCAGAGTCAAGCCCAGAGTCATGTTCTCCGCCCGCTTTGGGCTTTATTTGCGCCCGGGAGAGGCGCGCACTGCCCGGCATGCCGTTTTGAGTAAGATCAGACCGTCTTTTTCCTGGAGGTTTCGTGTTTTTCAGAGCTCCACCACAGGGGGAGGTTGAGCTCATTCCCCAGCCAGAGCTCACCCTCTCTGGCTCGGTCGACTGCCTCGAAGGCCCTGGATGTCCGAGACCACCGCACCATTTTGGACTCTGTCGTTTTGAGCTCATTCCCCAGCCAGAGCTCACCCTCTCTGGCTCAGGTTCACTGCCTTGAAGCGCCATTTTGACAGCTTGACACCAGAGTCAAGTCCTCCTCCAACCACCGGCTCCGAGGGAGGGAGGGAGGGTCCGCGCTCTCTCCTCTCCCACAGAAACCCCAAGGCCCGTTTTAGGACCGTCTTCGCTCCGGGCTGAGCTCCAGGGGAGGCGGGAAAATCTGACTCGTGCCCAGGACGGGCCACCCTTCCTGGGCTGGCCGAGGAGGTGTGAGCGCATGGAGCTCCCAACCCATCAACACTTTATGGACTTTGTCGTTTTTGATGCCTCGCCTTCAGAGTCAAGCCCAGAGTCATGTTCTCCGCCCGCTTTGGGCTTTATTTGCGCCCGGGAGAGGCGCGCACTGCCCGGCATGCCGTTTTGAGTAAGATCAGACCGTCTTTTTCCTGGAGGTTTCGTGTTTTTCAGAGCTCCACCACAGGGGGAGGTTGAGCTCATTCCCCAGCCAGAGCTCACCCTCTCTGGCTCGGTCGACTGCCTCGAAGGCCCTGGATGTCCGAGACCACCGCACCATTTTGGACTCTGTCGTTTTGAGCTCATTCCCCAGCCAGAGCTCACCCTCTCTGGCTCAGGTTCACTGCCTTGAAGCGCCATTTTGACAGCTTGACACCAGAGTCAAGTCCTCCTCCAACCACCGGCTCCGAGGGAGGGAGGGAGGGTCCGCGCTCTCTCCTCTCCCACAGAAACCCCAAGGCCTGTTTTAGGACCGTCTTCGCTCCGGGCTGAGCTCCAGGGGAGGCGGGAAAATCTGACTCGTGCCCAGGACGGGCCACCCTTCCTGGGCTGGCCGAGGAGGTGTGCGCGCATGGAGCTCCCAACCCATCAACACTTTATGGACTTTGTCGTTTTTGATGCCTCGCCTTCAGAGTCAAGCCCAGAGTCATGTTCTCCGCCCGCTTTGGGCTTTATTTGCGCCCGGGAGAGGCGCGCACTGCCCGGCATGCCGTTTTGAGTAAGATCAGACCGTCTTTTTCCTGGAGGTTTCGTGTTTTTCGGAGCTCCACCACAGGGGGAGGTTGAGCTCATTCCCCAGCCAGAGCTCACCCTCTCTGGCTCGGTCGACTGCCTCGAAGGCCCTGGATGTCCGAGACCACCGCACCATTTTGGACTCTGTCGTTTTGAAGGTTTTGGCTTCAGAGTCAAGCCCGGAGTCAATTTCTCTATGGGCGTCGAGCTTTATTGGTGCCCGGGAGAGGCGCGCACTGCCCGGCATGCCATTTTGAGTAAGATCAGACCGTCTTTTTCCTGGAGGTTTCGTGTTTTTCAGAGCTCCACCACAGGGGAGATTGAGCTCGTTCCCCAGCCAGAGCTCACCCTCTCTGGGTCAGGTTCACTGCCTTGAAGCACCACTTTTGCCAGTTTCACAGCTTGACACCAGAGTCAAGCCGTCCTTCTCCAACCACCGGCTCCGAGCCCAGGGAGGGAGGGTCCGCGCTCTCTCCTCTCCCACAGAAACCCCAAGGCCCGTTTTAGGACCGTCTTCGCTCCGGGCTGAGCTCCAGGGGAGGCGGGAAAATCTGACTCGTGCCCGGGACGGGCCACCCTTCCTGGGCTGGCCGAGGAGGTGTGAGCGCATGGAGCTCTCAACCCAACGCCACATTTTGGACTCTGTCATTTTTTGATGCCTTGGCTTCAGAGTCAAGCCCAGAGTCATGTTCTCCGCCCGCTTCGGGCTTTATTTGCGCCCGGGAGAGACGCGCACTGCCCGGCATGCCATTTTGAGTAAGATCAGACCGTCTTTTTCCTGGAGGTTTCGTGTTTTATTCAGAGCTCCACCACAGGGGAGATTGAGCTCATTCCCCAGCCAGAGCTCACCCTCTCTGGCTCAGGTTCACTGCCTTGAAGCACCACTTTGCCAGTTTCACAGCTTGACACCAGAGTCAAGTCGTCCCCCTGCAACCACCGGCTCCGAGCCCAGGAGGGAGGGAGGGAGGGAGGGAGGGTCCGCTCTCTCTCCTCTCCCACAGAAACCCCAAGGCCCGTTTTAGGACCGTCTTCGCTCCGGGCTGAGCTCCAGGGGAGGCGGGAAAATCTGACTCGTGCCCAGGACGGGCCACCCTTCCTGGGCTGGCCGAGGAGGTGTGAGCGCATGGAGCTCCCAACCCATCAACACTTTATGGACTTTGTCATTTTTGATGCCTCGGCTTCAGAGTCAAGCCCAGAGTCATGTTCTCCGCCCGCGTTGGGCTTTATTTGCGCCCGGGAGAGGCGCGCACTGCCCGGCATGCCGTTTTGAGTAAGATCAGACCGTCTTTTTCCTGGAGGTTTCGTGTTTTTCGGAGCTCCACCACAGGGGAGGTTGAGCTCATTCCCCAGCCAGAGCTCACCCTCTCTGGCTCGGTCGACTGCCTCGAAGGCCCTGGATGTCCGAGACCACCGCACCATTTTGGACTCTGCCGTTTTGAAGGTTTTGGCTTCAGAGTCAAGCCCGGAGTCAATTTCTCTATGGGCGTCGAGCTTTATTGGTGCCCGGGAGAGGCGCGCACTGCCCGGCATGCCATTTTGAGTAAGATCAGACCGTCTTTTTCCTGGAGGTTTCGTGTTTTATTCAGAGCTCCACCACAGGGGAGATTGAGCTCATTCCCCAGCCAGAGCTCACCCTCTCTGGCTCAGGTTCACTGCCTTGAACCACCACTTTGCCAGTTTCACAGCTTGACACCAGAGTCAAGTCGTCCCCCCTGCAACCACCGGCTCCGAGCCCAGGGAGGGAGGGAGGGTCCGCTCTCTCTCCTCTCCCACAGAAACCCCAAGGCCCGTTTTAGGACCGTCTTCGCTCCGGGCAGAGCTCCAGGGGAGGCGGGAAAATCTGACTCGTGCCCGGGACGGGCCACCCTTCCTGGGCTGGCCGAGGAGGTGTGAGCGCATGGAGCTCCCAACCCATCAACACTTTATGGACTTTGTCATTTTTGATGCCTCGGCTTCAGAGTCAAGCCCAGAGTCATGTTCTCCGCCCGCTTCGGGCTTTATTTGCGCCCGGGAGAGACGCGCACTGCCCGGCATGCCATTTTGAGTAAGATCAGACCGTCTTTTTCCTGGAGGTTTCGTGTTTTATTCAGAGCTCCACCACAGGGGAGATTGAGCTCATTCCCCAGCCAGAGCTCACCCTCTCTGGCTCAGGTTCACTGCCTTGAACCACCACTTGGGCTTTGCCATTTTCAGAGCTTGACACCAGAGTCAAGCCGTCCTCCTCCAACCACCGGCTCCGAGCCCAGGGAGGGAGGGAGGGAGGGAGGGTAGGTGCGCCCACTCGATCTCCTCTCCTCTCCTCTCCTCTCCCACAGAAACCCCAAGGCCCGTTTTAGGACCGTCTCGGCTCCGGGCTGAGCTCCAGGGGTGGCGGGCGGATCCGACCCGTGCCCGGGACGGGACGCCCTCCCTGGGCCGGCAGAGGAGACCCGGGCGCCTGGAGCTCTCCGCCACTCCGCACCTTTTGGGACTTTGGTTTTGGAGCGAGCTCGGCCCTGGAGTCAAGCCCAGGAGCCCGTGGCCCACCGGGGCAGAGCCGAGCTCCAGACTCCCAGGGAGAAGGAGGCACTCTCCCATCTCTCCCCGAAAACCAAGCCAGCCAGCCAGCCAGCCAGCCAGCCAGCCAGCCAGCCAGCCAGCCAGCCAGCCAGCCCCTGCCCCGACGGGCCCTCCGGGACCGCGGGGCAGAGAGCTCGTGGCCGGGAAAGGGAGCTCCGAGCCGGGAGCTTGGAGCCCGCCGTCCGGGCCGGGGGATGCAACCAGTCACCGGCACGTGCACTTTGCAAGACGGTGACCCCCCTGAAAACGGCTTAAAACGACCTTAACTCGGCGAAGGAGGGTCCTATCGAGACGGGGTTTTTATCAGCTTTTAGAGCGGGGCGAGACCTTTCCAACGAGCCCGCCCACGGCCTCGGGGGCCCCCGGGGGCCTTAGATACAAAAAATAAAAGGTCGAAAAAACCGTAAAACGCAAATATCTCGGCCGATCCTCGACGGATCCGGCGAACACCGGGCTCGTTGGATGCGTCTAGTCGAGCTGAAAAGATCCGTGCCGGTCCCGCGATTTTCCGTGCCGTTTTCGCGGAGATATCGGCGGAAAACCGGCGGGCGCGAGTCAAAATGGCGGACGCCGGTGACGTCACGGCCAATCGGAGAAAATCGCCCGTATCTCGGGAACGCGAGCACCCAGAGAGCTCAGATTTGGGTGAGGGGGTCCCGGGGGGGGCCTCGCCCGAACCCCAGGCCGGCGGGCCTCGGGGACGCCCCCTGCGGGATCGCCGCGGGCTGGGGCCCCCGACTTTGAACGGCTCTGGCTCGGGCGCCCGGGCGAGTTGGGCCGCGCGGGTGGGCCCGTTGGAAAGGCCCCGTCGGGCCCCGTCGGACGACCCCGGTCCGGGGAAGATCCGTCGAGGATCCACCGAGAGGCGAGCCGACGAAGGTCGCGCCTTCGACCGGCCCTGGCTCCCTGGCCCGGGGGCCCAGGGGCTCGGGGGTGGGCTCGTTGGACGGGCCCCCTCGAGACCTCGACGACGAGCCCGGTTTGAGATTTTTTCGCCCGGCGGTTCCCGAGATATTCGCCGAAAACGAAAACGAGCGCCCCGAGACGACCCGGACTTCCGAGGGCCGTGGCTCGGGGACCCGGCCGCCCAGAGGCGCCAAACTCGGGTCGGAGCGGCGTCTCGGCGGGCCCCTTCCGACGAGCCCACCCCCGAGCCCCGGGGCCCCCCGGGGCCGGAGAAAAGGGGCCCCGCAGAACGAGGCGCGCCTCGGAAGGAAAGGTCCGGGGGCCCCGGGGAGGCGGGGTCCGAGAGGGCCCGGGGGGACCCCCCGACACCCGAAAGGGCGAGCCGCTGGGACCTCCCCCTCCCGAGATACGGGCCTTTTCGTCCGAAAGTCCCTCGCGCTCGACCGGGCCCCTCTCGGGACCGGGAGGGCCCGGAGGCTCGGGACGCCGGGCGCCGGGAGCCCCCGAGGGGACGCTACTTCTCCCGCCGTCCCGAGCCCCGGGGACCTCCCGGTCCCGAGATACGGCCACTTCCTGTCCGGCTTCGACCCGGCGTAACTCCGGAAGTGAGCCGAGTCGGGGCTCCAAACTCCGGGTGTGTGGGGAGTCCCCCGGGACCCCCCCGTGACCGGTGTATGGAGCCCCGACTCGGCTTGGTCCCGGAGATACGGTCACTTCCTGTCCAGCTTCGACCGGGCGTAACTCGGAGAGGAAGCCGAGTCGGGGCTCCAAACTCCGGGTGTGTGGGGAGTCCCCAGAGACCCCCCCGTGACCGGTGTATGGAGCCCCAACTCGGCTCGGTCCCGGAGATACGGGCACTTCCTGTCCAGCTTTGACCGGGCGTAACTCGGAGAGGAAGCCGAGTTGGGGCTCCAAACTCCGGGTGTGTGGGGAGTCCCCCGAGGCCCCCCCGTGACCGGTGTATGGAGCCCCAACTCGGCTTGGTCCCAGAGATATGGCAGCTTGAAGTTTCAACTTTGACCGGACGTAACTCGGAGAGGAAGCCGAGGTGGGGCTCCAAACTCCGGGTGTGTGGGGAGTCCCCCGAGACCCCCCTGTGGACAGTGTATGGAGCCCCAACTCGGCTTGGTCCCAGAGATGCACCGGTTCAAACTTAAACACTCAGCTTGACCCTACCTTAAGAGAGTCATAGTTAGTCCCTACTCTGCCCAAAAATAAAAAAGCCGAGTTGGGCCTCCATACTATGGGCCTGGGGGGGGGACCCCTAGGAGACCCCCATGTGCCCAGTGTATGGAGCCCCAACTCGGCTTGGTCCCAGAGATACACAGGTTCAAACTTAAACACTCAGCTTGACCCTACCTTAAGAGAGTCATAGTTAGTCCCTACTCTGCCCAAAAATAAAAAAGCCGAGTTGGGCCTCCATACTGTGGGCCTGGGGGGGACCCCTAGGAGACCCCCATGTGCCCAGAGTACGGAGCCCCAACTCGGCTTCCTCAGTGAGATGCACCGGTTCAAACTTAAACACTCAGCTTGACCCTACCTTAAGAGAGTCATAGTTAGTCCCTACTCTGCCCAAAAATAAAAAAGCCGAGTTGGGCCTCCATACTATGGGCCTGGGGGGGGACCCCTAGGAGACCCCCATGTGCCCAGTGTATGGAGCCC
The DNA here is from genome assembly GCA_031834385.1 of Semotilus atromaculatus. Taxonomy (NCBI): domain Eukaryota; kingdom Metazoa; phylum Chordata; class Actinopteri; order Cypriniformes; family Leuciscidae; genus Semotilus; species Semotilus atromaculatus. The sequence continues at coordinate 23,077 of JAULUF010000187.1, read as the reverse complement.
CAACTCGGCTTGGTCCCAGAGATACACAGGTTCAAACTTAAACACTCAGCTTGACCCTACCTTAAGAGAGTCATAGTTAGTCCCTACTCTGCCCAAAAATAAAAAGCCGAGTTGGGCCTCCATACTATGGGCCTGGGGGGGACCCCTAGGAGACCCCCATGTGCCCAGAGTACGGAGCCCCAACTCGGCTTCCTCAGTGAGATGCACCGGTTCAAACTTAAACACTCAGCTTGACCCTACCTTAAGAGAGTCATAGTTAGTCCCTACTCTGCCCAAAAATAAAAAGCCGAGTTGGGCCTCCATACTATGGGCCTGGGGGGGACCCCTAGGAGACCCCCATGTGCCCAGAGTACGGAGCCCCAACTCGGCTTGGTCCCAGAGATACACAGGTTCAAACTTAAACACTCAGCTTGACCCTACCTTAAGAGAGTCATAGTTAGTCCCTACTCTGCCCAAAAATAAAAAAAGCCGAGTTGGGCCTCCGTACTGTGGGCCTGGGGGGGACCCCTAGGAGACCCCCATGTGCCCAGAGTACGGAGCCCCAACTCGGCTTCCTCAGTGAGATGCACCGGTTCGA
>JAULUF010000187.1:0-12500 GCA_031834385.1 Semotilus atromaculatus | reverse complement strand
AGGTTAAGCATCCTCACCGGGATGCGTGCAAAGGAAGCCCTGTCCGTCACCTCGCCCGAGCGGGGGGGGGGCGGTCGCCCGTCCCCTTCTCGACAAAACCCCGAAGGTCCGTTTCGGGACCGTCTCGGCTCCGACGGCTGCCCCCGTCGAGCCGACGCGTTCGCCCGCGCCCGAGTCTGAGGCGCCCTCCCCGGCCGCCACCCGGGGAGGCGGGCGGTCAGTGGGAATCTCGTTCGACCGCACGCTACCGGACTCTGTCCGTTTTTCGGAGGGGGACTTTTCCTCCAGAGCCGCCAACCTTCTTCCGTCGCCTACCACCCCAGATAAAGCATCCTCGCCCGGGATGCGCGCAAGGGAAGCCCGGTCCGTCTCTGTCCAGTTTGTTTTTATCCTCCAGGGGTGTCTCAAGTCCCCGGGGAGTCGCTTTTTCGCCCAGACCGATCGTTCGACAAGCATATGGGTTTATTTTACTTTCGGGATGGACCAAAGAGGAGCCCCGGACGGCGAAACCGCAGGCGCGCGTGGCTTCCTACACACGGGTCTCGCTCCGTTCGGGCCTGGGGGCTCGAGACGGCACGGCCGCTCATAGGGCGCGCTGGGGAAACGTCCGCTTTTGGGGGGCCCTCTGCATCGAGGCCGTGTAACCGGAGTGCTTTTCGAGCGGGGAGGAGCGAGGCGAAGGGTCGGCTCGAAGACTGGAGCAGAGGGGTGTCGGCCCGTCCCTGCCGTCCGAACCTTCCCCGCGGCCACCGCCGCCCTCTGTTTCAGACGGGCCATCTGAGTCTCTCCCGAGGGGGTCGGAGGGTATCTCTCTCGCGTCGACGCGCAGAGCGGGGAGGAGCGATCTGCCCAAAGCGGTCTCTCGACCGGGCAGGGGCCGTCCCCAGGCGCGTCCAAAGTTCCGATCGACCAGGCTACCCCGCAGAAAGCGACGGCCCGAAGGAGGGGGTGCGCCCCTCCGGGCCCCGGGCAACCCTGAGGCGCCCGCGTTTGTTTTCCGATGCCCTTGTCCCGACGTCTACGGATCTGACTGTGACCGGGGGAGACGATCCTTCCTCCCTGTGTTACGGCCAGGGAGGTCTGGCGAGCTCGGGGCTCTTTTTGTTGTTCTGCATGCATGCGAGTTCTTTTCTCCAGGGGTGCAACCAAGCCCCTGGAGTTCGTTTTGCCCGTTTACCCAGACCGACAAGCATATGGTGAAAGTGTGCGCCTACACTCCAGGATGGACCGAGGAGCCCCGTACGGCGAACCGCAGGCGCGCGTGGTTTCCTACACACGGGTCTCGCTCCGTTCGGGCCTGGGGCTCGAGACGTCACGGCCGCTCGTAGGGCGCGCTGGGGAAACGACCGCCGGGGCCGGAGGGCGGGAGGCCTCTGGATCGAGGCCGTAACTGGGAAGGGTGCCTTTCTGGCGGGGAGGAGCGAGGCGAAGGGTCGGCTCGAAGAGCAGAGGGGTGTCGGCCCATCCCTGCCGTCCGAACCTTCCCCGCGCGCACGCGGCCTCCCTTTGCGGACGTCCTTTTCAGACGGGCCATCTGAGTCTCCCGAGGTGGAAAGCATCTCGCGTCGACGCGCAGAGCGGGGAGGAGCGATCTGCCCAAAGCGGTCTCTCGACCGGGCAGGGGCCGTCCCCAGGCGCGTCCCAAGTTCCGTTCGACCAGGCTACCCCCAAGCAAGCGACGGCCCGAAGGAGGGGGTGCTCCCCTCCGGGCCCCGGGCAACCCTGAGGCGCCCGCGTGGTTGTCCGTTGCCCTTGTCCCGACGTCTTCTGATCCGATCCCTTCCTTCCTCCCTCCCTGTGTTACGGCCAGGGAGGTCTGGCGAGCGCGGAGCTCTTTTGGTTCTTGCCCATATGTGTATATAGTCCCTTTTTATGAGGAGGAGGAATTTCCTCCAGAGTGTCTTTCAAACTTTTGCACGCCCAGGACGGTGCGCCATGGTCTGGACGCCCGCCTGGAGGGGGATCTGGGCACCCAAACCAGAACCCTCCTTTCCTGGAAGTCTCAAGCCCGCACATAGTTAATGGGCTGGGTCAGACCGCTTCCCCACCCAGTCTGACCACCACGGTTCACCAAGCCGTGTGTTTTTGATTGTTTCTTTGTTTGCCTCGCACCGACCGGAGCCTCGTCAGCTCCACGACAACGCCCCAAAGGGAGGGGTTTTTATTTATTTTTCTCTCCAGGGGTGCACCAAGCCCCTGGAGTTGGTTTTGCCGTTTACCCAGACCGACCGTTCGACAAGCATATGGTATTATGTGTGTGTCTACACTCCAGGATGGACCGAGGAGCCCCGTACGGCGAACCGCAGGCGCGCGTGGTTTCCTACACACGGGTCTCGCTCCGTTCGGGCCTGGGGCTCGAGACGTCACGGCCGCTCGTAGGGCGCGCTGGGGAAACGACCGCCGGGGCCGGAGGGCGGGAGGCCTCTGGATCGAGGCCGTAACCGGGAAGGGTGCCTTTCGGGCGGGGAGGAGCGAGGCGAAGGGTCGGCTCGAAGAGCAGAGGGGTGTCGGCCCATCCCTGCCGCCCGAACCTTCCCCGCGCGCACGCGGCCTCCCTTTGCGGACGTCCTTTTCAGACGGGCCATCTGAGTCTCCCGAGGTGGAAAGCATCTCGCGTCGACGCGCAGAGCGGGGAGGAGCGATCTGCCCAAAGCGGTCTCTCGACCGGGCAGGGGCCGTCCCCAGGCGCGTCCCAAGTTCCTATCGACCAGGCTACCCCGAAGAAAGCGACGGCCCGAAGGAGGGGGTGCTCCCCTCCGGGCCCCGGGCAACCCTGAGGCGCCCGCGTGGTTGTCCGTTGCCCTTGTCCCGACGTCTTCTGATCCGATCCTTCCTCCCTCCCTGTGTTACGGCCAGGGAGGTCTGGCGAGCACGGAGCTCTTTTAGGTTCTTGCGTGGGATTTTTCATTTGGACATGGTCCGTTTTTATGAGGATGCATTTCCTCCAGAGTGTCTTTCAAACTTTGCACGCCCAGGACGGAACGCCTTCGCCTGGACGCACGCCCTGGGCACCGGGAGGGAGTATCTGGGTGAGCAAACCAGACCCCTCCTTTCCTGGAAGTCTCACGCCCGCACAAAGTGCACTGTTCATGGGCAGAGTCAGACCGCTTCCCCGTCCGGTCTGACCACCACGGTTGGCCAAGCCGTGTCGTGTGTTGTGTGTTTCTCGCCTTGTTTGTTTGCCCCGTACCGACCGGAGCCTCGTCAGCTCCACGACAACACCCCAAAGGGAGGGGTTTTTTTAATTTTTCTCTCCAGGGGTGCACCAAGCCCCTGGAGTTGGCTTTGCCGTTTACCCAGACCGACCGTTCGACAAGCATATGGTATTATGTGTGTGTCTACACTCCAGGATGGACCGAGGAGCCCCGTACGGTGAACCGCAGGCGCGCGTGGCTTCCTACACACGGGTCTCGCTCCGTTCGGGCCTGGGGCTCGAGACGTCACGGCCGCTCGTAGGGCGCGCTGGGGAAACGACCGCCGGGGACGGAGGGCGGGAGGCCTCTGGATCGAGGCCGTAATCGGGAAGGGTGCCTTTCGGGCGGGGAGGAGCGAGGCGAAGGGTCGGCTCGAAGAGCAGAGGGGTGTCGGCCCATCCCTGCCGTCCGAACCTTCCCCGCGCGCACGCGGCCTCCCTTTGCGGACGTCCTTTTCAGACGGGCCATCTGAGTCTCCCGAGGTGGAAAGCATCTCGCGTCGACGCGCAGAGCGGGGAGGAGCGATCTGCCCAAAGCGGTCTCTCGACCGGGCAGGGGCCGTCCCCAGGCGCGTCCCAAGTTCCGTTCGACCAGGCTACCCCCAAGCAAGCGACGGCCCGAAGGAGGGGGTGCTCCCCTCCGGGCCCCGGGCAACCCTGAGGCGCCCGCGTGGTTGTCCGTTGCCCTTGTCCCGACGTCTTCTGATCCGATCCTTCCTCCCTCCCTGTGTTACGGCCAGGGAGGTCTGGCGAGCACGGAGCTCTTTTGGTTCTTGCCCATATGTGTGTGTATATAGTCCCTTTTTATGAGGAGGAGGAATTTCCTCCAGAGTGTCTTTCAAACTTTTGCACGCCCAGGACGGTGCGCCATGGTCTGGACGCCCGCCTGGAGGGGGATCTGGGTACCCAAACCAGAACCCTCCTTTCCTGGAAGTCTCACGCCCGCACATAGTGCATTGTTACTGGGCTGGGTCAGACCGCTTCCCCGTCCGGTCTGACCACCACGGTTTCGCCAAGCCGTGTCGTGTGTTTCTTGCCTTGTTTGTTTGCCTCGTACCGACCGGAGCCTCGTCAACTCCTCGACAACACCCCAAAGGGAAGGGGTTTTTTTTCTTAAATTGTTCTCTCCAGGGGTGTCCCAAGTCCCTGAGAGTCTTTTTGCCATTTACCCAGACCGACAAGCATATGGTAGCATTGTGTGTGTCTATACTCCAGGATGGACCGAGGAGCCCCGGCCGGCGAACCGCGCGGCGCGTCCACCGGGGCCGTCCGCCGGGGCCAGAGGGGGAGGCCTCTGGATCGAGGCCGTAACCGGGAAGGGTGCTTTTCGGGCGGGGAGGAGCGAGGCGAAGGGTCGGCTCGAAGACTGGAGCAGAGGGGTGTCGGCCCATCCCTGCCGTCCGAACCTTCCCCGCGCGCCCGCCGCCACCACCGCCCTCTGCGGACGTCCGTTTCAGACGGGCCATCTGAGTCTCCCGAGGTGGAAAGCATCTCGCGTCGACGCGCAGAGCGGGGAGGAGCGATCTGCCCAAAGCGGTCTCTCGACCGGGCAGGGGCCGTCCCCAGGCGCGTCCAAAGTTCCTATCGACCAGGCGACCCCAGAGCGACGGCCCGAAGGAGGGGGTGCGCTCCTCCGGGCCCCGGGCAACCCGGAGGCGCCCGCGTTTGTTTTCCGATGCCCTTGTCCCGACGTCTACGGATCTGACTGTGACCCGGGGGGGGGGGGGGGAGGCGATGCCCTTGTCCCTCGCTTCTGCCTCGTACCGATGGGAGCCCCGTGTCCGCTCTCCCCGGTAAATCCCCAAAGGTCCGTTTTAGGACCGTCTCGGCTCCGGGCGGAGCTCCGGTAGGGACACCGGCCTGACTGTGCCCGGGACCGAGGCACTCTCCCTGGGCTGGCCAGGGAGCTCTGACAGCATGGAGCTCTCGGCACACGTCACTTTCTCAGACTCTGTCGTTTTACCGACTTTGACCGCAGAGCCAAGCCCGCCATGGGCGCTCACCCTCTCTGGCTCGGTTCACTGCCTCGAAGCACCGCTTTGTCATTTTCACAGCTTGACACCAGAGTCAAGTCGTCCGAGTCCAGGGAGGGAGGGTCCGCTCTCTCCTCTCCCACAGAAGCCCCAAGGTCCGTTTTAGGACCGACTCTGCTCCGTGCTGAGCTCCGGCAGGGACACCGGCCTGCCTGTGCCCGGGACCGAGGCACCCTCGCCGGACTGGCCGGGGAGCTCTGACGGCATGGAGCTCTCGGCACACGTCACTTTCTCGGACTCTGTCCTTTTACCGACTTTGACCGCAGAGCCAAGCCCGCCATGGGCGCTTGAGCTCGATTCGTGCCCAGGAAAGCCGCGCTCTACCTGGGATGCCCTTTTGCGTAAGATCAGACCGTCTTTTTCCTGGAGGTTTCGTGTTTTATTCAGAGTTCCACCCCAAGGGGGATATTGAACTCGTTCCCCAGCCAGAGCTCACCCTCTCTGGCTCGGTTCACTGCCTTGAACCACCGCTTTGCCATTTTCACAGTTTGACACCAGAGTCAAGTCGTCCGAGCCCAGGGAGGGAGAGTCCGCTCTCTCCTCTCCCACAGAAGCCCCAAGGTCCGTTTTAGGACCGTCTCGGCTCCGGGCGGAGCTCCGGCAGGGACACCGATCTGACTGTGCCCGGGACCGAGGCACTCTCCCTGGGCTGGCCAGGGAGCTCTGACAGCATGGAGCTCTCAACCCACTGCGCATTTTTGGACTCTGTCGTTTTTCAAAATTTGACAGCAGAGTCAAGCCCGGGGGCTTCTCTCTCTACTCGGGATGCATCCTTTTCGGTAACCTAGCCTGCCATTGTTTTCCCGGGGGGGGGGGGGGGGGGGGGGGGGGGGGTGTTCCGTGCTTCCAGAGACCCCACCGCAGTGGGGGTGATTGCACATCGCTCTCTCGCTCTCCCGGAGGCCCTCTCCTCCAGGACTTCCAGAGTTCCAACCAACCCTGGCTTTCTTTACACCCACCCAGAACGACTCTGAGTGGGGCTCACGACGGTCTGACGATAGGGGGGGGGGTGTGCCTCCACCTCACTATCCCCCCTCCTTACAGCCCCCAAGGTCCGTTTTAGGACCGACTCTGCTCCGTACTGAGCTCCGGCAGGGACACCGGCCTGCCTGTGCCCGGGACCGAGGCACCCTCGCCGGGCTGGCCGGGGAGCTCTGACGGCATGGAGCTCTCGGCACACGTCACTTTCTCGGACTCTGTCCTTTTACCGACTTTGACCGCAGAGCCAAGCCCGCCATGGGCGCTTGAGCTCGATTCGTGCCCAGGAAAGCCGCGCTCTACCTGGGATGCCCTTTTGCGTAAGATCAGACCGTCTTTTTCCTGGAGGTTTCGTGTTTTATTCAGAGTTCCACCCCAAGGGGGATGTTGAACTCGTTCCCCAGCCAGAGCTCACCCTCTCTGGCTCGGTTCACTGCCTTGAAGCACCGCTTTGGCCATTTTCACAGCTTGACACCAGAGTCAAGTCGCCCGAGCCCAGGGAGGGAGAGTCCGCTCTCTCTCTCCTCTCCCACAGAAGCCCCAAGGTCCGTTTTAGGACCGTCTCGGCTCCGGGCGGAGCTCCGGCAGGGACACCGGCCTGCCTGTGCCCGGGACCGAGGCACTCTCCCTGGGCTGGCCAGGGAGCTCTGACAGCATGGAGCTCTCAACCCACTGCGCATTTTTGGACTCTGTCGTTTTTCAAAATTTGACAGCAGAGTCAAGCCCGGGGGCTTCTCTCTCTACTCGGGATGCATCCTTTTCGGTAACCTAGCCTGCCATTGTTTTCCCGGGGGGGGGGGTGTTCCGTGCTTCCAGAGACCCCACCGCAGTGGGGGTGATTGCACATCGCTCTCTCTCGCTCTCCCGGAGGCCCTCTCCTCCAGGACTTCCAGAGTTCCAACCAACCCTGGCTTTCTTTACACCCACCCAGAACGACTCTGAGTGGGGCTCACGACGGTCTGACGATAGGGGGGGGGGGTGTGCCTCCACCTCACTATCCCCCCTCCTTACAGCCCCCAAGGTCCGTTTTAGGACCGACTCTGCTCCGTACTGAGCTCCGGCAGGGACACCGGCCTGCCTGTGCCCGGGACCGAGGCACCCTCGCCGGGCTGGCCGGGGAGCTCTGACGGCATGGAGCTCTCGGCACACGTCACTTTCTCGGACTCTGTCCTTTTACCGACTTTGACCGCAGAGCCAAGCCCGCCATGGGCGCTTGAGCTCGATTCGTGCCCAGGAAAGCCGCGCTCTACCTGGGATGCCCTTTTGCGTAAGATCAGACCGTCTTTTTCCTGGAGGTTTCGTGTTTTATTCAGAGTTCCACCCCAAGGGGGATGTTGAACTCGTTCCCCAGCCAGAGCTCACCCTCTCTGGCTCGGTTCACTGCCTTGAAGCACCGCTTTGCCATTTTCACAGCTTGACACCAGAGTCAAGTCGTCCCCCTGCAACCACCGGCTCCGAGCCCAGGGAGGGAGGGAGGGAGGGAGGGAGGGTCCGCTCTCTCTCCTCTCCCACAGAAACCCCAAGGCCCGTTTTAGGACCGTCTTCGCTCCGGGCTGAGCTCCAGGGGTGGCGGGAAAATCTGACTCGTGCCCAGGACGGGCCACCCTCCCTGGGCTGGCCGAGGGGGTGTGAGCGCATGGAGCTCTCAACCCACCGCCACCTTTTGGACTTTGCCATTTTTTGATGCCTTGGCTTCAGAGTCAAGCCCAGAGTCATGTTCTCCACCCTCTTTGAGCTTTATTTGCGTCCGGGAGAGACGCACACTTCCCGGCATGCCATTTTGAGTAAGGTCAGACCGTCTATTTCCTGGAGGTTTCGTGTTTTATTCAGAGTTCCACCCCCCCCAAGGGGGAGATTGAACTCGTTCCCCAGCCAGAGCTCACCCTCTCTGGCTCGGTTCACTGCCTTGAAGCACCGCTTTGCCAGTTTCACAGCTTGACACCAGAGTCAAGTCGTCCCCCTGCAACCACCGGCTCCGAGCCCAGGGAGGGAGGGAGGGAGGGTCCGCTCTCTCTCCTCTCCCACAGAAACCCCAAGGCCCGTTTTAGGACCGTCTTGGCTCCGGGCTGAGCTCCAGGGGTGGCGGGAAAATCTGACTCGTGCCCAGGACGGGCCACCCTCCCTGGGCTGGCCGAGGGGGTGTGAGCGCATGGAGCTCTCAACCCACCGCCACCTTTTGGACTTTGCCATTTTTTTGATGCCTTGGCTTCAGAGTCAAGCCCAGAGTCATGTTCTCCACCCTCTTTGAGCTTTATTTGCGTCCGGGAGAGACGCGCACTGCCCGGCATGCCATTTTGAGTAAGGTCAGACCGTCTTTTTCCTGGAGGTTTCGTGTTTTTCAGAGCTCCACCACAGGGGGAGATTGAACTCGTTCCCCAGCCAGAGCTCACCCTCTCTGGCTCGGTTCACTGCCTTGAAGCACCGCTTTGCCAGTTTCACAGCTTGACACCAGAGTCAAGTCGTCCCCCTGCAACCACCGGCTCCGAGCCCAGGGAGGGAGGGAGGGAGGGTCCGCTCTCTCTCCTCTCCCACAGAAACCCCAAGGCCCGTTTTAGGACCGTCTTCGCTCCGGGCTGAGCTCCAGGGGAGGCGGGAAAATCTGACTCGTGCCCAGGACGGGCCACCCTTCCTGGGCTGGCCGAGGAGGTGTGAGCGCATGGAGCTCCCAACCCATCAACACTTTATGGACTTTGTCGTTTTTGATGCCTCGCCTTCAGAGTCAAGCCCAGAGTCATGTTCTCCGCCCGCTTTGGGCTTTATTTGCGCCCGGGAGAGGCGCGCACTGCCCGGCATGCCGTTTTGAGTAAGATCAGACCGTCTTTTTCCTGGAGGTTTCGTGTTTTTCAGAGCTCCACCACAGGGGGAGGTTGAGCTCATTCCCCAGCCAGAGCTCACCCTCTCTGGCTCGGTCGACTGCCTCGAAGGCCCTGGATGTCCGAGACCACCGCACCATTTTGGACTCTGTCGTTTTGAGCTCATTCCCCAGCCAGAGCTCACCCTCTCTGGCTCAGGTTCACTGCCTTGAAGCGCCATTTTGACAGCTTGACACCAGAGTCAAGTCCTCCTCCAACCACCGGCTCCGAGGGAGGGAGGGAGGGTCCGCGCTCTCTCCTCTCCCACAGAAACCCCAAGGCCCGTTTTAGGACCGTCTTCGCTCCGGGCTGAGCTCCAGGGGAGGCGGGAAAATCTGACTCGTGCCCAGGACGGGCCACCCTTCCTGGGCTGGCCGAGGAGGTGTGAGCGCATGGAGCTCCCAACCCATCAACACTTTATGGACTTTGTCGTTTTTGATGCCTCGCCTTCAGAGTCAAGCCCAGAGTCATGTTCTCCGCCCGCTTTGGGCTTTATTTGCGCCCGGGAGAGGCGCGCACTGCCCGGCATGCCGTTTTGAGTAAGATCAGACCGTCTTTTTCCTGGAGGTTTCGTGTTTTTCAGAGCTCCACCACAGGGGGAGGTTGAGCTCATTCCCCAGCCAGAGCTCACCCTCTCTGGCTCGGTCGACTGCCTCGAAGGCCCTGGATGTCCGAGACCACCGCACCATTTTGGACTCTGTCGTTTTGAGCTCATTCCCCAGCCAGAGCTCACCCTCTCTGGCTCAGGTTCACTGCCTTGAAGCGCCATTTTGACAGCTTGACACCAGAGTCAAGTCCTCCTCCAACCACCGGCTCCGAGGGAGGGAGGGAGGGTCCGCGCTCTCTCCTCTCCCACAGAAACCCCAAGGCCTGTTTTAGGACCGTCTTCGCTCCGGGCTGAGCTCCAGGGGAGGCGGGAAAATCTGACTCGTGCCCAGGACGGGCCACCCTTCCTGGGCTGGCCGAGGAGGTGTGCGCGCATGGAGCTCCCAACCCATCAACACTTTATGGACTTTGTCGTTTTTGATGCCTCGCCTTCAGAGTCAAGCCCAGAGTCATGTTCTCCGCCCGCTTTGGGCTTTATTTGCGCCCGGGAGAGGCGCGCACTGCCCGGCATGCCGTTTTGAGTAAGATCAGACCGTCTTTTTCCTGGAGGTTTCGTGTTTTTCGGAGCTCCACCACAGGGGGAGGTTGAGCTCATTCCCCAGCCAGAGCTCACCCTCTCTGGCTCGGTCGACTGCCTCGAAGGCCCTGGATGTCCGAGACCACCGCACCATTTTGGACTCTGTCGTTTTGAAGGTTTTGGCTTCAGAGTCAAGCCCGGAGTCAATTTCTCTATGGGCGTCGAGCTTTATTGGTGCCCGGGAGAGGCGCGCACTGCCCGGCATGCCATTTTGAGTAAGATCAGACCGTCTTTTTCCTGGAGGTTTCGTGTTTTTCAGAGCTCCACCACAGGGGAGATTGAGCTCGTTCCCCAGCCAGAGCTCACCCTCTCTGGGTCAGGTTCACTGCCTTGAAGCACCACTTTTGCCAGTTTCACAGCTTGACACCAGAGTCAAGCCGTCCTTCTCCAACCACCGGCTCCGAGCCCAGGGAGGGAGGGTCCGCGCTCTCTCCTCTCCCACAGAAACCCCAAGGCCCGTTTTAGGACCGTCTTCGCTCCGGGCTGAGCTCCAGGGGAGGCGGGAAAATCTGACTCGTGCCCGGGACGGGCCACCCTTCCTGGGCTGGCCGAGGAGGTGTGAGCGCATGGAGCTCTCAACCCAACGCCACATTTTGGACTCTGTCATTTTTTGATGCCTTGGCTTCAGAGTCAAGCCCAGAGTCATGTTCTCCGCCCGCTTCGGGCTTTATTTGCGCCCGGGAGAGACGCGCACTGCCCGGCATGCCATTTTGAGTAAGATCAGACCGTCTTTTTCCTGGAGGTTTCGTGTTTTATTCAGAGCTCCACCACAGGGGAGATTGAGCTCATTCCCCAGCCAGAGCTCACCCTCTCTGGCTCAGGTTCACTGCCTTGAAGCACCACTTTGCCAGTTTCACAGCTTGACACCAGAGTCAAGTCGTCCCCCTGCAACCACCGGCTCCGAGCCCAGGAGGGAGGGAGGGAGGGAGGGAGGGTCCGCTCTCTCTCCTCTCCCACAGAAACCCCAAGGCCCGTTTTAGGACCGTCTTCGCTCCGGGCTGAGCTCCAGGGGAGGCGGGAAAATCTGACTCGTGCCCAGGACGGGCCACCCTTCCTGGGCTGGCCGAGGAGGTGTGAGCGCATGGAGCTCCCAACCCATCAACACTTTATGGACTTTGTCATTTTTGATGCCTCGGCTTCAGAGTCAAGCCCAGAGTCATGTTCTCCGCCCGCGTTGGGCTTTATTTGCGCCCGGGAGAGGCGCGCACTGCCCGGCATGCCGTTTTGAGTAAGATCAGACCGTCTTTTTCCTGGAGGTTTCGTGTTTTTCGGAGCTCCACCACAGGGGAGGTTGAGCTCATTCCCCAGCCAGAGCTCACCCTCTCTGGCTCGGTCGACTGCCTCGAAGGCCCTGGATGTCCGAGACCACCGCACCATTTTGGACTCTGCCGTTTTGAAGGTTTTGGCTTCAGAGTCAAGCCCGGAGTCAATTTCTCTATGGGCGTCGAGCTTTATTGGTGCCCGGGAGAGGCGCGCACTGCCCGGCATGCCATTTTGAGTAAGATCAGACCGTCTTTTTCCTGGAGGTTTCGTGTTTTATTCAGAGCTCCACCACAGGGGAGATTGAGCTCATTCCCCAGCCAGAGCTCACCCTCTCTGGCTCAGGTTCACTGCCTTGAACCACCACTTTGCCAGTTTCACAGCTTGACACCAGAGTCAAGTCGTCCCCCCTGCAACCACCGGCTCCGAGCCCAGGGAGGGAGGGAGGGTCCGCTCTCTCTCCTCTCCCACAGAAACCCCAAGGCCCGTTTTAGGACCGTCTTCGCTCCGGGCAGAGCTCCAGGGGAGGGAAAATCTGACTCGTGCCCGGGACGGGCCACCCTTCCTGGGCTGGCCGAGGAGGTGTGAGCGCATGGAGCTCCCAACCCATCAACACTTTATGGACTTTGTCATTTTTGATGCCTCGGCTTCAGAGTCAAGCCCAGAGTCATGTTCTCCGCCCGCTTCGGGCTTTATTTGCGCCCGGGAGAGACGCGCACTGCCCGGCATGCCATTTTGAGTAAGATCAGACCGTCTTTTTCCTGGAGGTTTCGTGTTTTATTCAGAGCTCCACCACAGGGGAGATTGAGCTCATTCCCCAGCCAGAGCTCACCCTCTCTGGCTCAGGTTCACTGCCTTGAACCACCACTTGGGCTTTGCCATTTTCAGAGCTTGACACCAGAGTCAAGCCGTCCTCCTCCAACCACCGGCTCCGAGCCCAGGGAGGGAGGGAGGGAGGGAGGGTAGGTGCGCCCACTCGATCTCCTCTCCTCTCCTCTCCT
>JAULUF010000185.1:12500-28800 GCA_031834385.1 Semotilus atromaculatus | reverse complement strand
TCCCCGCCCGGAGCTGTGGTTCCCCGGGTCGGGCGGAGGGTGGACCACGGTGGGGGTCCCCGCCCGGAGCTGTGGTTCCCCGGGTCGGGCGGAGGGTGGACCACGGTGGTGGTCCCCGTCAGGAGCTGTGGTTCTCCGTGTCGGGCAGGGTGTGGGTGGGTCCCTGGCCGGAGCAGCGTGGGAGTAAGCTTGACTCTGGGTTGGGTGTGCGTGCATCGAAGCCGAGTCGGGGCTCCGTGCTCATGGTCCCCCCCCCAGGCCCACAGTATGGAGGCCCAACTCGGCTTTTTATTTTTTGGGCAGAGTAGGGACTAACTATGACTCTCTTAAGGTAGGGTCAAGCTGAGTGTTTAAGTTTGAACCGGTGCATCTCACTGAGGAAGCCGAGTTGGGGCTCCGTACTCTGGGCACATGGGGGTCTCCTAGGGGTCCCCCCCAGGCCCACAGTACGGAGGCCCAACTCGGCTTTTTTATTTTTGGGCAGAGTAGGGACTAACTATGACTCTCTTAAGGTAGGGTCAAGCTGAGTGTTTAAGTTCGAACCGGTGCATCTCACTGAGGAAGCCGAGTTGGGGCTCCGTACTCTGGGCACATGGGGGTCTCCTAGGGGTCCCCCCCAGGCCCACAGTACGGAGGCCCAACTCGGCTTTTTTGTTTTTGGGCAGAGTAGGGACTAACTATGACTCTCTTAAGGTAGGGTCAAGCTGAGTGTTTAAGTTCGAACCGGTGCATCTCACTGAGGAAGCCGAGTTGGGGCTCCGTACTCTGGGCACATGGGGGTCTCCTAGGGGTCCCCCCAGGCCCACAGTACGGAGGCCCAACTCGGCTTTTTTTATTTTTGGGCAGAGTAGGGACTAACTATGACTCTCTTAAGGTAGGGTCAAGCTGAGTGTTTAAGTTTGAACCTGTGTATCTCTGGGACCAAGCCGAGTTGGGGCTCCGTACTCTGGGCACATGGGGGTCTCCTAGGGGTCCCCCCCAGGCCCATAGTATGGAGGCCCAACTCGGCTTTTTATTTTTGGGCAGAGTAGGGACTAACTATGACTCTCTTAAGGTAGGGTCAAGCTGAGTGTTTAAGTTCGAACCGGTGCATCTCACTGAGGAAGCCGAGTTGGGGCTCCGTACTCTGGGCACATGGGGGTCTCCTAGGGGTCCCCCCCAGGCCCACAGTACGGAGGCCCAACTCGGCTTTTTTTATTTTTGGGCAGAGTAGGGACTAACTATGACTCTCTTAAGGTAGGGTCAAGCTGAGTGTTTAAGTTTGAACCTGTGTATCTCTGGGACCAAGCCGAGTTGGGGCTCCGTACTCTGGGCACATGGGGGTCTCCTAGGGGTCCCCCCCAGGCCCATAGTATGGAGGCCCAACTCGGCTTTTTATTTTTGGGCAGAGTAGGGACTAACTATGACTCTCTTAAGGTAGGGTCAAGCTGAGTGTTTAAGTTTGAACCGGTGCATCTCACTGAGGAAGCCGAGTTGGGGCTCCGTACTCTGGGCACATGGGGGTCTCCTAGGGGTCCCCCCCAGGCCCACAGTATGGAGGCCCAACTCGGCTTTTTATTTTTGGGCAGAGTAGGGACTAACTATGACTCTCTTAAGGTAGGGTCAAGCTGAGTGTTTAAGTTTGAACCTGTGTATCTCTGGGACCAAGCCGAGTTGGGGCTCCATACACTGGGCACATGGGGGTCTCCTAGGGGTCCCCCCCCAGGCCCATAGTATGGAGGCCCAACTCGGCTTTTTATTTTTGGGCAGAGTAGGGACTAACTATGACTCTCTTAAGGTAGGGTCAAGCTGAGTGTTTAAGTTTGAACCGGTGCATCTCACTGAGGAAGCCGAGTTGGGGCTCCGTACTCTGGGCACATGGGGGTCTCCTAGGGGTCCCCCCCAGGCCCACAGTATGGAGGCCCAACTCGGCTTTTTTATTTTTGGGCAGAGTAGGGACTAACTATGACTCTCTTAAGGTAGGGTCAAGCTGAGTGTTTAAGTTTGAACCTGTGTATCTCTGGGACCAAGCCGAGTTGGGGCTCCATACACTGGGCACATGGGGGTCTCCTAGGGGTCCCCCCCCCAGGCCCATAGTATGGAGGCCCAACTCGGCTTTTTTATTTTTGGGCAGAGTAGGGACTAACTATGACTCTCTTAAGGTAGGGTCAAGCTGAGTGTTTAAGTTTGAACCGGTGCATCTCTGGGACCAAGCCGAGTTGGGGCTCCATACACTGTCCACAGGGGGGTCTCGGGGGACTCCCCACACACCCGGAGTTTGGAGCCCCACCTCGGCTTCCTCTCCGAGTTACGTCCGGTCAAAGTTGAAACTTCAAGCTGCCATATCTCTGGGACCAAGCCGAGTTGGGGCTCCATACACCGGTCACGGGGGGGCCTCGGGGGACTCCCCACACACCCGGAGTTTGGAGCCCCAACTCGGCTTCCTCTCCGAGTTACGCCCGGTCAAAGCTGGACAGGAAGTGCCCGTATCTCCGGGACCGAGCCGAGTTGGGGCTCCATACACCGGTCACGGGGGGGTCTCTGGGGACTCCCCACACACCCGGAGTTTGGAGCCCCGACTCGGCTTCCTCTCCGAGTTACGCCCGGTCGAAGCTGGACAGGAAGTGACCGTATCTCCGGGACCAAGCCGAGTCGGGGCTCCATACACCGGTCACGGGGGGGTCCCGGGGGACTCCCCACACACCCGGAGTTTGGAGCCCCGACTCGGCTCACTTCCGGAGTTACGCCGGGTCGAAGCCGGACAGGAAGTGGCCGTATCTCGGGACCGGGAGGTCCCCGGGGCTCGGGACGGCGGGAGAAGTAGCGTCCCCTCGGGGGCTCCCGGCGCCCGGCGTCCCGAGCCTCCGGGCCCTCCCGGTCCCGAGAGGGGCCCGGTCGAGCGCGAGGGACTTTCGGACGAAAAGGCCCGTATCTCGGGAGGGGGAGGTCCCAGCGGCTCGCCCTTTCGGGTGTCGGGGGGTCCCCCCGGGCCCTCTCGGACCCCGCCTCCCCGGGGCCCCCGGACCTTTCCTTCCGAGGCGCGCCTCGTTCTGCGGGGCCCCTTTTCTCCGGCCCCGGGGGGCCCCGGGGCTCGGGGGTGGGCTCGTCGGAAGGGGCCCGCCGAGACGCCGCTCCGACCCGAGTTTGGCGCCTCTGGGCGGCCGGGTCCCCGAGCCACGGCCCTCGGAAGTCCGGGTCGTCTCGGGGCGCTCGTTTTCGTTTTCGGCGAATATCTCGGGAACCGCCGGGCGAAAAAATCTCAAACCGGGCTCGTCGTCGAGGTCTCGAGGGGGCCCGTCCAACGAGCCCACCCCCGAGCCCCTGGGCCCCCGGGCCAGGGAGCCAGGGCCGGTCGAAGGCGCGACCTTCGTCGGCTCGCCTCTCGGTGGATCCTCGACGGATCTTCCCCGGACCGGGGTCGTCCGACGGGGCCCGACGGGGCCTTTCCAACGGGCCCACCCGCGCGGCCCAACTCGCCCGGGCGCCCGAGCCAGAGCCGTTCAAAGTCGGGGGCCCCAGCCCGCGGCGATCCCGCAGGGGGCGTCCCCGAGGCCCGCCGGCCTGGGGTTCGGGCGAGGCCCCCCCCGGGACCCCCTCACCCAAATCTGAGCTCTCTGGGTGCTCGCGTTCCCGAGATACGGGCGATTTTCTCCGATTGGCCGTGACGTCACCGGCGTCCGCCATTTTGACTCGCGCCCGCCGGTTTTCCGCCGATATCTCCGCGAAAACGGCACGGAAAATCGCGGGACCGGCACGGATCTTTTCAGCTCGACTAGACGCATCCAACGAGCCCGGTGTTCGCCGGATCCGTCGAGGATCGGCCGAGATATTTGCGTTTTACGGTTTTTTCGACCTTTTATTTTTTGTATCTAAGGCCCCCGGGGGCCCCCGAGGCCGTGGGCGGGCTCGTTGGAAAGGTCTCGCCCCGCTCTAAAAGCTGATAAAAACCCCGTCTCGATAGGACCCTCCTTCGCCGAGTTAAGGTCGTTTTAAGCCGTTTTCAGGGGGGTCACCGTCTTGCAAAGTGCACGTGCCGGTGACTGGTTGCATCCCCCGGCCCGGACGGCGGGCTCCAAGCTCCCGGCTCGGAGCTCCCTTTCCCGGCCACGAGCTCTCTGCCCCGCGGTCCCGGAGGGCCCGTCGGGGCAGGGGCTGGCTGGCTGGCTGGCTGGCTGGCTGGCTGGCTGGCTGGCTGGCTGGCTGGCTGGCTTGGTTTTCGGGGAGAGATGGGAGAGTGCCTCCTTCTCCCTGGGAGTCTGGAGCTCGGCTCTGCCCCGGTGGGCCACGGGCTCCTGGGCTTGACTCCAGGGCCGAGCTCGCTCCAAAACCAAAGTCCCAAAAGGTGCGGAGTGGCGGAGAGCTCCAGGCGCCCGGGTCTCCTCTGCCGGCCCAGGGAGGGCGTCCCGTCCCGGGCACGGGTCGGATCCGCCCGCCACCCCTGGAGCTCAGCCCGGAGCCGAGACGGTCCTAAAACGGGCCTTGGGGTTTCTGTGGGAGAGGAGAGGAGAGGAGAGGAGATCGAGTGGGCGCACCTACCCTCCCTCCCTCCCTCCCTCCCTGGGCTCGGAGCCGGTGGTTGGAGGAGGACGGCTTGACTCTGGTGTCAAGCTCTGAAAATGGCAAAGCCCAAGTGGTGGTTCAAGGCAGTGAACCTGAGCCAGAGAGGGTGAGCTCTGGCTGGGGAATGAGCTCAATCTCCCCTGTGGTGGAGCTCTGAATAAAACACGAAACCTCCAGGAAAAAGACGGTCTGATCTTACTCAAAATGGCATGCCGGGCAGTGCGCGTCTCTCCCGGGCGCAAATAAAGCCCGAAGCGGGCGGAGAACATGACTCTGGGCTTGACTCTGAAGCCGAGGCATCAAAAATGACAAAGTCCATAAAGTGTTGATGGGTTGGGAGCTCCATGCGCTCACACCTCCTCGGCCAGCCCAGGAAGGGTGGCCCGTCCCGGGCACGAGTCAGATTTTCCCGCCTCCCCTGGAGCTCTGCCCGGAGCGAAGACGGTCCTAAAACGGGCCTTGGGGTTTCTGTGGGAGAGGAGAGAGAGCGGACCCTCCCTCCCTCCCTGGGCTCGGAGCCGGTGGTTGCAGGGGGGACGACTTGACTCTGGTGTCAAGCTGTGAAACTGGCAAAGTGGTGGTTCAAGGCAGTGAACCTGAGCCAGAGAGGGTGAGCTCTGGCTGGGGAATGAGCTCAATCTCCCCTGTGGTGGAGCTCTGAATAAAACACGAAACCTCCAGGAAAAAGACGGTCTGATCTTACTCAAAATGGCATGCCGGGCAGTGCGCGCCTCTCCCGGGCACCAATAAAGCTCGACGCCCATAGAGAAATTGACTCCGGGCTTGACTCTGAAGCCAAAACCTTCAAAACGGCAGAGTCCAAAATGGTGCGGTGGTCTCGGACATCCAGGGCCTTCGAGGCAGTCGACCGAGCCAGAGAGGGTGAGCTCTGGCTGGGGAATGAGCTCAACCTCCCCTGTGGTGGAGCTCCGAAAAACACGAAACCTCCAGGAAAAAGACGGTCTGATCTTACTCAAAACGGCATGCCGGGCAGTGCGCGCCTCTCCCGGGCGCAAATAAAGCCCAACGCGGGCGGAGAACATGACTCTGGGCTTGACTCTGAAGCCGAGGCATCAAAAATGACAAAGTCCATAAAGTGTTGATGGGTTGGGAGCTCCATGCGCTCACACCTCCTCGGCCAGCCCAGGAAGGGTGGCCCGTCCTGGGCACGAGTCA
This sequence comes from Semotilus atromaculatus, assembly GCA_031834385.1. Taxonomy (NCBI): domain Eukaryota; kingdom Metazoa; phylum Chordata; class Actinopteri; order Cypriniformes; family Leuciscidae; genus Semotilus; species Semotilus atromaculatus. Next base: position 23,085 of record JAULUF010000185.1, on the reverse strand, counting down.
GATTTTCCCGCCTCCCCTGGAGCTCAGCCCGGAGCGAAGACGGTCCTAAAACGGGCCTTGGGGTTTCTGTGGGAGAGGAGAGAGAGCGGACCCTCCCTCCCTCCCTCCCTCCCTCCTGGGCTCGGAGCCGGTGGTTGCAGGGGGACGACTTGACTCTGGTGTCAAGCTGTGAAACTGGCAAAGTGGTGCTTCAAGGCAGTGAACCTGAGCCAGAGAGGGTGAGCTCTGGCTGGGGAATGAGCTCAATCTCCCCTGTGGTGGAGCTCTGAATAAAACACGAAACCTCCAGGAAAAAGACGGTCTGATCTTACTCAAAATGGCATGCCGGGCAGTGCGCGTCTCTCCCGGGCGCAAATAAAGCCCGAAGCGGGCGGAGAACATGACTCTGGGCTTGACTCTGAAGCCAAGGCATCAAAAAATGACAGAGTCCAAAATGTGGCGTTGGGTTGAGAGCTCCATGCGCTCACACCTCCTCGGCCAGCCCAGGAAGGGTGGCCCGTCCCGGGCACGAGTCAGATTTTCCCGCCTCCCCTGGAGCTCAGCCCGGAGCGAAGACGGTCCTAAAACGGGCCTTGGGGTTTCTGTGGGAGAGGAGAGAGCGCAGGACCCTCCCTCCCTGGGCTCGGAGCCGGTGGTTGGAGAAGGACGGCTTGACTCTGGTGTCAAGCTGTGAAACTGGCAAAAGTGGTGCTTCAAGGCAGTGAACCTGACCCAGAGAGGGTGAGCTCTGGCTGGGGAACGAGCTCAATCTCCCCTGTGGTGGAGCTCTGAAAAACACGAAACCTCCAGGAAAAAGACGGTCTGATCTTACTCAAAATGGCATGCCGGGCAGTGCGCGCCTCTCCCGGGCACCAATAAAGCTCGACGCCCATAGAGAAATTGACTCCGGGCTTGACTCTGAAGCCAAAACCTTCAAAACGACAGAGTCCAAAATGGTGCGGTGGTCTCGGACATCCAGGGCCTTCGAGGCAGTCGACCGAGCCAGAGAGGGTGAGCTCTGGCTGGGGAATGAGCTCAACCTCCCCCTGTGGTGGAGCTCCGAAAAACACGAAACCTCCAGGAAAAAGACGGTCTGATCTTACTCAAAACGGCATGCCGGGCAGTGCGCGCCTCTCCCGGGCGCAAATAAAGCCCAAAGCGGGCGGAGAACATGACTCTGGGCTTGACTCTGAAGGCGAGGCATCAAAAACGACAAAGTCCATAAAGTGTTGATGGGTTGGGAGCTCCATGCGCGCACACCTCCTCGGCCAGCCCAGGAAGGGTGGCCCGTCCTGGGCACGAGTCAGATTTTCCCGCCTCCCCTGGAGCTCAGCCCGGAGCGAAGACGGTCCTAAAACAGGCCTTGGGGTTTCTGTGGGAGAGGAGAGAGCGCGGACCCTCCCTCCCTCCCTCGGAGCCGGTGGTTGGAGGAGGACTTGACTCTGGTGTCAAGCTGTCAAAATGGCGCTTCAAGGCAGTGAACCTGAGCCAGAGAGGGTGAGCTCTGGCTGGGGAATGAGCTCAAAACGACAGAGTCCAAAATGGTGCGGTGGTCTCGGACATCCAGGGCCTTCGAGGCAGTCGACCGAGCCAGAGAGGGTGAGCTCTGGCTGGGGAATGAGCTCAACCTCCCCCTGTGGTGGAGCTCTGAAAAACACGAAACCTCCAGGAAAAAGACGGTCTGATCTTACTCAAAACGGCATGCCGGGCAGTGCGCGCCTCTCCCGGGCGCAAATAAAGCCCAAAGCGGGCGGAGAACATGACTCTGGGCTTGACTCTGAAGGCGAGGCATCAAAAACGACAAAGTCCATAAAGTGTTGATGGGTTGGGAGCTCCATGCGCTCACACCTCCTCGGCCAGCCCAGGAAGGGTGGCCCGTCCTGGGCACGAGTCAGATTTTCCCGCCTCCCCTGGAGCTCAGCCCGGAGCGAAGACGGTCCTAAAACGGGCCTTGGGGTTTCTGTGGGAGAGGAGAGAGCGCGGACCCTCCCTCCCTCCCTCGGAGCCGGTGGTTGGAGGAGGACTTGACTCTGGTGTCAAGCTGTCAAAATGGCGCTTCAAGGCAGTGAACCTGAGCCAGAGAGGGTGAGCTCTGGCTGGGGAATGAGCTCAAAACGACAGAGTCCAAAATGGTGCGGTGGTCTCGGACATCCAGGGCCTTCGAGGCAGTCGACCGAGCCAGAGAGGGTGAGCTCTGGCTGGGGAATGAGCTCAACCTCCCCCTGTGGTGGAGCTCTGAAAAACACGAAACCTCCAGGAAAAAGACGGTCTGATCTTACTCAAAACGGCATGCCGGGCAGTGCGCGCCTCTCCCGGGCGCAAATAAAGCCCAAAGCGGGCGGAGAACATGACTCTGGGCTTGACTCTGAAGGCGAGGCATCAAAAACGACAAAGTCCATAAAGTGTTGATGGGTTGGGAGCTCCATGCGCTCACACCTCCTCGGCCAGCCCAGGAAGGGTGGCCCGTCCTGGGCACGAGTCAGATTTTCCCGCCTCCCCTGGAGCTCAGCCCGGAGCGAAGACGGTCCTAAAACGGGCCTTGGGGTTTCTGTGGGAGAGGAGAGAGAGCGGACCCTCCCTCCCTCCCTCCCTGGGCTCGGAGCCGGTGGTTGCAGGGGGACGACTTGACTCTGGTGTCAAGCTGTGAAACTGGCAAAGCGGTGCTTCAAGGCAGTGAACCGAGCCAGAGAGGGTGAGCTCTGGCTGGGGAACGAGTTCAATCTCCCCCTGTGGTGGAGCTCTGAAAAACACGAAACCTCCAGGAAAAAGACGGTCTGACCTTACTCAAAATGGCATGCCGGGCAGTGCGCGTCTCTCCCGGACGCAAATAAAGCTCAAAGAGGGTGGAGAACATGACTCTGGGCTTGACTCTGAAGCCAAGGCATCAAAAAAATGGCAAAGTCCAAAAGGTGGCGGTGGGTTGAGAGCTCCATGCGCTCACACCCCCTCGGCCAGCCCAGGGAGGGTGGCCCGTCCTGGGCACGAGTCAGATTTTCCCGCCACCCCTGGAGCTCAGCCCGGAGCCAAGACGGTCCTAAAACGGGCCTTGGGGTTTCTGTGGGAGAGGAGAGAGAGCGGACCCTCCCTCCCTCCCTCCCTGGGCTCGGAGCCGGTGGTTGCAGGGGGACGACTTGACTCTGGTGTCAAGCTGTGAAACTGGCAAAGCGGTGCTTCAAGGCAGTGAACCGAGCCAGAGAGGGTGAGCTCTGGCTGGGGAACGAGTTCAATCTCCCCCTTGGGGGGGGTGGAACTCTGAATAAAACACGAAACCTCCAGGAAATAGACGGTCTGACCTTACTCAAAATGGCATGCCGGGAAGTGTGCGTCTCTCCCGGACGCAAATAAAGCTCAAAGAGGGTGGAGAACATGACTCTGGGCTTGACTCTGAAGCCAAGGCATCAAAAAATGGCAAAGTCCAAAAGGTGGCGGTGGGTTGAGAGCTCCATGCGCTCACACCCCCTCGGCCAGCCCAGGGAGGGTGGCCCGTCCTGGGCACGAGTCAGATTTTCCCGCCACCCCTGGAGCTCAGCCCGGAGCGAAGACGGTCCTAAAACGGGCCTTGGGGTTTCTGTGGGAGAGGAGAGAGAGCGGACCCTCCCTCCCTCCCTCCCTCCCTCCCTGGGCTCGGAGCCGGTGGTTGCAGGGGGACGACTTGACTCTGGTGTCAAGCTGTGAAAATGGCAAAGCGGTGCTTCAAGGCAGTGAACCGAGCCAGAGAGGGTGAGCTCTGGCTGGGGAACGAGTTCAACATCCCCCTTGGGGTGGAACTCTGAATAAAACACGAAACCTCCAGGAAAAAGACGGTCTGATCTTACGCAAAAGGGCATCCCAGGTAGAGCGCGGCTTTCCTGGGCACGAATCGAGCTCAAGCGCCCATGGCGGGCTTGGCTCTGCGGTCAAAGTCGGTAAAAGGACAGAGTCCGAGAAAGTGACGTGTGCCGAGAGCTCCATGCCGTCAGAGCTCCCCGGCCAGCCCGGCGAGGGTGCCTCGGTCCCGGGCACAGGCAGGCCGGTGTCCCTGCCGGAGCTCAGTACGGAGCAGAGTCGGTCCTAAAACGGACCTTGGGGGCTGTAAGGAGGGGGGATAGTGAGGTGGAGGCACACCCCCCCCCCCTATCGTCAGACCGTCGTGAGCCCCACTCAGAGTCGTTCTGGGTGGGTGTAAAGAAAGCCAGGGTTGGTTGGAACTCTGGAAGTCCTGGAGGAGAGGGCCTCCGGGAGAGCGAGAGAGAGCGATGTGCAATCACCCCCACTGCGGTGGGGTCTCTGGAAGCACGGAACACCCCCCCCCCCGGGAAAACAATGGCAGGCTAGGTTACCGAAAAGGATGCATCCCGAGTAGAGAGAGAAGCCCCCGGGCTTGACTCTGCTGTCAAATTTTGAAAAACGACAGAGTCCAAAAATGCGCAGTGGGTTGAGAGCTCCATGCTGTCAGAGCTCCCTGGCCAGCCCAGGGAGAGTGCCTCGGTCCCGGGCACAGGCAGGCCGGTGTCCCTGCCGGAGCTCCGCCCGGAGCCGAGACGGTCCTAAAACGGACCTTGGGGCTTCTGTGGGAGAGGAGAGAGAGAGCGGACTCTCCCTCCCTGGGCTCGGGCGACTTGACTCTGGTGTCAAGCTGTGAAAATGGCAAAGCGGTGCTTCAAGGCAGTGAACCGAGCCAGAGAGGGTGAGCTCTGGCTGGGGAACGAGTTCAACATCCCCCTTGGGGTGGAACTCTGAATAAAACACGAAACCTCCAGGAAAAAGACGGTCTGATCTTACGCAAAAGGGCATCCCAGGTAGAGCGCGGCTTTCCTGGGCACGAATCGAGCTCAAGCGCCCATGGCGGGCTTGGCTCTGCGGTCAAAGTCGGTAAAAGGACAGAGTCCGAGAAAGTGACGTGTGCCGAGAGCTCCATGCCGTCAGAGCTCCCCGGCCAGCCCGGCGAGGGTGCCTCGGTCCCGGGCACAGGCAGGCCGGTGTCCCTGCCGGAGCTCAGTACGGAGCAGAGTCGGTCCTAAAACGGACCTTGGGGGCTGTAAGGAGGGGGGATAGTGAGGTGGAGGCACACCCCCCCCCTATCGTCAGACCGTCGTGAGCCCCACTCAGAGTCGTTCTGGGTGGGTGTAAAGAAAGCCAGGGTTGGTTGGAACTCTGGAAGTCCTGGAGGAGAGGGCCTCCGGGAGAGCGAGAGAGCGATGTGCAATCACCCCCACTGCGGTGGGGTCTCTGGAAGCACGGAACACCCCCCCCCCCCCCCCCCCCCCCCCCCCCCCGGGAAAACAATGGCAGGCTAGGTTACCGAAAAGGATGCATCCCGAGTAGAGAGAGAAGCCCCCGGGCTTGACTCTGCTGTCAAATTTTGAAAAACGACAGAGTCCAAAAATGCGCAGTGGGTTGAGAGCTCCATGCTGTCAGAGCTCCCTGGCCAGCCCAGGGAGAGTGCCTCGGTCCCGGGCACAGTCAGATCGGTGTCCCTGCCGGAGCTCCGCCCGGAGCCGAGACGGTCCTAAAACGGACCTTGGGGCTTCTGTGGGAGAGGAGAGAGCGGACTCTCCCTCCCTGGGCTCGGACGACTTGACTCTGGTGTCAAACTGTGAAAATGGCAAAGCGGTGGTTCAAGGCAGTGAACCGAGCCAGAGAGGGTGAGCTCTGGCTGGGGAACGAGTTCAATATCCCCCTTGGGGTGGAACTCTGAATAAAACACGAAACCTCCAGGAAAAAGACGGTCTGATCTTACGCAAAAGGGCATCCCAGGTAGAGCGCGGCTTTCCTGGGCACGAATCGAGCTCAAGCGCCCATGGCGGGCTTGGCTCTGCGGTCAAAGTCGGTAAAAGGACAGAGTCCGAGAAAGTGACGTGTGCCGAGAGCTCCATGCCGTCAGAGCTCCCCGGCCAGTCCGGCGAGGGTGCCTCGGTCCCGGGCACAGGCAGGCCGGTGTCCCTGCCGGAGCTCAGCACGGAGCAGAGTCGGTCCTAAAACGGACCTTGGGGCTTCTGTGGGAGAGGAGAGAGCGGACCCTCCCTCCCTGGACTCGGACGACTTGACTCTGGTGTCAAGCTGTGAAAATGACAAAGCGGTGCTTCGAGGCAGTGAACCGAGCCAGAGAGGGTGAGCGCCCATGGCGGGCTTGGCTCTGCGGTCAAAGTCGGTAAAACGACAGAGTCTGAGAAAGTGACGTGTGCCGAGAGCTCCATGCTGTCAGAGCTCCCTGGCCAGCCCAGGGAGAGTGCCTCGGTCCCGGGCACAGTCAGGCCGGTGTCCCTACCGGAGCTCCGCCCGGAGCCGAGACGGTCCTAAAACGGACCTTTGGGGATTTACCGGGGAGAGCGGACACGGGGCTCCCATCGGTACGAGGCAGAAGCGAGGGACAAGGGCATCGCCTCCCCCCCCCCCCCCGGGTCACAGTCAGATCCGTAGACGTCGGGACAAGGGCATCGGAAAACAAACGCGGGCGCCTCCGGGTTGCCCGGGGCCCGGAGGAGCGCACCCCCTCCTTCGGGCCGTCGCTCTGGGGTCGCCTGGTCGATAGGAACTTTGGACGCGCCTGGGGACGGCCCCTGCCCGGTCGAGAGACCGCTTTGGGCAGATCGCTCCTCCCCGCTCTGCGCGTCGACGCGAGATGCTTTCCACCTCGGGAGACTCAGATGGCCCGTCTGAAACGGACGTCCGCAGAGGGCGGTGGTGGCGGCGGGCGCGCGGGGAAGGTTCGGACGGCAGGGATGGGCCGACACCCCTCTGCTCCAGTCTTCGAGCCGACCCTTCGCCTCGCTCCTCCCCGCCCGAAAAGCACCCTTCCCGGTTACGGCCTCGATCCAGAGGCCTCCCCCTCTGGCCCCGGCGGACGGCCCCGGTGGACGCGCCGCGCGGTTCGCCGGCCGGGGCTCCTCGGTCCATCCTGGAGTATAGACACACACAATGCTACCATATGCTTGTCGGTCTGGGTAAATGGCAAAAAGACTCTCAGGGACTTGGGACACCCCTGGAGAGAACAATTTAAGAAAAAAAACCCCTTCCCTTTGGGGTGTTGTCGAGGAGTTGACGAGGCTCCGGTCGGTACGAGGCAAACAAACAAGGCAAGAAACACACGACACGGCTTGGCGAAACCGTGGTGGTCAGACCGGACGGGGAAGCGGTCTGACCCAGCCCAGTAACAATGCACTATGTGCGGGCGTGAGACTTCCAGGAAAGGAGGGTTCTGGTTTGGGTACCCAGATCCCCCTCCAGGCGGGCGTCCAGACCATGGCGCACCGTCCTGGGCGTGCAAAAGTTTGAAAGACACTCTGGAGGAAATTCCTCCTCCTCATAAAAAGGGACTATATACACACACATATGGGCAAGAACCAAAAGAGCTCCGTGCTCGCCAGACCTCCCTGGCCGTAACACAGGGAGGGAGGAAGGATCGGATCAGAAGACGTCGGGACAAGGGCAACGGACAACCACGCGGGCGCCTCAGGGTTGCCCGGGGCCCGGAGGGGAGCACCCCCTCCTTCGGGCCGTCGCTTGCTTGGGGGTAGCCTGGTCGAACGGAACTTGGGACGCGCCTGGGGACGGCCCCTGCCCGGTCGAGAGACCGCTTTGGGCAGATCGCTCCTCCCCGCTCTGCGCGTCGACGCGAGATGCTTTCCACCTCGGGAGACTCAGATGGCCCGTCTGAAAAGGACGTCCGCAAAGGGAGGCCGCGTGCGCGCGGGGAAGGTTCGGACGGCAGGGATGGGCCGACACCCCTCTGCTCTTCGAGCCGACCCTTCGCCTCGCTCCTCCCCGCCCGAAAGGCACCCTTCCCGATTACGGCCTCGATCCAGAGGCCTCCCGCCCTCCGTCCCCGGCGGTCGTTTCCCCAGCGCGCCCTACGAGCGGCCGTGACGTCTCGAGCCCCAGGCCCGAACGGAGCGAGACCCGTGTGTAGGAAGCCACGCGCGCCTGCGGTTCACCGTACGGGGCTCCTCGGTCCATCCTGGAGTGTAGACACACACATAATACCATATGCTTGTCGAACGGTCGGTCTGGGTAAACGGCAAAGCCAACTCCAGGGGCTTGGTGCACCCCTGGAGAGAAAAATTAAAAAAACCCCTCCCTTTGGGGTGTTGTCGTGGAGCTGACGAGGCTCCGGTCGGTACGGGGCAAACAAACAAGGCGAGAAACACACAACACACGACACGGCTTGGCCAACCGTGGTGGTCAGACCGGACGGGGAAGCGGTCTGACTCTGCCCATGAACAGTGCACTTTGTGCGGGCGTGAGACTTCCAGGAAAGGAGGGGTCTGGTTTGCTCACCCAGATACTCCCTCCCGGTGCCCAGGGCGTGCGTCCAGGCGAAGGCGTTCCGTCCTGGGCGTGCAAAGTTTGAAAGACACTCTGGAGGAAATGCATCCTCATAAAAACGGACCATGTCCAAATGAAAAATCCCACGCAAGAACCTAAAAGAGCTCCGTGCTCGCCAGACCTCCCTGGCCGTAACACAGGGAGGGAGGAAGGATCGGATCAGAAGACGTCGGGACAAGGGCAACGGACAACCACGCGGGCGCCTCAGGGTTGCCCGGGGCCCGGAGGGGAGCACCCCCTCCTTCGGGCCGTCGCTTTCTTCGGGGTAGCCTGGTCGATAGGAACTTGGGACGCGCCTGGGGACGGCCCCTGCCCGGTCGAGAGACCGCTTTGGGCAGATCGCTCCTCCCCGCTCTGCGCGTCGACGCGAGATGCTTTCCACCTCGGGAGACTCAGATGGCCCGTCTGAAAAGGACGTCCGCAAAGGGAGGCCGCGTGCGCGCGGGGAAGGTTCGGGCGGCAGGGATGGGCCGACACCCCTCTGCTCTTCGAGCCGACCCTTCGCCTCGCTCCTCCCCGCCCGAAAGGCACCCTTCCCGGTTACGGCCTCGATCCAGAGGCCTCCCGCCCTCCGGCCCCGGCGGTCGTTTCCCCAGCGCGCCCTACGAGCGGCCGTGACGTCTCGAGCCCCAGGCCCGAACGGAGCGAGACCCGTGTGTAGGAAACCACGCGCGCCTGCGGTTCGCCGTACGGGGCTCCTCGGTCCATCCTGGAGTGTAGACACACACATAATACCATATGCTTGTCGAACGGTCGGTCTGGGTAAACGGCAAAACCAACTCCAGGGGCTTGGTGCACCCCTGGAGAGAAAAATAAATAAAAACCCCTCCCTTTGGGGCGTTGTCGTGGAGCTGACGAGGCTCCGGTCGGTGCGAGGCAAACAAAGAAACAATCAAAAACACACGGCTTGGTGAACCGTGGTGGTCAGACTGGGTGGGGAAGCGGTCTGACCCAGCCCATTAACTATGTGCGGGCTTGAGACTTCCAGGAAAGGAGGGTTCTGGTTTGGGTGCCCAGATCCCCCTCCAGGCGGGCGTCCAGACCATGGCGCACCGTCCTGGGCGTGCAAAAGTTTGAAAGACACTCTGGAGGAAATTCCTCCTCCTCATAAAAAGGGACTATATACACATATGGGCAAGAACCAAAAGAGCTCCGCGCTCGCCAGACCTCCCTGGCCGTAACACAGGGAGGGAGGAAGGAAGGGATCGGATCAGAAGACGTCGGGACAAGGGCAACGGACAACCACGCGGGCGCCTCAGGGTTGCCCGGGGCCCGGAGGGGAGCACCCCCTCCTTCGGGCCGTCGCTTGCTTGGGGGTAGCCTGGTCGAACGGAACTTGGGACGCGCCTGGGGACGGCCCCTGCCCGGTCGAGAGACCGCTTTGGGCAGATCGCTCCTCCCCGCTCTGCGCGTCGACGCGAGATGCTTTCCACCTCGGGAGACTCAGATGGCCCGTCTGAAAAGGACGTCCGCAAAGGGAGGCCGCGTGCGCGCGGGGAAGGTTCGGACGGCAGGGATGGGCCGACACCCCTCTGCTCTTCGAGCCGACCCTTCGCCTCGCTCCTCCCCGCCAGAAAGGCACCCTTCCCAGTTACGGCCTCGATCCAGAGGCCTCCCGCCCTCCGGCCCCGGCGGTCGTTTCCCCAGCGCGCCCTACGAGCGGCCGTGACGTCTCGAGCCCCAGGCCCGAACGGAGCGAGACCCGTGTGTAGGAAACCACGCGCGCCTGCGGTTCGCCGTACGGGGCTCCTCGGTCCATCCTGGAGTGTAGGCGCACACTTTCACCATATGCTTGTCGGTCTGGGTAAACGGGCAAAACGAACTCCAGGGGCTTGGTTGCACCCCTGGAGAAAAGAACTCGCATGCATGCAGAACAACAAAAAGAGCCCCGAGCTCGCCAGACCTCCCTGGCCGTAACACAGGGAGGAAGGATCGTCTCCCCCGGTCACAGTCAGATCCGTAGACGTCGGGACAAGGGCATCGGAAAACAAACGCGGGCGCCTCAGGGTTGCCCGGGGCCCGGAGGGGCGCACCCCCTCCTTCGGGCCGTCGCTTTCTGCGGGGTAGCCTGGTCGATCGGAACTTTGGACGCGCCTGGGGACGGCCCCTGCCCGGTCGAGAGACCGCTTTGGGCAGATCGCTCCTCCCCGCTCTGCGCGTCGACGCGAGAGAGATACCCTCCGACCCCCTCGGGAGAGACTCAGATGGCCCGTCTGAAACAGAGGGCGGCGGTGGCCGCGGGGAAGGTTCGGACGGCAGGGACGGGCCGACACCCCTCTGCTCCAGTCTTCGAGCCGACCCT
>JAULUF010000185.1:0-2500 GCA_031834385.1 Semotilus atromaculatus | reverse complement strand
TCTGGGCACATGGGGGTCTCCTAGGGGTCCCCCCCAGGCCCACAGTACGGAGGCCCAACTCGGCTTTTTTATTTTTGGGCAGAGTAGGGACTAACTATGACTCTCTTAAGGTAGGGTCAAGCTGAGTGTTTAAGTTCGAACCGGTGCATCTCACTGAGGAAGCCGAGTTGGGGCTCCGTACTCTGGGCACATGGGGGTCTCCTAGGGGTCCCCCCCAGGCCCACAGTACGGAGGCCCAACTCGGCTTTTTTGTTTTTGGGCAGAGTAGGGACTAACTATGACTCTCTTAAGGTAGGGTCAAGCTGAGTGTTTAAGTTCGAACCGGTGCATCTCACTGAGGAAGCCGAGTTGGGGCTCCGTACTCTGGGCACATGGGGGTCTCCTAGGGGTCCCCCCCAGGCCCACAGTACGGAGGCCCAACTCGGCTTTTTTTATTTTTGGGCAGAGTAGGGACTAACTATGACTCTCTTAAGGTAGGGTCAAGCTGAGTGTTTAAGTTTGAACCTGTGTATCTCTGGGACCAAGCCGAGTTGGGGCTCCGTACTCTGGGCACATGGGGGTCTCCTAGGGGTCCCCCCCAGGCCCATAGTATGGAGGCCCAACTCGGCTTTTTATTTTTGGGCAGAGTAGGGACTAACTATGACTCTCTTAAGGTAGGGTCAAGCTGAGTGTTTAAGTTTGAACCGGTGCATCTCACTGAGGAAGCCGAGTTGGGGCTCCGTACTCTGGGCACATGGGGGTCTCCTAGGGGTCCCCCCCAGGCCCATAGTATGGAGGCCCAACTCGGCTTTTTATTTTTGGGCAGAGTAGGGACTAACTATGACTCTCTTAAGGTAGGGTCAAGCTGAGTGTTTAAGTTTGAACCTGTGTATCTCTGGGACCAAGCCGAGTTGGGGCTCCATACACTGGGCACATGGGGGTCTCCTAGGGGTCCCCCCCCAGGCCCATAGTATGGAGGCCCAACTCGGCTTTTTTATTTTTGGGCAGAGTAGGGACTAACTATGACTCTCTTAAGGTAGGGTCAAGCTGAGTGTTTAAGTTTGAACCGGTGCATCTCACTGAGGAAGCCGAGTTGGGGCTCCGTACTCTGGGCACATGGGGGTCTCCTAGGGGTCCCCCCCAGGCCCACAGTATGGAGGCCCAACTCGGCTTTTTTATTTTTGGGCAGAGTAGGGACTAACTATGACTCTCTTAAGGTAGGGTCAAGCTGAGTGTTTAAGTTTGAACCTGTGTATCTCTGGGACCAAGCCGAGTTGGGGCTCCATACACTGGGCACATGGGGGTCTCCTAGGGGTCCCCCCCCCAGGCCCATAGTATGGAGGCCCAACTCGGCTTTTTTTTATTTTTGGGCAGAGTAGGGACTAACTATGACTCTCTTAAGGTAGGGTCAAGCTGAGTGTTTAAGTTTGAACCGGTGCATCTCTGGGACCAAGCCGAGTTGGGGCTCCATACACTGTCCACAGGGGGGTCTCGGGGGACTCCCCACACACCCGGAGTTTGGAGCCCCACCTCGGCTTCCTCTCCGAGTTACGTCCGGTCAAAGTTGAAACTTCAAGCTGCCATATCTCTGGGACCAAGCCGAGTTGGGGCTCCATACACCGGTCACGGGGGGGCCTCGGGGGACTCCCCACACACCCGGAGTTTGGAGCCCCAACTCGGCTTCCTCTCCGAGTTACGCCCGGTCAAAGCTGGACAGGAAGTGCCCGTATCTCCGGGACCGAGCCGAGTTGGGGCTCCATACACCGGTCACGGGGGGGTCTCTGGGGACTCCCCACACACCCGGAGTTTGGAGCCCCGACTCGGCTTCCTCTCCGAGTTACGCCCGGTCGAAGCTGGACAGGAAGTGACCGTATCTCCGGGACCAAGCCGAGTCGGGGCTCCATACACCGGTCACGGGGGGGTCCCGGGGGACTCCCCACACACCCGGAGTTTGGAGCCCCGACTCGGCTCACTTCCGGAGTTACGCCGGGTCGAAGCCGGACAGGAAGTGGCCGTATCTCGGGACCGGGAGGTCCCCGGGGCTCGGGACGGCGGGAGAAGTAGCGTCCCCTCGGGGGCTCCCGGCGCCCGGCGTCCCGAGCCTCCGGGCCCTCCCGGTCCCGAGAGGGGCCCGGTCGAGCGCGAGGGACTTTCGGACGAAAAGGCCCGTATCTCGGGAGGGGGAGGTCCCAGCGGCTCGCCCTTTCGGGTGTCGGGGGGTCCCCCCGGGCCCTCTCGGACCCCGCCTCCCCGGGGCCCCCGGACCTTTCCTTCCGAGGCGCGCCTCGTTCTGCGGGGCCCCTTTTCTCCGGCCCCGGGGGGCCCCGGGGCTCGGGGGTGGGCTCGTCGGAAGGGGCCCGCCGAGACGCCGCTCCGACCCGAGTTTGGCGCCTCTGGGCGGCCGGGTCCCCGAGCCACGGCCCTCGGAAGTCCGGGTCGTCTCGGGGCGCTCGTTTTCGTTTTCGGCGAATATCTCGGGAACCGCCGGGCGAAAAAATCTCAAACCGGGCTCGTCGTCGAG
>JAULUF010000184.1:125000-132891 GCA_031834385.1 Semotilus atromaculatus | reverse complement strand
TCAAAAAAATGGCAAAGTCCAAAAGGTGGCGGTGGGTTGAGAGCTCCATGCGCTCACACCCCCTCGGCCAGCCCAGGGAGGGTGGCCCGTCCTGGGCACGAGTCAGATTTTCCCGCCACCCCTGGAGCTCAGCCCGGAGCCAAGACGGTCCTAAAACGGGCCTTGGGGTTTCTGTGGGAGAGGAGAGAGAGCGGACCCTCCCTCCCTCCCTCCCTGGGCTCGGAGCCGGTGGTTGCAGGGGGACGACTTGACTCTGGTGTCAAGCTGTGAAACTGGCAAAGCGGTGCTTCAAGGCAGTGAACCGAGCCAGAGAGGGTGAGCTCTGGCTGGGGAACGAGTTCAATCTCCCCCTTGGGGGGGGTGGAACTCTGAATAAAACACGAAACCTCCAGGAAATAGACGGTCTGACCTTACTCAAAATGGCATGCCGGGAAGTGTGCGTCTCTCCCGGACGCAAATAAAGCTCAAAGAGGGTGGAGAACATGACTCTGGGCTTGACTCTGAAGCCAAGGCATCAAAAAATGGCAAAGTCCAAAAGGTGGCGGTGGGTTGAGAGCTCCATGCGCTCACACCCCCTCGGCCAGCCCAGGGAGGGTGGCCCGTCCTGGGCACGAGTCAGATTTTCCCGCCACCCCTGGAGCTCAGCCCGGAGCGAAGACGGTCCTAAAACGGGCCTTGGGGTTTCTGTGGGAGAGGAGAGAGAGCGGACCCTCCCTCCCTCCCTCCCTCCCTCCCTGGGCTCGGAGCCGGTGGTTGCAGGGGGACGACTTGACTCTGGTGTCAAGCTGTGAAAATGGCAAAGCGGTGCTTCAAGGCAGTGAACCGAGCCAGAGAGGGTGAGCTCTGGCTGGGGAACGAGTTCAACATCCCCCTTGGGGTGGAACTCTGAATAAAACACGAAACCTCCAGGAAAAAGACGGTCTGATCTTACGCAAAAGGGCATCCCAGGTAGAGCGCGGCTTTCCTGGGCACGAATCGAGCTCAAGCGCCCATGGCGGGCTTGGCTCTGCGGTCAAAGTCGGTAAAAGGACAGAGTCCGAGAAAGTGACGTGTGCCGAGAGCTCCATGCCGTCAGAGCTCCCCGGCCAGCCCGGCGAGGGTGCCTCGGTCCCGGGCACAGGCAGGCCGGTGTCCCTGCCGGAGCTCAGTACGGAGCAGAGTCGGTCCTAAAACGGACCTTGGGGGCTGTAAGGAGGGGGGATAGTGAGGTGGAGGCACACCCCCCCCCCCTATCGTCAGACCGTCGTGAGCCCCACTCAGAGTCGTTCTGGGTGGGTGTAAAGAAAGCCAGGGTTGGTTGGAACTCTGGAAGTCCTGGAGGAGAGGGCCTCCGGGAGAGCGAGAGAGAGCGATGTGCAATCACCCCCACTGCGGTGGGGTCTCTGGAAGCACGGAACACCCCCCCCCCCGGGAAAACAATGGCAGGCTAGGTTACCGAAAAGGATGCATCCCGAGTAGAGAGAGAAGCCCCCGGGCTTGACTCTGCTGTCAAATTTTGAAAAACGACAGAGTCCAAAAATGCGCAGTGGGTTGAGAGCTCCATGCTGTCAGAGCTCCCTGGCCAGCCCAGGGAGAGTGCCTCGGTCCCGGGCACAGGCAGGCCGGTGTCCCTGCCGGAGCTCCGCCCGGAGCCGAGACGGTCCTAAAACGGACCTTGGGGCTTCTGTGGGAGAGGAGAGAGAGAGCGGACTCTCCCTCCCTGGGCTCGGGCGACTTGACTCTGGTGTCAAGCTGTGAAAATGGCAAAGCGGTGCTTCAAGGCAGTGAACCGAGCCAGAGAGGGTGAGCTCTGGCTGGGGAACGAGTTCAACATCCCCCTTGGGGTGGAACTCTGAATAAAACACGAAACCTCCAGGAAAAAGACGGTCTGATCTTACGCAAAAGGGCATCCCAGGTAGAGCGCGGCTTTCCTGGGCACGAATCGAGCTCAAGCGCCCATGGCGGGCTTGGCTCTGCGGTCAAAGTCGGTAAAAGGACAGAGTCCGAGAAAGTGACGTGTGCCGAGAGCTCCATGCCGTCAGAGCTCCCCGGCCAGCCCGGCGAGGGTGCCTCGGTCCCGGGCACAGGCAGGCCGGTGTCCCTGCCGGAGCTCAGTACGGAGCAGAGTCGGTCCTAAAACGGACCTTGGGGGCTGTAAGGAGGGGGGATAGTGAGGTGGAGGCACACCCCCCCCCTATCGTCAGACCGTCGTGAGCCCCACTCAGAGTCGTTCTGGGTGGGTGTAAAGAAAGCCAGGGTTGGTTGGAACTCTGGAAGTCCTGGAGGAGAGGGCCTCCGGGAGAGCGAGAGAGCGATGTGCAATCACCCCCACTGCGGTGGGGTCTCTGGAAGCACGGAACACCCCCCCCCCCCCCCCCCCCCCCCCCCCCCCGGGAAAACAATGGCAGGCTAGGTTACCGAAAAGGATGCATCCCGAGTAGAGAGAGAAGCCCCCGGGCTTGACTCTGCTGTCAAATTTTGAAAAACGACAGAGTCCAAAAATGCGCAGTGGGTTGAGAGCTCCATGCTGTCAGAGCTCCCTGGCCAGCCCAGGGAGAGTGCCTCGGTCCCGGGCACAGTCAGATCGGTGTCCCTGCCGGAGCTCCGCCCGGAGCCGAGACGGTCCTAAAACGGACCTTGGGGCTTCTGTGGGAGAGGAGAGAGCGGACTCTCCCTCCCTGGGCTCGGACGACTTGACTCTGGTGTCAAACTGTGAAAATGGCAAAGCGGTGGTTCAAGGCAGTGAACCGAGCCAGAGAGGGTGAGCTCTGGCTGGGGAACGAGTTCAATATCCCCCTTGGGGTGGAACTCTGAATAAAACACGAAACCTCCAGGAAAAAGACGGTCTGATCTTACGCAAAAGGGCATCCCAGGTAGAGCGCGGCTTTCCTGGGCACGAATCGAGCTCAAGCGCCCATGGCGGGCTTGGCTCTGCGGTCAAAGTCGGTAAAAGGACAGAGTCCGAGAAAGTGACGTGTGCCGAGAGCTCCATGCCGTCAGAGCTCCCCGGCCAGTCCGGCGAGGGTGCCTCGGTCCCGGGCACAGGCAGGCCGGTGTCCCTGCCGGAGCTCAGCACGGAGCAGAGTCGGTCCTAAAACGGACCTTGGGGCTTCTGTGGGAGAGGAGAGAGCGGACCCTCCCTCCCTGGACTCGGACGACTTGACTCTGGTGTCAAGCTGTGAAAATGACAAAGCGGTGCTTCGAGGCAGTGAACCGAGCCAGAGAGGGTGAGCGCCCATGGCGGGCTTGGCTCTGCGGTCAAAGTCGGTAAAACGACAGAGTCTGAGAAAGTGACGTGTGCCGAGAGCTCCATGCTGTCAGAGCTCCCTGGCCAGCCCAGGGAGAGTGCCTCGGTCCCGGGCACAGTCAGGCCGGTGTCCCTACCGGAGCTCCGCCCGGAGCCGAGACGGTCCTAAAACGGACCTTTGGGGATTTACCGGGGAGAGCGGACACGGGGCTCCCATCGGTACGAGGCAGAAGCGAGGGACAAGGGCATCGCCTCCCCCCCCCCCCCCGGGTCACAGTCAGATCCGTAGACGTCGGGACAAGGGCATCGGAAAACAAACGCGGGCGCCTCCGGGTTGCCCGGGGCCCGGAGGAGCGCACCCCCTCCTTCGGGCCGTCGCTCTGGGGTCGCCTGGTCGATAGGAACTTTGGACGCGCCTGGGGACGGCCCCTGCCCGGTCGAGAGACCGCTTTGGGCAGATCGCTCCTCCCCGCTCTGCGCGTCGACGCGAGATGCTTTCCACCTCGGGAGACTCAGATGGCCCGTCTGAAACGGACGTCCGCAGAGGGCGGTGGTGGCGGCGGGCGCGCGGGGAAGGTTCGGACGGCAGGGATGGGCCGACACCCCTCTGCTCCAGTCTTCGAGCCGACCCTTCGCCTCGCTCCTCCCCGCCCGAAAAGCACCCTTCCCGGTTACGGCCTCGATCCAGAGGCCTCCCCCTCTGGCCCCGGCGGACGGCCCCGGTGGACGCGCCGCGCGGTTCGCCGGCCGGGGCTCCTCGGTCCATCCTGGAGTATAGACACACACAATGCTACCATATGCTTGTCGGTCTGGGTAAATGGCAAAAAGACTCTCAGGGACTTGGGACACCCCTGGAGAGAACAATTTAAGAAAAAAAACCCCTTCCCTTTGGGGTGTTGTCGAGGAGTTGACGAGGCTCCGGTCGGTACGAGGCAAACAAACAAGGCAAGAAACACACGACACGGCTTGGCGAAACCGTGGTGGTCAGACCGGACGGGGAAGCGGTCTGACCCAGCCCAGTAACAATGCACTATGTGCGGGCGTGAGACTTCCAGGAAAGGAGGGTTCTGGTTTGGGTACCCAGATCCCCCTCCAGGCGGGCGTCCAGACCATGGCGCACCGTCCTGGGCGTGCAAAAGTTTGAAAGACACTCTGGAGGAAATTCCTCCTCCTCATAAAAAGGGACTATATACACACACATATGGGCAAGAACCAAAAGAGCTCCGTGCTCGCCAGACCTCCCTGGCCGTAACACAGGGAGGGAGGAAGGATCGGATCAGAAGACGTCGGGACAAGGGCAACGGACAACCACGCGGGCGCCTCAGGGTTGCCCGGGGCCCGGAGGGGAGCACCCCCTCCTTCGGGCCGTCGCTTGCTTGGGGGTAGCCTGGTCGAACGGAACTTGGGACGCGCCTGGGGACGGCCCCTGCCCGGTCGAGAGACCGCTTTGGGCAGATCGCTCCTCCCCGCTCTGCGCGTCGACGCGAGATGCTTTCCACCTCGGGAGACTCAGATGGCCCGTCTGAAAAGGACGTCCGCAAAGGGAGGCCGCGTGCGCGCGGGGAAGGTTCGGACGGCAGGGATGGGCCGACACCCCTCTGCTCTTCGAGCCGACCCTTCGCCTCGCTCCTCCCCGCCCGAAAGGCACCCTTCCCGATTACGGCCTCGATCCAGAGGCCTCCCGCCCTCCGTCCCCGGCGGTCGTTTCCCCAGCGCGCCCTACGAGCGGCCGTGACGTCTCGAGCCCCAGGCCCGAACGGAGCGAGACCCGTGTGTAGGAAGCCACGCGCGCCTGCGGTTCACCGTACGGGGCTCCTCGGTCCATCCTGGAGTGTAGACACACACATAATACCATATGCTTGTCGAACGGTCGGTCTGGGTAAACGGCAAAGCCAACTCCAGGGGCTTGGTGCACCCCTGGAGAGAAAAATTAAAAAAACCCCTCCCTTTGGGGTGTTGTCGTGGAGCTGACGAGGCTCCGGTCGGTACGGGGCAAACAAACAAGGCGAGAAACACACAACACACGACACGGCTTGGCCAACCGTGGTGGTCAGACCGGACGGGGAAGCGGTCTGACTCTGCCCATGAACAGTGCACTTTGTGCGGGCGTGAGACTTCCAGGAAAGGAGGGGTCTGGTTTGCTCACCCAGATACTCCCTCCCGGTGCCCAGGGCGTGCGTCCAGGCGAAGGCGTTCCGTCCTGGGCGTGCAAAGTTTGAAAGACACTCTGGAGGAAATGCATCCTCATAAAAACGGACCATGTCCAAATGAAAAATCCCACGCAAGAACCTAAAAGAGCTCCGTGCTCGCCAGACCTCCCTGGCCGTAACACAGGGAGGGAGGAAGGATCGGATCAGAAGACGTCGGGACAAGGGCAACGGACAACCACGCGGGCGCCTCAGGGTTGCCCGGGGCCCGGAGGGGAGCACCCCCTCCTTCGGGCCGTCGCTTTCTTCGGGGTAGCCTGGTCGATAGGAACTTGGGACGCGCCTGGGGACGGCCCCTGCCCGGTCGAGAGACCGCTTTGGGCAGATCGCTCCTCCCCGCTCTGCGCGTCGACGCGAGATGCTTTCCACCTCGGGAGACTCAGATGGCCCGTCTGAAAAGGACGTCCGCAAAGGGAGGCCGCGTGCGCGCGGGGAAGGTTCGGGCGGCAGGGATGGGCCGACACCCCTCTGCTCTTCGAGCCGACCCTTCGCCTCGCTCCTCCCCGCCCGAAAGGCACCCTTCCCGGTTACGGCCTCGATCCAGAGGCCTCCCGCCCTCCGGCCCCGGCGGTCGTTTCCCCAGCGCGCCCTACGAGCGGCCGTGACGTCTCGAGCCCCAGGCCCGAACGGAGCGAGACCCGTGTGTAGGAAACCACGCGCGCCTGCGGTTCGCCGTACGGGGCTCCTCGGTCCATCCTGGAGTGTAGACACACACATAATACCATATGCTTGTCGAACGGTCGGTCTGGGTAAACGGCAAAACCAACTCCAGGGGCTTGGTGCACCCCTGGAGAGAAAAATAAATAAAAACCCCTCCCTTTGGGGCGTTGTCGTGGAGCTGACGAGGCTCCGGTCGGTGCGAGGCAAACAAAGAAACAATCAAAAACACACGGCTTGGTGAACCGTGGTGGTCAGACTGGGTGGGGAAGCGGTCTGACCCAGCCCATTAACTATGTGCGGGCTTGAGACTTCCAGGAAAGGAGGGTTCTGGTTTGGGTGCCCAGATCCCCCTCCAGGCGGGCGTCCAGACCATGGCGCACCGTCCTGGGCGTGCAAAAGTTTGAAAGACACTCTGGAGGAAATTCCTCCTCCTCATAAAAAGGGACTATATACACATATGGGCAAGAACCAAAAGAGCTCCGCGCTCGCCAGACCTCCCTGGCCGTAACACAGGGAGGGAGGAAGGAAGGGATCGGATCAGAAGACGTCGGGACAAGGGCAACGGACAACCACGCGGGCGCCTCAGGGTTGCCCGGGGCCCGGAGGGGAGCACCCCCTCCTTCGGGCCGTCGCTTGCTTGGGGGTAGCCTGGTCGAACGGAACTTGGGACGCGCCTGGGGACGGCCCCTGCCCGGTCGAGAGACCGCTTTGGGCAGATCGCTCCTCCCCGCTCTGCGCGTCGACGCGAGATGCTTTCCACCTCGGGAGACTCAGATGGCCCGTCTGAAAAGGACGTCCGCAAAGGGAGGCCGCGTGCGCGCGGGGAAGGTTCGGACGGCAGGGATGGGCCGACACCCCTCTGCTCTTCGAGCCGACCCTTCGCCTCGCTCCTCCCCGCCAGAAAGGCACCCTTCCCAGTTACGGCCTCGATCCAGAGGCCTCCCGCCCTCCGGCCCCGGCGGTCGTTTCCCCAGCGCGCCCTACGAGCGGCCGTGACGTCTCGAGCCCCAGGCCCGAACGGAGCGAGACCCGTGTGTAGGAAACCACGCGCGCCTGCGGTTCGCCGTACGGGGCTCCTCGGTCCATCCTGGAGTGTAGGCGCACACTTTCACCATATGCTTGTCGGTCTGGGTAAACGGGCAAAACGAACTCCAGGGGCTTGGTTGCACCCCTGGAGAAAAGAACTCGCATGCATGCAGAACAACAAAAAGAGCCCCGAGCTCGCCAGACCTCCCTGGCCGTAACACAGGGAGGAAGGATCGTCTCCCCCGGTCACAGTCAGATCCGTAGACGTCGGGACAAGGGCATCGGAAAACAAACGCGGGCGCCTCAGGGTTGCCCGGGGCCCGGAGGGGCGCACCCCCTCCTTCGGGCCGTCGCTTTCTGCGGGGTAGCCTGGTCGATCGGAACTTTGGACGCGCCTGGGGACGGCCCCTGCCCGGTCGAGAGACCGCTTTGGGCAGATCGCTCCTCCCCGCTCTGCGCGTCGACGCGAGAGAGATACCCTCCGACCCCCTCGGGAGAGACTCAGATGGCCCGTCTGAAACAGAGGGCGGCGGTGGCCGCGGGGAAGGTTCGGACGGCAGGGACGGGCCGACACCCCTCTGCTCCAGTCTTCGAGCCGACCCTTCGCCTCGCTCCTCCCCGCTCGAAAAGCACTCCGGTTACACGGCCTCGATGCAGAGGGCCCCCCAAAAGCGGACGTTTCCCCAGCGCGCCCTATGAGCGGCCGTGCCGTCTCGAGCCCCCAGGCCCGAACGGAGCGAGACCCGTGTGTAGGAAGCCACGCGCGCCTGCG
>JAULUF010000184.1:100000-115000 GCA_031834385.1 Semotilus atromaculatus | reverse complement strand
GGGGCTCCGTACTCTGGGCACATGGGGGTCTCCTAGGGGTCCCCCCCAGGCCCACAGTACGGAGGCCCAACTCGGCTTTTTTGTTTTTGGGCAGAGTAGGGACTAACTATGACTCTCTTAAGGTAGGGTCAAGCTGAGTGTTTAAGTTCGAACCGGTGCATCTCACTGAGGAAGCCGAGTTGGGGCTCCGTACTCTGGGCACATGGGGGTCTCCTAGGGGTCCCCCCCAGGCCCACAGTACGGAGGCCCAACTCGGCTTTTTTTATTTTTGGGCAGAGTAGGGACTAACTATGACTCTCTTAAGGTAGGGTCAAGCTGAGTGTTTAAGTTTGAACCTGTGTATCTCTGGGACCAAGCCGAGTTGGGGCTCCGTACTCTGGGCACATGGGGGTCTCCTAGGGGTCCCCCCCAGGCCCATAGTATGGAGGCCCAACTCGGCTTTTTATTTTTGGGCAGAGTAGGGACTAACTATGACTCTCTTAAGGTAGGGTCAAGCTGAGTGTTTAAGTTTGAACCGGTGCATCTCACTGAGGAAGCCGAGTTGGGGCTCCGTACTCTGGGCACATGGGGGTCTCCTAGGGGTCCCCCCCAGGCCCATAGTATGGAGGCCCAACTCGGCTTTTTATTTTTGGGCAGAGTAGGGACTAACTATGACTCTCTTAAGGTAGGGTCAAGCTGAGTGTTTAAGTTTGAACCTGTGTATCTCTGGGACCAAGCCGAGTTGGGGCTCCATACACTGGGCACATGGGGGTCTCCTAGGGGTCCCCCCCCAGGCCCATAGTATGGAGGCCCAACTCGGCTTTTTTATTTTTGGGCAGAGTAGGGACTAACTATGACTCTCTTAAGGTAGGGTCAAGCTGAGTGTTTAAGTTTGAACCGGTGCATCTCACTGAGGAAGCCGAGTTGGGGCTCCGTACTCTGGGCACATGGGGGTCTCCTAGGGGTCCCCCCCAGGCCCACAGTATGGAGGCCCAACTCGGCTTTTTTATTTTTGGGCAGAGTAGGGACTAACTATGACTCTCTTAAGGTAGGGTCAAGCTGAGTGTTTAAGTTTGAACCTGTGTATCTCTGGGACCAAGCCGAGTTGGGGCTCCATACACTGGGCACATGGGGGTCTCCTAGGGGTCCCCCCCCCAGGCCCATAGTATGGAGGCCCAACTCGGCTTTTTTATTTTTGGGCAGAGTAGGGACTAACTATGACTCTCTTAAGGTAGGGTCAAGCTGAGTGTTTAAGTTTGAACCGGTGCATCTCTGGGACCAAGCCGAGTTGGGGCTCCATACACTGTCCACAGGGGGGTCTCGGGGGACTCCCCACACACCCGGAGTTTGGAGCCCCACCTCGGCTTCCTCTCCGAGTTACGTCCGGTCAAAGTTGAAACTTCAAGCTGCCATATCTCTGGGACCAAGCCGAGTTGGGGCTCCATACACCGGTCACGGGGGGGCCTCGGGGGACTCCCCACACACCCGGAGTTTGGAGCCCCAACTCGGCTTCCTCTCCGAGTTACGCCCGGTCAAAGCTGGACAGGAAGTGCCCGTATCTCCGGGACCGAGCCGAGTTGGGGCTCCATACACCGGTCACGGGGGGGTCTCTGGGGACTCCCCACACACCCGGAGTTTGGAGCCCCGACTCGGCTTCCTCTCCGAGTTACGCCCGGTCGAAGCTGGACAGGAAGTGACCGTATCTCCGGGACCAAGCCGAGTCGGGGCTCCATACACCGGTCACGGGGGGGTCCCGGGGGACTCCCCACACACCCGGAGTTTGGAGCCCCGACTCGGCTCACTTCCGGAGTTACGCCGGGTCGAAGCCGGACAGGAAGTGGCCGTATCTCGGGACCGGGAGGTCCCCGGGGCTCGGGACGGCGGGAGAAGTAGCGTCCCCTCGGGGGCTCCCGGCGCCCGGCGTCCCGAGCCTCCGGGCCCTCCCGGTCCCGAGAGGGGCCCGGTCGAGCGCGAGGGACTTTCGGACGAAAAGGCCCGTATCTCGGGAGGGGGAGGTCCCAGCGGCTCGCCCTTTCGGGTGTCGGGGGGTCCCCCCGGGCCCTCTCGGACCCCGCCTCCCCGGGGCCCCCGGACCTTTCCTTCCGAGGCGCGCCTCGTTCTGCGGGGCCCCTTTTCTCCGGCCCCGGGGGGCCCCGGGGCTCGGGGGTGGGCTCGTCGGAAGGGGCCCGCCGAGACGCCGCTCCGACCCGAGTTTGGCGCCTCTGGGCGGCCGGGTCCCCGAGCCACGGCCCTCGGAAGTCCGGGTCGTCTCGGGGCGCTCGTTTTCGTTTTCGGCGAATATCTCGGGAACCGCCGGGCGAAAAAATCTCAAACCGGGCTCGTCGTCGAGGTCTCGAGGGGGCCCGTCCAACGAGCCCACCCCCGAGCCCCTGGGCCCCCGGGCCAGGGAGCCAGGGCCGGTCGAAGGCGCGACCTTCGTCGGCTCGCCTCTCGGTGGATCCTCGACGGATCTTCCCCGGACCGGGGTCGTCCGACGGGGCCCGACGGGGCCTTTCCAACGGGCCCACCCGCGCGGCCCAACTCGCCCGGGCGCCCGAGCCAGAGCCGTTCAAAGTCGGGGGCCCCAGCCCGCGGCGATCCCGCAGGGGGCGTCCCCGAGGCCCGCCGGCCTGGGGTTCGGGCGAGGCCCCCCCCGGGACCCCCTCACCCAAATCTGAGCTCTCTGGGTGCTCGCGTTCCCGAGATACGGGCGATTTTCTCCGATTGGCCGTGACGTCACCGGCGTCCGCCATTTTGACTCGCGCCCGCCGGTTTTCCGCCGATATCTCCGCGAAAACGGCACGGAAAATCGCGGGACCGGCACGGATCTTTTCAGCTCGACTAGACGCATCCAACGAGCCCGGTGTTCGCCGGATCCGTCGAGGATCGGCCGAGATATTTGCGTTTTACGGTTTTTTCGACCTTTTATTTTTTGTATCTAAGGCCCCCGGGGGCCCCCGAGGCCGTGGGCGGGCTCGTTGGAAAGGTCTCGCCCCGCTCTAAAAGCTGATAAAAACCCCGTCTCGATAGGACCCTCCTTCGCCGAGTTAAGGTCGTTTTAAGCCGTTTTCAGGGGGGTCACCGTCTTGCAAAGTGCACGTGCCGGTGACTGGTTGCATCCCCCGGCCCGGACGGCGGGCTCCAAGCTCCCGGCTCGGAGCTCCCTTTCCCGGCCACGAGCTCTCTGCCCCGCGGTCCCGGAGGGCCCGTCGGGGCAGGGGCTGGCTGGCTGGCTGGCTGGCTGGCTGGCTGGCTGGCTGGCTGGCTGGCTGGCTGGCTTGGTTTTCGGGGAGAGATGGGAGAGTGCCTCCTTCTCCCTGGGAGTCTGGAGCTCGGCTCTGCCCCGGTGGGCCACGGGCTCCTGGGCTTGACTCCAGGGCCGAGCTCGCTCCAAAACCAAAGTCCCAAAAGGTGCGGAGTGGCGGAGAGCTCCAGGCGCCCGGGTCTCCTCTGCCGGCCCAGGGAGGGCGTCCCGTCCCGGGCACGGGTCGGATCCGCCCGCCACCCCTGGAGCTCAGCCCGGAGCCGAGACGGTCCTAAAACGGGCCTTGGGGTTTCTGTGGGAGAGGAGAGGAGAGGAGAGGAGATCGAGTGGGCGCACCTACCCTCCCTCCCTCCCTCCCTCCCTGGGCTCGGAGCCGGTGGTTGGAGGAGGACGGCTTGACTCTGGTGTCAAGCTCTGAAAATGGCAAAGCCCAAGTGGTGGTTCAAGGCAGTGAACCTGAGCCAGAGAGGGTGAGCTCTGGCTGGGGAATGAGCTCAATCTCCCCTGTGGTGGAGCTCTGAATAAAACACGAAACCTCCAGGAAAAAGACGGTCTGATCTTACTCAAAATGGCATGCCGGGCAGTGCGCGTCTCTCCCGGGCGCAAATAAAGCCCGAAGCGGGCGGAGAACATGACTCTGGGCTTGACTCTGAAGCCGAGGCATCAAAAATGACAAAGTCCATAAAGTGTTGATGGGTTGGGAGCTCCATGCGCTCACACCTCCTCGGCCAGCCCAGGAAGGGTGGCCCGTCCCGGGCACGAGTCAGATTTTCCCGCCTCCCCTGGAGCTCTGCCCGGAGCGAAGACGGTCCTAAAACGGGCCTTGGGGTTTCTGTGGGAGAGGAGAGAGAGCGGACCCTCCCTCCCTCCCTGGGCTCGGAGCCGGTGGTTGCAGGGGGGACGACTTGACTCTGGTGTCAAGCTGTGAAACTGGCAAAGTGGTGGTTCAAGGCAGTGAACCTGAGCCAGAGAGGGTGAGCTCTGGCTGGGGAATGAGCTCAATCTCCCCTGTGGTGGAGCTCTGAATAAAACACGAAACCTCCAGGAAAAAGACGGTCTGATCTTACTCAAAATGGCATGCCGGGCAGTGCGCGCCTCTCCCGGGCACCAATAAAGCTCGACGCCCATAGAGAAATTGACTCCGGGCTTGACTCTGAAGCCAAAACCTTCAAAACGGCAGAGTCCAAAATGGTGCGGTGGTCTCGGACATCCAGGGCCTTCGAGGCAGTCGACCGAGCCAGAGAGGGTGAGCTCTGGCTGGGGAATGAGCTCAACCTCCCCTGTGGTGGAGCTCCGAAAAACACGAAACCTCCAGGAAAAAGACGGTCTGATCTTACTCAAAACGGCATGCCGGGCAGTGCGCGCCTCTCCCGGGCGCAAATAAAGCCCAACGCGGGCGGAGAACATGACTCTGGGCTTGACTCTGAAGCCGAGGCATCAAAAATGACAAAGTCCATAAAGTGTTGATGGGTTGGGAGCTCCATGCGCTCACACCTCCTCGGCCAGCCCAGGAAGGGTGGCCCGTCCTGGGCACGAGTCAGATTTTCCCGCCTCCCCTGGAGCTCAGCCCGGAGCGAAGACGGTCCTAAAACGGGCCTTGGGGTTTCTGTGGGAGAGGAGAGAGAGCGGACCCTCCCTCCCTCCCTCCCTCCCTCCTGGGCTCGGAGCCGGTGGTTGCAGGGGGACGACTTGACTCTGGTGTCAAGCTGTGAAACTGGCAAAGTGGTGCTTCAAGGCAGTGAACCTGAGCCAGAGAGGGTGAGCTCTGGCTGGGGAATGAGCTCAATCTCCCCTGTGGTGGAGCTCTGAATAAAACACGAAACCTCCAGGAAAAAGACGGTCTGATCTTACTCAAAATGGCATGCCGGGCAGTGCGCGTCTCTCCCGGGCGCAAATAAAGCCCGAAGCGGGCGGAGAACATGACTCTGGGCTTGACTCTGAAGCCAAGGCATCAAAAAATGACAGAGTCCAAAATGTGGCGTTGGGTTGAGAGCTCCATGCGCTCACACCTCCTCGGCCAGCCCAGGAAGGGTGGCCCGTCCCGGGCACGAGTCAGATTTTCCCGCCTCCCCTGGAGCTCAGCCCGGAGCGAAGACGGTCCTAAAACGGGCCTTGGGGTTTCTGTGGGAGAGGAGAGAGCGCGGACCCTCCCTCCCTGGGCTCGGAGCCGGTGGTTGGAGAAGGACGGCTTGACTCTGGTGTCAAGCTGTGAAACTGGCAAAAGTGGTGCTTCAAGGCAGTGAACCTGACCCAGAGAGGGTGAGCTCTGGCTGGGGAACGAGCTCAATCTCCCCTGTGGTGGAGCTCTGAAAAACACGAAACCTCCAGGAAAAAGACGGTCTGATCTTACTCAAAATGGCATGCCGGGCAGTGCGCGCCTCTCCCGGGCACCAATAAAGCTCGACGCCCATAGAGAAATTGACTCCGGGCTTGACTCTGAAGCCAAAACCTTCAAAACGACAGAGTCCAAAATGGTGCGGTGGTCTCGGACATCCAGGGCCTTCGAGGCAGTCGACCGAGCCAGAGAGGGTGAGCTCTGGCTGGGGAATGAGCTCAACCTCCCCCTGTGGTGGAGCTCCGAAAAACACGAAACCTCCAGGAAAAAGACGGTCTGATCTTACTCAAAACGGCATGCCGGGCAGTGCGCGCCTCTCCCGGGCGCAAATAAAGCCCAAAGCGGGCGGAGAACATGACTCTGGGCTTGACTCTGAAGGCGAGGCATCAAAAACGACAAAGTCCATAAAGTGTTGATGGGTTGGGAGCTCCATGCGCGCACACCTCCTCGGCCAGCCCAGGAAGGGTGGCCCGTCCTGGGCACGAGTCAGATTTTCCCGCCTCCCCTGGAGCTCAGCCCGGAGCGAAGACGGTCCTAAAACAGGCCTTGGGGTTTCTGTGGGAGAGGAGAGAGCGCGGACCCTCCCTCCCTCCCTCGGAGCCGGTGGTTGGAGGAGGACTTGACTCTGGTGTCAAGCTGTCAAAATGGCGCTTCAAGGCAGTGAACCTGAGCCAGAGAGGGTGAGCTCTGGCTGGGGAATGAGCTCAAAACGACAGAGTCCAAAATGGTGCGGTGGTCTCGGACATCCAGGGCCTTCGAGGCAGTCGACCGAGCCAGAGAGGGTGAGCTCTGGCTGGGGAATGAGCTCAACCTCCCCCTGTGGTGGAGCTCTGAAAAACACGAAACCTCCAGGAAAAAGACGGTCTGATCTTACTCAAAACGGCATGCCGGGCAGTGCGCGCCTCTCCCGGGCGCAAATAAAGCCCAAAGCGGGCGGAGAACATGACTCTGGGCTTGACTCTGAAGGCGAGGCATCAAAAACGACAAAGTCCATAAAGTGTTGATGGGTTGGGAGCTCCATGCGCTCACACCTCCTCGGCCAGCCCAGGAAGGGTGGCCCGTCCTGGGCACGAGTCAGATTTTCCCGCCTCCCCTGGAGCTCAGCCCGGAGCGAAGACGGTCCTAAAACGGGCCTTGGGGTTTCTGTGGGAGAGGAGAGAGCGCGGACCCTCCCTCCCTCCCTCGGAGCCGGTGGTTGGAGGAGGACTTGACTCTGGTGTCAAGCTGTCAAAATGGCGCTTCAAGGCAGTGAACCTGAGCCAGAGAGGGTGAGCTCTGGCTGGGGAATGAGCTCAAAACGACAGAGTCCAAAATGGTGCGGTGGTCTCGGACATCCAGGGCCTTCGAGGCAGTCGACCGAGCCAGAGAGGGTGAGCTCTGGCTGGGGAATGAGCTCAACCTCCCCCTGTGGTGGAGCTCTGAAAAACACGAAACCTCCAGGAAAAAGACGGTCTGATCTTACTCAAAACGGCATGCCGGGCAGTGCGCGCCTCTCCCGGGCGCAAATAAAGCCCAAAGCGGGCGGAGAACATGACTCTGGGCTTGACTCTGAAGGCGAGGCATCAAAAACGACAAAGTCCATAAAGTGTTGATGGGTTGGGAGCTCCATGCGCTCACACCTCCTCGGCCAGCCCAGGAAGGGTGGCCCGTCCTGGGCACGAGTCAGATTTTCCCGCCTCCCCTGGAGCTCAGCCCGGAGCGAAGACGGTCCTAAAACGGGCCTTGGGGTTTCTGTGGGAGAGGAGAGAGAGCGGACCCTCCCTCCCTCCCTCCCTGGGCTCGGAGCCGGTGGTTGCAGGGGGACGACTTGACTCTGGTGTCAAGCTGTGAAACTGGCAAAGCGGTGCTTCAAGGCAGTGAACCGAGCCAGAGAGGGTGAGCTCTGGCTGGGGAACGAGTTCAATCTCCCCCTGTGGTGGAGCTCTGAAAAACACGAAACCTCCAGGAAAAAGACGGTCTGACCTTACTCAAAATGGCATGCCGGGCAGTGCGCGTCTCTCCCGGACGCAAATAAAGCTCAAAGAGGGTGGAGAACATGACTCTGGGCTTGACTCTGAAGCCAAGGCATCAAAAAAATGGCAAAGTCCAAAAGGTGGCGGTGGGTTGAGAGCTCCATGCGCTCACACCCCCTCGGCCAGCCCAGGGAGGGTGGCCCGTCCTGGGCACGAGTCAGATTTTCCCGCCACCCCTGGAGCTCAGCCCGGAGCCAAGACGGTCCTAAAACGGGCCTTGGGGTTTCTGTGGGAGAGGAGAGAGAGCGGACCCTCCCTCCCTCCCTCCCTGGGCTCGGAGCCGGTGGTTGCAGGGGGACGACTTGACTCTGGTGTCAAGCTGTGAAACTGGCAAAGCGGTGCTTCAAGGCAGTGAACCGAGCCAGAGAGGGTGAGCTCTGGCTGGGGAACGAGTTCAATCTCCCCCTTGGGGGGGGTGGAACTCTGAATAAAACACGAAACCTCCAGGAAATAGACGGTCTGACCTTACTCAAAATGGCATGCCGGGAAGTGTGCGTCTCTCCCGGACGCAAATAAAGCTCAAAGAGGGTGGAGAACATGACTCTGGGCTTGACTCTGAAGCCAAGGCATCAAAAAATGGCAAAGTCCAAAAGGTGGCGGTGGGTTGAGAGCTCCATGCGCTCACACCCCCTCGGCCAGCCCAGGGAGGGTGGCCCGTCCTGGGCACGAGTCAGATTTTCCCGCCACCCCTGGAGCTCAGCCCGGAGCGAAGACGGTCCTAAAACGGGCCTTGGGGTTTCTGTGGGAGAGGAGAGAGAGCGGACCCTCCCTCCCTCCCTCCCTCCCTCCCTGGGCTCGGAGCCGGTGGTTGCAGGGGGACGACTTGACTCTGGTGTCAAGCTGTGAAAATGGCAAAGCGGTGCTTCAAGGCAGTGAACCGAGCCAGAGAGGGTGAGCTCTGGCTGGGGAACGAGTTCAACATCCCCCTTGGGGTGGAACTCTGAATAAAACACGAAACCTCCAGGAAAAAGACGGTCTGATCTTACGCAAAAGGGCATCCCAGGTAGAGCGCGGCTTTCCTGGGCACGAATCGAGCTCAAGCGCCCATGGCGGGCTTGGCTCTGCGGTCAAAGTCGGTAAAAGGACAGAGTCCGAGAAAGTGACGTGTGCCGAGAGCTCCATGCCGTCAGAGCTCCCCGGCCAGCCCGGCGAGGGTGCCTCGGTCCCGGGCACAGGCAGGCCGGTGTCCCTGCCGGAGCTCAGTACGGAGCAGAGTCGGTCCTAAAACGGACCTTGGGGGCTGTAAGGAGGGGGGATAGTGAGGTGGAGGCACACCCCCCCCCCCTATCGTCAGACCGTCGTGAGCCCCACTCAGAGTCGTTCTGGGTGGGTGTAAAGAAAGCCAGGGTTGGTTGGAACTCTGGAAGTCCTGGAGGAGAGGGCCTCCGGGAGAGCGAGAGAGAGCGATGTGCAATCACCCCCACTGCGGTGGGGTCTCTGGAAGCACGGAACACCCCCCCCCCCGGGAAAACAATGGCAGGCTAGGTTACCGAAAAGGATGCATCCCGAGTAGAGAGAGAAGCCCCCGGGCTTGACTCTGCTGTCAAATTTTGAAAAACGACAGAGTCCAAAAATGCGCAGTGGGTTGAGAGCTCCATGCTGTCAGAGCTCCCTGGCCAGCCCAGGGAGAGTGCCTCGGTCCCGGGCACAGGCAGGCCGGTGTCCCTGCCGGAGCTCCGCCCGGAGCCGAGACGGTCCTAAAACGGACCTTGGGGCTTCTGTGGGAGAGGAGAGAGAGAGCGGACTCTCCCTCCCTGGGCTCGGGCGACTTGACTCTGGTGTCAAGCTGTGAAAATGGCAAAGCGGTGCTTCAAGGCAGTGAACCGAGCCAGAGAGGGTGAGCTCTGGCTGGGGAACGAGTTCAACATCCCCCTTGGGGTGGAACTCTGAATAAAACACGAAACCTCCAGGAAAAAGACGGTCTGATCTTACGCAAAAGGGCATCCCAGGTAGAGCGCGGCTTTCCTGGGCACGAATCGAGCTCAAGCGCCCATGGCGGGCTTGGCTCTGCGGTCAAAGTCGGTAAAAGGACAGAGTCCGAGAAAGTGACGTGTGCCGAGAGCTCCATGCCGTCAGAGCTCCCCGGCCAGCCCGGCGAGGGTGCCTCGGTCCCGGGCACAGGCAGGCCGGTGTCCCTGCCGGAGCTCAGTACGGAGCAGAGTCGGTCCTAAAACGGACCTTGGGGGCTGTAAGGAGGGGGGATAGTGAGGTGGAGGCACACCCCCCCCCTATCGTCAGACCGTCGTGAGCCCCACTCAGAGTCGTTCTGGGTGGGTGTAAAGAAAGCCAGGGTTGGTTGGAACTCTGGAAGTCCTGGAGGAGAGGGCCTCCGGGAGAGCGAGAGAGCGATGTGCAATCACCCCCACTGCGGTGGGGTCTCTGGAAGCACGGAACACACCCCCCCCCCCCCCCCCCCCCCCCCCCCCCGGGAAAACAATGGCAGGCTAGGTTACCGAAAAGGATGCATCCCGAGTAGAGAGAGAAGCCCCCGGGCTTGACTCTGCTGTCAAATTTTGAAAAACGACAGAGTCCAAAAATGCGCAGTGGGTTGAGAGCTCCATGCTGTCAGAGCTCCCTGGCCAGCCCAGGGAGAGTGCCTCGGTCCCGGGCACAGTCAGATCGGTGTCCCTGCCGGAGCTCCGCCCGGAGCCGAGACGGTCCTAAAACGGACCTTGGGGCTTCTGTGGGAGAGGAGAGAGCGGACTCTCCCTCCCTGGGCTCGGACGACTTGACTCTGGTGTCAAACTGTGAAAATGGCAAAGCGGTGGTTCAAGGCAGTGAACCGAGCCAGAGAGGGTGAGCTCTGGCTGGGGAACGAGTTCAATATCCCCCTTGGGGTGGAACTCTGAATAAAACACGAAACCTCCAGGAAAAAGACGGTCTGATCTTACGCAAAAGGGCATCCCAGGTAGAGCGCGGCTTTCCTGGGCACGAATCGAGCTCAAGCGCCCATGGCGGGCTTGGCTCTGCGGTCAAAGTCGGTAAAAGGACAGAGTCCGAGAAAGTGACGTGTGCCGAGAGCTCCATGCCGTCAGAGCTCCCCGGCCAGTCCGGCGAGGGTGCCTCGGTCCCGGGCACAGGCAGGCCGGTGTCCCTGCCGGAGCTCAGCACGGAGCAGAGTCGGTCCTAAAACGGACCTTGGGGCTTCTGTGGGAGAGGAGAGAGCGGACCCTCCCTCCCTGGACTCGGACGACTTGACTCTGGTGTCAAGCTGTGAAAATGACAAAGCGGTGCTTCGAGGCAGTGAACCGAGCCAGAGAGGGTGAGCGCCCATGGCGGGCTTGGCTCTGCGGTCAAAGTCGGTAAAACGACAGAGTCTGAGAAAGTGACGTGTGCCGAGAGCTCCATGCTGTCAGAGCTCCCTGGCCAGCCCAGGGAGAGTGCCTCGGTCCCGGGCACAGTCAGGCCGGTGTCCCTACCGGAGCTCCGCCCGGAGCCGAGACGGTCCTAAAACGGACCTTTGGGGATTTACCGGGGAGAGCGGACACGGGGCTCCCATCGGTACGAGGCAGAAGCGAGGGACAAGGGCATCGCCTCCCCCCCCCCCCCCGGGTCACAGTCAGATCCGTAGACGTCGGGACAAGGGCATCGGAAAACAAACGCGGGCGCCTCCGGGTTGCCCGGGGCCCGGAGGAGCGCACCCCCTCCTTCGGGCCGTCGCTCTGGGGTCGCCTGGTCGATAGGAACTTTGGACGCGCCTGGGGACGGCCCCTGCCCGGTCGAGAGACCGCTTTGGGCAGATCGCTCCTCCCCGCTCTGCGCGTCGACGCGAGATGCTTTCCACCTCGGGAGACTCAGATGGCCCGTCTGAAACGGACGTCCGCAGAGGGCGGTGGTGGCGGCGGGCGCGCGGGGAAGGTTCGGACGGCAGGGATGGGCCGACACCCCTCTGCTCCAGTCTTCGAGCCGACCCTTCGCCTCGCTCCTCCCCGCCCGAAAAGCACCCTTCCCGGTTACGGCCTCGATCCAGAGGCCTCCCCCTCTGGCCCCGGCGGACGGCCCCGGTGGACGCGCCGCGCGGTTCGCCGGCCGGGGCTCCTCGGTCCATCCTGGAGTATAGACACACACAATGCTACCATATGCTTGTCGGTCTGGGTAAATGGCAAAAAGACTCTCAGGGACTTGGGACACCCCTGGAGAGAACAATTTAAGAAAAAAAACCCCTTCCCTTTGGGGTGTTGTCGAGGAGTTGACGAGGCTCCGGTCGGTACGAGGCAAACAAACAAGGCAAGAAACACACGACACGGCTTGGCGAAACCGTGGTGGTCAGACCGGACGGGGAAGCGGTCTGACCCAGCCCAGTAACAATGCACTATGTGCGGGCGTGAGACTTCCAGGAAAGGAGGGTTCTGGTTTGGGTACCCAGATCCCCCTCCAGGCGGGCGTCCAGACCATGGCGCACCGTCCTGGGCGTGCAAAAGTTTGAAAGACACTCTGGAGGAAATTCCTCCTCCTCATAAAAAGGGACTATATACACACACATATGGGCAAGAACCAAAAGAGCTCCGTGCTCGCCAGACCTCCCTGGCCGTAACACAGGGAGGGAGGAAGGATCGGATCAGAAGACGTCGGGACAAGGGCAACGGACAACCACGCGGGCGCCTCAGGGTTGCCCGGGGCCCGGAGGGGAGCACCCCCTCCTTCGGGCCGTCGCTTGCTTGGGGGTAGCCTGGTCGAACGGAACTTGGGACGCGCCTGGGGACGGCCCCTGCCCGGTCGAGAGACCGCTTTGGGCAGATCGCTCCTCCCCGCTCTGCGCGTCGACGCGAGATGCTTTCCACCTCGGGAGACTCAGATGGCCCGTCTGAAAAGGACGTCCGCAAAGGGAGGCCGCGTGCGCGCGGGGAAGGTTCGGACGGCAGGGATGGGCCGACACCCCTCTGCTCTTCGAGCCGACCCTTCGCCTCGCTCCTCCCCGCCCGAAAGGCACCCTTCCCGATTACGGCCTCGATCCAGAGGCCTCCCGCCCTCCGTCCCCGGCGGTCGTTTCCCCAGCGCGCCCTACGAGCGGCCGTGACGTCTCGAGCCCCAGGCCCGAACGGAGCGAGACCCGTGTGTAGGAAGCCACGCGCGCCTGCGGTTCACCGTACGGGGCTCCTCGGTCCATCCTGGAGTGTAGACACACACATAATACCATATGCTTGTCGAACGGTCGGTCTGGGTAAACGGCAAAGCCAACTCCAGGGGCTTGGTGCACCCCTGGAGAGAAAAATTAAAAAAACCCCTCCCTTTGGGGTGTTGTCGTGGAGCTGACGAGGCTCCGGTCGGTACGGGGCAAACAAACAAGGCGAGAAACACACAACACACGACACGGCTTGGCCAACCGTGGTGGTCAGACCGGACGGGGAAGCGGTCTGACTCTGCCCATGAACAGTGCACTTTGTGCGGGCGTGAGACTTCCAGGAAAGGAGGGGTCTGGTTTGCTCACCCAGATACTCCCTCCCGGTGCCCAGGGCGTGCGTCCAGGCGAAGGCGTTCCGTCCTGGGCGTGCAAAGTTTGAAAGACACTCTGGAGGAAATGCATCCTCATAAAAACGGACCATGTCCAAATGAAAAATCCCACGCAAGAACCTAAAAGAGCTCCGTGCTCGCCAGACCTCCCTGGCCGTAACACAGGGAGGGAGGAAGGATCGGATCAGAAGACGTCGGGACAAGGGCAACGGACAACCACGCGGGCGCCTCAGGGTTGCCCGGGGCCCGGAGGGGAGCACCCCCTCCTTCGGGCCGTCGCTTTCTTCGGGGTAGCCTGGTCGATAGGAACTTGGGACGCGCCTGGGGACGGCCCCTGCCCGGTCGAGAGACCGCTTTGGGCAGATCGCTCCTCCCCGCTCTGCGCGTCGACGCGAGATGCTTTCCACCTCGGGAGACTCAGATGGCCCGTCTGAAAAGGACGTCCGCAAAGGGAGGCCGCGTGCGCGCGGGGAAGGTTCGGGCGGCAGGGATGGGCCGACACCCCTCTGCTCTTCGAGCCGACCCTTCGCCTCGCTCCTCCCCGCCCGAAAGGCACCCTTCCCGGTTACGGCCTCGATCCAGAGGCCTCCCGCCCTCCGGCCCCGGCGGTCGTTTCCCCAGCGCGCCCTACGAGCGG
The DNA here is from genome assembly GCA_031834385.1 of Semotilus atromaculatus. NCBI lineage: Eukaryota > Metazoa > Chordata > Actinopteri > Cypriniformes > Leuciscidae > Semotilus > Semotilus atromaculatus. The sequence goes on along the minus strand of JAULUF010000184.1, from coordinate 101,321 downwards.
CCGTGACGTCTCGAGCCCCAGGCCCGAACGGAGCGAGACCCGTGTGTAGGAAACCACGCGCGCCTGCGGTTCGCCGTACGGGGCTCCTCGGTCCATCCTGGAGTGTAGACACACACATAATACCATATGCTTGTCGAACGGTCGGTCTGGGTAAACGGCAAAACCAACTCCAGGGGCTTGGTGCACCCCTGGAGAGAAAAATAAATAAAAACCCCTCCCTTTGGGGCGTTGTCGTGGAGCTGACGAGGCTCCGGTCGGTGCGAGGCAAACAAAGAAACAATCAAAAACACACGGCTTGGTGAACCGTGGTGGTCAGACTGGGTGGGGAAGCGGTCTGACCCAGCCCATTAACTATGTGCGGGCTTGAGACTTCCAGGAAAGGAGGGTTCTGGTTTGGGTGCCCAGATCCCCCTCCAGGCGGGCGTCCAGACCATGGCGCACCGTCCTGGGCGTGCAAAAGTTTGAAAGACACTCTGGAGGAAATTCCTCCTCCTCATAAAAAGGGACTATATACACATATGGGCAAGAACCAAAAGAGCTCCGCGCTCGCCAGACCTCCCTGGCCGTAACACAGGGAGGGAGGAAGGAAGGGATCGGATCAGAAGACGTCGGGACAAGGGCAACGGACAACCACGCGGGCGCCTCAGGGTTGCCCGGGGCCCGGAGGGGAGCACCCCCTCCTTCGGGCCGTCGCTTGCTTGGGGGTAGCCTGGTCGAACGGAACTTGGGACGCGCCTGGGGACGGCCCCTGCCCGGTCGAGAGACCGCTTTGGGCAGATCGCTCCTCCCCGCTCTGCGCGTCGACGCGAGATGCTTTCCACCTCGGGAGACTCAGATGGCCCGTCTGAAAAGGACGTCCGCAAAGGGAGGCCGCGTGCGCGCGGGGAAGGTTCGGACGGCAGGGATGGGCCGACACCCCTCTGCTCTTCGAGCCGACCCTTCGCCTCGCTCCTCCCCGCCAGAAAGGCACCCTTCCCAGTTACGGCCTCGATCCAGAGGCCTCCCGCCCTCCGGCCCCGGCGGTCGTTTCCCCAGCGCGCCCTACGAGCGGCCGTGACGTCTCGAGCCCCAGGCCCGAACGGAGCGAGACCCGTGTGTAGGAAACCACGCGCGCCTGCGGTTCGCCGTACGGGGCTCCTCGGTCCATCCTGGAGTGTAGGCGCACACTTTCACCATATGCTTGTCGGTCTGGGTAAACGGGCAAAACGAACTCCAGGGGCTTGGTTGCACCCCTGGAGAAAAGAACTCGCATGCATGCAGAACAACAAAAAGAGCCCCGAGCTCGCCAGACCTCCCTGGCCGTAACACAGGGAGGAAGGAT
>JAULUF010000184.1:72500-90000 GCA_031834385.1 Semotilus atromaculatus | reverse complement strand
GGAGGGTGGACCACGGTGGGGGTCCCCGCCCGGAGCTGTGGTTCCCCGGGTCGGGCGGAGGGTGGACCACGGTGGTGGTCCCCGTCAGGAGCTGTGGTTCTCCGTGTCGGGCAGGGTGTGGGTGGGTCCCTGGCCGGAGCAGCGTGGGAGTAAGCTTGACTCTGGGTTGGGTGTGCGTGCATCGAAGCCGAGTCGGGGCTCCGTGCTCATGGTCCCCCCCCCAGGCCCACAGTATGGAGGCCCAACTCGGCTTTTTATTTTTTGGGCAGAGTAGGGACTAACTATGACTCTCTTAAGGTAGGGTCAAGCTGAGTGTTTAAGTTTGAACCGGTGCATCTCACTGAGGAAGCCGAGTTGGGGCTCCGTACTCTGGGCACATGGGGGTCTCCTAGGGGTCCCCCCCAGGCCCACAGTACGGAGGCCCAACTCGGCTTTTTTATTTTTGGGCAGAGTAGGGACTAACTATGACTCTCTTAAGGTAGGGTCAAGCTGAGTGTTTAAGTTCGAACCGGTGCATCTCACTGAGGAAGCCGAGTTGGGGCTCCGTACTCTGGGCACATGGGGGTCTCCTAGGGGTCCCCCCCAGGCCCACAGTACGGAGGCCCAACTCGGCTTTTTTGTTTTTGGGCAGAGTAGGGACTAACTATGACTCTCTTAAGGTAGGGTCAAGCTGAGTGTTTAAGTTCGAACCGGTGCATCTCACTGAGGAAGCCGAGTTGGGGCTCCGTACTCTGGGCACATGGGGGTCTCCTAGGGGTCCCCCCCAGGCCCACAGTACGGAGGCCCAACTCGGCTTTTTTTATTTTTGGGCAGAGTAGGGACTAACTATGACTCTCTTAAGGTAGGGTCAAGCTGAGTGTTTAAGTTTGAACCTGTGTATCTCTGGGACCAAGCCGAGTTGGGGCTCCGTACTCTGGGCACATGGGGGTCTCCTAGGGGTCCCCCCCAGGCCCATAGTATGGAGGCCCAACTCGGCTTTTTATTTTTGGGCAGAGTAGGGACTAACTATGACTCTCTTAAGGTAGGGTCAAGCTGAGTGTTTAAGTTCGAACCGGTGCATCTCACTGAGGAAGCCGAGTTGGGGCTCCGTACTCTGGGCACATGGGGGTCTCCTAGGGGTCCCCCCCAGGCCCACAGTACGGAGGCCCAACTCGGCTTTTTTTATTTTTGGGCAGAGTAGGGACTAACTATGACTCTCTTAAGGTAGGGTCAAGCTGAGTGTTTAAGTTTGAACCTGTGTATCTCTGGGACCAAGCCGAGTTGGGGCTCCGTACTCTGGGCACATGGGGGTCTCCTAGGGGTCCCCCCCAGGCCCATAGTATGGAGGCCCAACTCGGCTTTTTATTTTTGGGCAGAGTAGGGACTAACTATGACTCTCTTAAGGTAGGGTCAAGCTGAGTGTTTAAGTTTGAACCGGTGCATCTCACTGAGGAAGCCGAGTTGGGGCTCCGTACTCTGGGCACATGGGGGTCTCCTAGGGGTCCCCCCCAGGCCCATAGTATGGAGGCCCAACTCGGCTTTTTATTTTTGGGCAGAGTAGGGACTAACTATGACTCTCTTAAGGTAGGGTCAAGCTGAGTGTTTAAGTTTGAACCTGTGTATCTCTGGGACCAAGCCGAGTTGGGGCTCCATACACTGGGCACATGGGGGTCTCCTAGGGGTCCCCCCCCAGGCCCATAGTATGGAGGCCCAACTCGGCTTTTTTATTTTTGGGCAGAGTAGGGACTAACTATGACTCTCTTAAGGTAGGGTCAAGCTGAGTGTTTAAGTTTGAACCGGTGCATCTCACTGAGGAAGCCGAGTTGGGGCTCCGTACTCTGGGCACATGGGGGTCTCCTAGGGGTCCCCCCCAGGCCCACAGTATGGAGGCCCAACTCGGCTTTTTTATTTTTGGGCAGAGTAGGGACTAACTATGACTCTCTTAAGGTAGGGTCAAGCTGAGTCTTTAAGTTTGAACCTGTGTATCTCTGGGACCAAGCCGAGTTGGGGCTCCATACACTGGGCACATGGGGGTCTCCTAGGGGTCCCCCCCCCAGGCCCATAGTATGGAGGCCCAACTCGGCTTTTTTATTTTTGGGCAGAGTAGGGACTAACTATGACTCTCTTAAGGTAGGGTCAAGCTGAGTGTTTAAGTTTGAACCGGTGCATCTCTGGGACCAAGCCGAGTTGGGGCTCCATACACTGTCCACAGGGGGGTCTCGGGGGACTCCCCACACACCCGGAGTTTGGAGCCCCACCTCGGCTTCCTCTCCGAGTTACGTCCGGTCAAAGTTGAAACTTCAAGCTGCCATATCTCTGGGACCAAGCCGAGTTGGGGCTCCATACACCGGTCACGGGGGGGCCTCGGGGGACTCCCCACACACCCGGAGTTTGGAGCCCCAACTCGGCTTCCTCTCCGAGTTACGCCCGGTCAAAGCTGGACAGGAAGTGCCCGTATCTCCGGGACCGAGCCGAGTTGGGGCTCCATACACCGGTCACGGGGGGGTCTCTGGGGACTCCCCACACACCCGGAGTTTGGAGCCCCGACTCGGCTTCCTCTCCGAGTTACGCCCGGTCGAAGCTGGACAGGAAGTGACCGTATCTCCGGGACCAAGCCGAGTCGGGGCTCCATACACCGGTCACGGGGGGGTCCCGGGGGACTCCCCACACACCCGGAGTTTGGAGCCCCGACTCGGCTCACTTCCGGAGTTACGCCGGGTCGAAGCCGGACAGGAAGTGGCCGTATCTCGGGACCGGGAGGTCCCCGGGGCTCGGGACGGCGGGAGAAGTAGCGTCCCCTCGGGGGCTCCCGGCGCCCGGCGTCCCGAGCCTCCGGGCCCTCCCGGTCCCGAGAGGGGCCCGGTCGAGCGCGAGGGACTTTCGGACGAAAAGGCCCGTATCTCGGGAGGGGGAGGTCCCAGCGGCTCGCCCTTTCGGGTGTCGGGGGGTCCCCCCGGGCCCTCTCGGACCCCGCCTCCCCGGGGCCCCCGGACCTTTCCTTCCGAGGCGCGCCTCGTTCTGCGGGGCCCCTTTTCTCCGGCCCCGGGGGGCCCCGGGGCTCGGGGGTGGGCTCGTCGGAAGGGGCCCGCCGAGACGCCGCTCCGACCCGAGTTTGGCGCCTCTGGGCGGCCGGGTCCCCGAGCCACGGCCCTCGGAAGTCCGGGTCGTCTCGGGGCGCTCGTTTTCGTTTTCGGCGAATATCTCGGGAACCGCCGGGCGAAAAAATCTCAAACCGGGCTCGTCGTCGAGGTCTCGAGGGGGCCCGTCCAACGAGCCCACCCCCGAGCCCCTGGGCCCCCGGGCCAGGGAGCCAGGGCCGGTCGAAGGCGCGACCTTCGTCGGCTCGCCTCTCGGTGGATCCTCGACGGATCTTCCCCGGACCGGGGTCGTCCGACGGGGCCCGACGGGGCCTTTCCAACGGGCCCACCCGCGCGGCCCAACTCGCCCGGGCGCCCGAGCCAGAGCCGTTCAAAGTCGGGGGCCCCAGCCCGCGGCGATCCCGCAGGGGGCGTCCCCGAGGCCCGCCGGCCTGGGGTTCGGGCGAGGCCCCCCCCGGGACCCCCTCACCCAAATCTGAGCTCTCTGGGTGCTCGCGTTCCCGAGATACGGGCGATTTTCTCCGATTGGCCGTGACGTCACCGGCGTCCGCCATTTTGACTCGCGCCCGCCGGTTTTCCGCCGATATCTCCGCGAAAACGGCACGGAAAATCGCGGGACCGGCACGGATCTTTTCAGCTCGACTAGACGCATCCAACGAGCCCGGTGTTCGCCGGATCCGTCGAGGATCGGCCGAGATATTTGCGTTTTACGGTTTTTTCGACCTTTTATTTTTTGTATCTAAGGCCCCCGGGGGCCCCCGAGGCCGTGGGCGGGCTCGTTGGAAAGGTCTCGCCCCGCTCTAAAAGCTGATAAAAACCCCGTCTCGATAGGACCCTCCTTCGCCGAGTTAAGGTCGTTTTAAGCCGTTTTCAGGGGGGTCACCGTCTTGCAAAGTGCACGTGCCGGTGACTGGTTGCATCCCCCGGCCCGGACGGCGGGCTCCAAGCTCCCGGCTCGGAGCTCCCTTTCCCGGCCACGAGCTCTCTGCCCCGCGGTCCCGGAGGGCCCGTCGGGGCAGGGGCTGGCTGGCTGGCTGGCTGGCTGGCTGGCTGGCTGGCTGGCTGGCTGGCTGGCTGGCTTGGTTTTCGGGGAGAGATGGGAGAGTGCCTCCTTCTCCCTGGGAGTCTGGAGCTCGGCTCTGCCCCGGTGGGCCACGGGCTCCTGGGCTTGACTCCAGGGCCGAGCTCGCTCCAAAACCAAAGTCCCAAAAGGTGCGGAGTGGCGGAGAGCTCCAGGCGCCCGGGTCTCCTCTGCCGGCCCAGGGAGGGCGTCCCGTCCCGGGCACGGGTCGGATCCGCCCGCCACCCCTGGAGCTCAGCCCGGAGCCGAGACGGTCCTAAAACGGGCCTTGGGGTTTCTGTGGGAGAGGAGAGGAGAGGAGAGGAGATCGAGTGGGCGCACCTACCCTCCCTCCCTCCCTCCCTCCCTGGGCTCGGAGCCGGTGGTTGGAGGAGGACGGCTTGACTCTGGTGTCAAGCTCTGAAAATGGCAAAGCCCAAGTGGTGGTTCAAGGCAGTGAACCTGAGCCAGAGAGGGTGAGCTCTGGCTGGGGAATGAGCTCAATCTCCCCTGTGGTGGAGCTCTGAATAAAACACGAAACCTCCAGGAAAAAGACGGTCTGATCTTACTCAAAATGGCATGCCGGGCAGTGCGCGTCTCTCCCGGGCGCAAATAAAGCCCGAAGCGGGCGGAGAACATGACTCTGGGCTTGACTCTGAAGCCGAGGCATCAAAAATGACAAAGTCCATAAAGTGTTGATGGGTTGGGAGCTCCATGCGCTCACACCTCCTCGGCCAGCCCAGGAAGGGTGGCCCGTCCCGGGCACGAGTCAGATTTTCCCGCCTCCCCTGGAGCTCTGCCCGGAGCGAAGACGGTCCTAAAACGGGCCTTGGGGTTTCTGTGGGAGAGGAGAGAGAGCGGACCCTCCCTCCCTCCCTGGGCTCGGAGCCGGTGGTTGCAGGGGGGACGACTTGACTCTGGTGTCAAGCTGTGAAACTGGCAAAGTGGTGGTTCAAGGCAGTGAACCTGAGCCAGAGAGGGTGAGCTCTGGCTGGGGAATGAGCTCAATCTCCCCTGTGGTGGAGCTCTGAATAAAACACGAAACCTCCAGGAAAAAGACGGTCTGATCTTACTCAAAATGGCATGCCGGGCAGTGCGCGCCTCTCCCGGGCACCAATAAAGCTCGACGCCCATAGAGAAATTGACTCCGGGCTTGACTCTGAAGCCAAAACCTTCAAAACGGCAGAGTCCAAAATGGTGCGGTGGTCTCGGACATCCAGGGCCTTCGAGGCAGTCGACCGAGCCAGAGAGGGTGAGCTCTGGCTGGGGAATGAGCTCAACCTCCCCTGTGGTGGAGCTCCGAAAAACACGAAACCTCCAGGAAAAAGACGGTCTGATCTTACTCAAAACGGCATGCCGGGCAGTGCGCGCCTCTCCCGGGCGCAAATAAAGCCCAACGCGGGCGGAGAACATGACTCTGGGCTTGACTCTGAAGCCGAGGCATCAAAAATGACAAAGTCCATAAAGTGTTGATGGGTTGGGAGCTCCATGCGCTCACACCTCCTCGGCCAGCCCAGGAAGGGTGGCCCGTCCTGGGCACGAGTCAGATTTTCCCGCCTCCCCTGGAGCTCAGCCCGGAGCGAAGACGGTCCTAAAACGGGCCTTGGGGTTTCTGTGGGAGAGGAGAGAGAGCGGACCCTCCCTCCCTCCCTCCCTCCCTCCTGGGCTCGGAGCCGGTGGTTGCAGGGGGACGACTTGACTCTGGTGTCAAGCTGTGAAACTGGCAAAGTGGTGCTTCAAGGCAGTGAACCTGAGCCAGAGAGGGTGAGCTCTGGCTGGGGAATGAGCTCAATCTCCCCTGTGGTGGAGCTCTGAATAAAACACGAAACCTCCAGGAAAAAGACGGTCTGATCTTACTCAAAATGGCATGCCGGGCAGTGCGCGTCTCTCCCGGGCGCAAATAAAGCCCGAAGCGGGCGGAGAACATGACTCTGGGCTTGACTCTGAAGCCAAGGCATCAAAAAATGACAGAGTCCAAAATGTGGCGTTGGGTTGAGAGCTCCATGCGCTCACACCTCCTCGGCCAGCCCAGGAAGGGTGGCCCGTCCCGGGCACGAGTCAGATTTTCCCGCCTCCCCTGGAGCTCAGCCCGGAGCGAAGACGGTCCTAAAACGGGCCTTGGGGTTTCTGTGGGAGAGGAGAGAGCGCGGACCCTCCCTCCCTGGGCTCGGAGCCGGTGGTTGGAGAAGGACGGCTTGACTCTGGTGTCAAGCTGTGAAACTGGCAAAAGTGGTGCTTCAAGGCAGTGAACCTGACCCAGAGAGGGTGAGCTCTGGCTGGGGAACGAGCTCAATCTCCCCTGTGGTGGAGCTCTGAAAAACACGAAACCTCCAGGAAAAAGACGGTCTGATCTTACTCAAAATGGCATGCCGGGCAGTGCGCGCCTCTCCCGGGCACCAATAAAGCTCGACGCCCATAGAGAAATTGACTCCGGGCTTGACTCTGAAGCCAAAACCTTCAAAACGACAGAGTCCAAAATGGTGCGGTGGTCTCGGACATCCAGGGCCTTCGAGGCAGTCGACCGAGCCAGAGAGGGTGAGCTCTGGCTGGGGAATGAGCTCAACCTCCCCCTGTGGTGGAGCTCCGAAAAACACGAAACCTCCAGGAAAAAGACGGTCTGATCTTACTCAAAACGGCATGCCGGGCAGTGCGCGCCTCTCCCGGGCGCAAATAAAGCCCAAAGCGGGCGGAGAACATGACTCTGGGCTTGACTCTGAAGGCGAGGCATCAAAAACGACAAAGTCCATAAAGTGTTGATGGGTTGGGAGCTCCATGCGCGCACACCTCCTCGGCCAGCCCAGGAAGGGTGGCCCGTCCTGGGCACGAGTCAGATTTTCCCGCCTCCCCTGGAGCTCAGCCCGGAGCGAAGACGGTCCTAAAACAGGCCTTGGGGTTTCTGTGGGAGAGGAGAGAGCGCGGACCCTCCCTCCCTCCCTCGGAGCCGGTGGTTGGAGGAGGACTTGACTCTGGTGTCAAGCTGTCAAAATGGCGCTTCAAGGCAGTGAACCTGAGCCAGAGAGGGTGAGCTCTGGCTGGGGAATGAGCTCAAAACGACAGAGTCCAAAATGGTGCGGTGGTCTCGGACATCCAGGGCCTTCGAGGCAGTCGACCGAGCCAGAGAGGGTGAGCTCTGGCTGGGGAATGAGCTCAACCTCCCCCTGTGGTGGAGCTCTGAAAAACACGAAACCTCCAGGAAAAAGACGGTCTGATCTTACTCAAAACGGCATGCCGGGCAGTGCGCGCCTCTCCCGGGCGCAAATAAAGCCCAAAGCGGGCGGAGAACATGACTCTGGGCTTGACTCTGAAGGCGAGGCATCAAAAACGACAAAGTCCATAAAGTGTTGATGGGTTGGGAGCTCCATGCGCTCACACCTCCTCGGCCAGCCCAGGAAGGGTGGCCCGTCCTGGGCACGAGTCAGATTTTCCCGCCTCCCCTGGAGCTCAGCCCGGAGCGAAGACGGTCCTAAAACGGGCCTTGGGGTTTCTGTGGGAGAGGAGAGAGCGCGGACCCTCCCTCCCTCCCTCGGAGCCGGTGGTTGGAGGAGGACTTGACTCTGGTGTCAAGCTGTCAAAATGGCGCTTCAAGGCAGTGAACCTGAGCCAGAGAGGGTGAGCTCTGGCTGGGGAATGAGCTCAAAACGACAGAGTCCAAAATGGTGCGGTGGTCTCGGACATCCAGGGCCTTCGAGGCAGTCGACCGAGCCAGAGAGGGTGAGCTCTGGCTGGGGAATGAGCTCAACCTCCCCCTGTGGTGGAGCTCTGAAAAACACGAAACCTCCAGGAAAAAGACGGTCTGATCTTACTCAAAACGGCATGCCGGGCAGTGCGCGCCTCTCCCGGGCGCAAATAAAGCCCAAAGCGGGCGGAGAACATGACTCTGGGCTTGACTCTGAAGGCGAGGCATCAAAAACGACAAAGTCCATAAAGTGTTGATGGGTTGGGAGCTCCATGCGCTCACACCTCCTCGGCCAGCCCAGGAAGGGTGGCCCGTCCTGGGCACGAGTCAGATTTTCCCGCCTCCCCTGGAGCTCAGCCCGGAGCGAAGACGGTCCTAAAACGGGCCTTGGGGTTTCTGTGGGAGAGGAGAGAGAGCGGACCCTCCCTCCCTCCCTCCCTGGGCTCGGAGCCGGTGGTTGCAGGGGGACGACTTGACTCTGGTGTCAAGCTGTGAAACTGGCAAAGCGGTGCTTCAAGGCAGTGAACCGAGCCAGAGAGGGTGAGCTCTGGCTGGGGAACGAGTTCAATCTCCCCCTGTGGTGGAGCTCTGAAAAACACGAAACCTCCAGGAAAAAGACGGTCTGACCTTACTCAAAATGGCATGCCGGGCAGTGCGCGTCTCTCCCGGACGCAAATAAAGCTCAAAGAGGGTGGAGAACATGACTCTGGGCTTGACTCTGAAGCCAAGGCATCAAAAAAATGGCAAAGTCCAAAAGGTGGCGGTGGGTTGAGAGCTCCATGCGCTCACACCCCCTCGGCCAGCCCAGGGAGGGTGGCCCGTCCTGGGCACGAGTCAGATTTTCCCGCCACCCCTGGAGCTCAGCCCGGAGCCAAGACGGTCCTAAAACGGGCCTTGGGGTTTCTGTGGGAGAGGAGAGAGAGCGGACCCTCCCTCCCTCCCTCCCTGGGCTCGGAGCCGGTGGTTGCAGGGGGACGACTTGACTCTGGTGTCAAGCTGTGAAACTGGCAAAGCGGTGCTTCAAGGCAGTGAACCGAGCCAGAGAGGGTGAGCTCTGGCTGGGGAACGAGTTCAATCTCCCCCTTGGGGGGGGTGGAACTCTGAATAAAACACGAAACCTCCAGGAAATAGACGGTCTGACCTTACTCAAAATGGCATGCCGGGAAGTGTGCGTCTCTCCCGGACGCAAATAAAGCTCAAAGAGGGTGGAGAACATGACTCTGGGCTTGACTCTGAAGCCAAGGCATCAAAAAATGGCAAAGTCCAAAAGGTGGCGGTGGGTTGAGAGCTCCATGCGCTCACACCCCCTCGGCCAGCCCAGGGAGGGTGGCCCGTCCTGGGCACGAGTCAGATTTTCCCGCCACCCCTGGAGCTCAGCCCGGAGCGAAGACGGTCCTAAAACGGGCCTTGGGGTTTCTGTGGGAGAGGAGAGAGAGCGGACCCTCCCTCCCTCCCTCCCTCCCTCCCTGGGCTCGGAGCCGGTGGTTGCAGGGGGACGACTTGACTCTGGTGTCAAGCTGTGAAAATGGCAAAGCGGTGCTTCAAGGCAGTGAACCGAGCCAGAGAGGGTGAGCTCTGGCTGGGGAACGAGTTCAACATCCCCCTTGGGGTGGAACTCTGAATAAAACACGAAACCTCCAGGAAAAAGACGGTCTGATCTTACGCAAAAGGGCATCCCAGGTAGAGCGCGGCTTTCCTGGGCACGAATCGAGCTCAAGCGCCCATGGCGGGCTTGGCTCTGCGGTCAAAGTCGGTAAAAGGACAGAGTCCGAGAAAGTGACGTGTGCCGAGAGCTCCATGCCGTCAGAGCTCCCCGGCCAGCCCGGCGAGGGTGCCTCGGTCCCGGGCACAGGCAGGCCGGTGTCCCTGCCGGAGCTCAGTACGGAGCAGAGTCGGTCCTAAAACGGACCTTGGGGGCTGTAAGGAGGGGGGATAGTGAGGTGGAGGCACACCCCCCCCCCCTATCGTCAGACCGTCGTGAGCCCCACTCAGAGTCGTTCTGGGTGGGTGTAAAGAAAGCCAGGGTTGGTTGGAACTCTGGAAGTCCTGGAGGAGAGGGCCTCCGGGAGAGCGAGAGAGAGCGATGTGCAATCACCCCCACTGCGGTGGGGTCTCTGGAAGCACGGAACACCCCCCCCCCCGGGAAAACAATGGCAGGCTAGGTTACCGAAAAGGATGCATCCCGAGTAGAGAGAGAAGCCCCCGGGCTTGACTCTGCTGTCAAATTTTGAAAAACGACAGAGTCCAAAAATGCGCAGTGGGTTGAGAGCTCCATGCTGTCAGAGCTCCCTGGCCAGCCCAGGGAGAGTGCCTCGGTCCCGGGCACAGGCAGGCCGGTGTCCCTGCCGGAGCTCCGCCCGGAGCCGAGACGGTCCTAAAACGGACCTTGGGGCTTCTGTGGGAGAGGAGAGAGAGAGCGGACTCTCCCTCCCTGGGCTCGGGCGACTTGACTCTGGTGTCAAGCTGTGAAAATGGCAAAGCGGTGCTTCAAGGCAGTGAACCGAGCCAGAGAGGGTGAGCTCTGGCTGGGGAACGAGTTCAACATCCCCCTTGGGGTGGAACTCTGAATAAAACACGAAACCTCCAGGAAAAAGACGGTCTGATCTTACGCAAAAGGGCATCCCAGGTAGAGCGCGGCTTTCCTGGGCACGAATCGAGCTCAAGCGCCCATGGCGGGCTTGGCTCTGCGGTCAAAGTCGGTAAAAGGACAGAGTCCGAGAAAGTGACGTGTGCCGAGAGCTCCATGCCGTCAGAGCTCCCCGGCCAGCCCGGCGAGGGTGCCTCGGTCCCGGGCACAGGCAGGCCGGTGTCCCTGCCGGAGCTCAGTACGGAGCAGAGTCGGTCCTAAAACGGACCTTGGGGGCTGTAAGGAGGGGGGATAGTGAGGTGGAGGCACACCCCCCCCCCTATCGTCAGACCGTCGTGAGCCCCACTCAGAGTCGTTCTGGGTGGGTGTAAAGAAAGCCAGGGTTGGTTGGAACTCTGGAAGTCCTGGAGGAGAGGGCCTCCGGGAGAGCGAGAGAGCGATGTGCAATCACCCCCACTGCGGTGGGGTCTCTGGAAGCACGGAACACCCCCCCCCCCCCCCCCCCCCCCCCCCCCGGGAAAACAATGGCAGGCTAGGTTACCGAAAAGGATGCATCCCGAGTAGAGAGAGAAGCCCCCGGGCTTGACTCTGCTGTCAAATTTTGAAAAACGACAGAGTCCAAAAATGCGCAGTGGGTTGAGAGCTCCATGCTGTCAGAGCTCCCTGGCCAGCCCAGGGAGAGTGCCTCGGTCCCGGGCACAGTCAGATCGGTGTCCCTGCCGGAGCTCCGCCCGGAGCCGAGACGGTCCTAAAACGGACCTTGGGGCTTCTGTGGGAGAGGAGAGAGCGGACTCTCCCTCCCTGGGCTCGGACGACTTGACTCTGGTGTCAAACTGTGAAAATGGCAAAGCGGTGGTTCAAGGCAGTGAACCGAGCCAGAGAGGGTGAGCTCTGGCTGGGGAACGAGTTCAATATCCCCCTTGGGGTGGAACTCTGAATAAAACACGAAACCTCCAGGAAAAAGACGGTCTGATCTTACGCAAAAGGGCATCCCAGGTAGAGCGCGGCTTTCCTGGGCACGAATCGAGCTCAAGCGCCCATGGCGGGCTTGGCTCTGCGGTCAAAGTCGGTAAAAGGACAGAGTCCGAGAAAGTGACGTGTGCCGAGAGCTCCATGCCGTCAGAGCTCCCCGGCCAGTCCGGCGAGGGTGCCTCGGTCCCGGGCACAGGCAGGCCGGTGTCCCTGCCGGAGCTCAGCACGGAGCAGAGTCGGTCCTAAAACGGACCTTGGGGCTTCTGTGGGAGAGGAGAGAGCGGACCCTCCCTCCCTGGACTCGGACGACTTGACTCTGGTGTCAAGCTGTGAAAATGACAAAGCGGTGCTTCGAGGCAGTGAACCGAGCCAGAGAGGGTGAGCGCCCATGGCGGGCTTGGCTCTGCGGTCAAAGTCGGTAAAACGACAGAGTCTGAGAAAGTGACGTGTGCCGAGAGCTCCATGCTGTCAGAGCTCCCTGGCCAGCCCAGGGAGAGTGCCTCGGTCCCGGGCACAGTCAGGCCGGTGTCCCTACCGGAGCTCCGCCCGGAGCCGAGACGGTCCTAAAACGGACCTTTGGGGATTTACCGGGGAGAGCGGACACGGGGCTCCCATCGGTACGAGGCAGAAGCGAGGGACAAGGGCATCGCCTCCCCCCCCCCCCCCGGGTCACAGTCAGATCCGTAGACGTCGGGACAAGGGCATCGGAAAACAAACGCGGGCGCCTCCGGGTTGCCCGGGGCCCGGAGGAGCGCACCCCCTCCTTCGGGCCGTCGCTCTGGGGTCGCCTGGTCGATAGGAACTTTGGACGCGCCTGGGGACGGCCCCTGCCCGGTCGAGAGACCGCTTTGGGCAGATCGCTCCTCCCCGCTCTGCGCGTCGACGCGAGATGCTTTCCACCTCGGGAGACTCAGATGGCCCGTCTGAAACGGACGTCCGCAGAGGGCGGTGGTGGCGGCGGGCGCGCGGGGAAGGTTCGGACGGCAGGGATGGGCCGACACCCCTCTGCTCCAGTCTTCGAGCCGACCCTTCGCCTCGCTCCTCCCCGCCCGAAAAGCACCCTTCCCGGTTACGGCCTCGATCCAGAGGCCTCCCCCTCTGGCCCCGGCGGACGGCCCCGGTGGACGCGCCGCGCGGTTCGCCGGCCGGGGCTCCTCGGTCCATCCTGGAGTATAGACACACACAATGCTACCATATGCTTGTCGGTCTGGGTAAATGGCAAAAAGACTCTCAGGGACTTGGGACACCCCTGGAGAGAACAATTTAAGAAAAAAAACCCCTTCCCTTTGGGGTGTTGTCGAGGAGTTGACGAGGCTCCGGTCGGTACGAGGCAAACAAACAAGGCAAGAAACACACGACACGGCTTGGCGAAACCGTGGTGGTCAGACCGGACGGGGAAGCGGTCTGACCCAGCCCAGTAACAATGCACTATGTGCGGGCGTGAGACTTCCAGGAAAGGAGGGTTCTGGTTTGGGTACCCAGATCCCCCTCCAGGCGGGCGTCCAGACCATGGCGCACCGTCCTGGGCGTGCAAAAGTTTGAAAGACACTCTGGAGGAAATTCCTCCTCCTCATAAAAAGGGACTATATACACACACATATGGGCAAGAACCAAAAGAGCTCCGTGCTCGCCAGACCTCCCTGGCCGTAACACAGGGAGGGAGGAAGGATCGGATCAGAAGACGTCGGGACAAGGGCAACGGACAACCACGCGGGCGCCTCAGGGTTGCCCGGGGCCCGGAGGGGAGCACCCCCTCCTTCGGGCCGTCGCTTGCTTGGGGGTAGCCTGGTCGAACGGAACTTGGGACGCGCCTGGGGACGGCCCCTGCCCGGTCGAGAGACCGCTTTGGGCAGATCGCTCCTCCCCGCTCTGCGCGTCGACGCGAGATGCTTTCCACCTCGGGAGACTCAGATGGCCCGTCTGAAAAGGACGTCCGCAAAGGGAGGCCGCGTGCGCGCGGGGAAGGTTCGGACGGCAGGGATGGGCCGACACCCCTCTGCTCTTCGAGCCGACCCTTCGCCTCGCTCCTCCCCGCCCGAAAGGCACCCTTCCCGATTACGGCCTCGATCCAGAGGCCTCCCGCCCTCCGTCCCCGGCGGTCGTTTCCCCAGCGCGCCCTACGAGCGGCCGTGACGTCTCGAGCCCCAGGCCCGAACGGAGCGAGACCCGTGTGTAGGAAGCCACGCGCGCCTGCGGTTCACCGTACGGGGCTCCTCGGTCCATCCTGGAGTGTAGACACACACATAATACCATATGCTTGTCGAACGGTCGGTCTGGGTAAACGGCAAAGCCAACTCCAGGGGCTTGGTGCACCCCTGGAGAGAAAAATTAAAAAAACCCCTCCCTTTGGGGTGTTGTCGTGGAGCTGACGAGGCTCCGGTCGGTACGGGGCAAACAAACAAGGCGAGAAACACACAACACACGACACGGCTTGGCCAACCGTGGTGGTCAGACCGGACGGGGAAGCGGTCTGACTCTGCCCATGAACAGTGCACTTTGTGCGGGCGTGAGACTTCCAGGAAAGGAGGGGTCTGGTTTGCTCACCCAGATACTCCCTCCCGGTGCCCAGGGCGTGCGTCCAGGCGAAGGCGTTCCGTCCTGGGCGTGCAAAGTTTGAAAGACACTCTGGAGGAAATGCATCCTCATAAAAACGGACCATGTCCAAATGAAAAATCCCACGCAAGAACCTAAAAGAGCTCCGTGCTCGCCAGACCTCCCTGGCCGTAACACAGGGAGGGAGGAAGGATCGGATCAGAAGACGTCGGGACAAGGGCAACGGACAACCACGCGGGCGCCTCAGGGTTGCCCGGGGCCCGGAGGGGAGCACCCCCTCCTTCGGGCCGTCGCTTTCTTCGGGGTAGCCTGGTCGATAGGAACTTGGGACGCGCCTGGGGACGGCCCCTGCCCGGTCGAGAGACCGCTTTGGGCAGATCGCTCCTCCCCGCTCTGCGCGTCGACGCGAGATGCTTTCCACCTCGGGAGACTCAGATGGCCCGTCTGAAAAGGACGTCCGCAAAGGGAGGCCGCGTGCGCGCGGGGAAGGTTCGGGCGGCAGGGATGGGCCGACACCCCTCTGCTCTTCGAGCCGACCCTTCGCCTCGCTCCTCCCCGCCCGAAAGGCACCCTTCCCGGTTACGGCCTCGATCCAGAGGCCTCCCGCCCTCCGGCCCCGGCGGTCGTTTCCCCAGCGCGCCCTACGAGCGGCCGTGACGTCTCGAGCCCCAGGCCCGAACGGAGCGAGACCCGTGTGTAGGAAACCACGCGCGCCTGCGGTTCGCCGTACGGGGCTCCTCGGTCCATCCTGGAGTGTAGACACACACATAATACCATATGCTTGTCGAACGGTCGGTCTGGGTAAACGGCAAAACCAACTCCAGGGGCTTGGTGCACCCCTGGAGAGAAAAATAAATAAAAACCCCTCCCTTTGGGGCGTTGTCGTGGAGCTGACGAGGCTCCGGTCGGTGCGAGGCAAACAAAGAAACAATCAAAAACACACGGCTTGGTGAACCGTGGTGGTCAGACTGGGTGGGGAAGCGGTCTGACCCAGCCCATTAACTATGTGCGGGCTTGAGACTTCCAGGAAAGGAGGGTTCTGGTTTGGGTGCCCAGATCCCCCTCCAGGCGGGCGTCCAGACCATGGCGCACCGTCCTGGGCGTGCAAAAGTTTGAAAGACACTCTGGAGGAAATTCCTCCTCCTCATAAAAAGGGACTATATACACATATGGGCAAGAACCAAAAGAGCTCCGCGCTCGCCAGACCTCCCTGGCCGTAACACAGGGAGGGAGGAAGGAAGGGATCGGATCAGAAGACGTCGGGACAAGGGCAACGGACAACCACGCGGGCGCCTCAGGGTTGCCCGGGGCCCGGAGGGGAGCACCCCCTCCTTCGGGCCGTCGCTTGCTTGGGGGTAGCCTGGTCGAACGGAACTTGGGACGCGCCTGGGGACGGCCCCTGCCCGGTCGAGAGACCGCTTTGGGCAGATCGCTCCTCCCCGCTCTGCGCGTCGACGCGAGATGCTTTCCACCTCGGGAGACTCAGATGGCCCGTCTGAAAAGGACGTCCGCAAAGGGAGGCCGCGTGCGCGCGGGGAAGGTTCGGACGGCAGGGATGGGCCGACACCCCTCTGCTCTTCGAGCCGACCCTTCGCCTCGCTCCTCCCCGCCAGAAAGGCACCCTTCCCAGTTACGGCCTCGATCCAGAGGCCTCCCGCCCTCCGGCCCCGGCGGTCGTTTCCCCAGCGCGCCCTACGAGCGGCCGTGACGTCTCGAGCCCCAGGCCCGAACGGAGCGAGACCCGTGTGTAGGAAACCACGCGCGCCTGCGGTTCGCCGTACGGGGCTCCTCGGTCCATCCTGGAGTGTAGGCGCACACTTTCACCATATGCTTGTCGGTCTGGGTAAACGGGCAAAACGAACTCCAGGGGCTTGGTTGCACCCCTGGAGAAAAGAACTCGCATGCATGCAGAACAACAAAAAGAGCCCCGAGCTCGCCAGACCTCCCTGGCCGTAACACAGGGAGGAAGGATCGTCTCCCCCGGTCACAGTCAGATCCGTAGACGTCGGGACAAGGGCATCGGAAAACAAACGCGGGCGCCTCAGGGTTGCCCGGGGCCCGGAGGGGCGCACCCCCTCCTTCGGGCCGTCGCTTTCTGCGGGGTAGCCTGGTCGATCGGAACTTTGGACGCGCCTGGGGACGGCCCCTGCCCGGTCGAGAGACCGCTTTGGGCAGATCGCTCCTCCCCGCTCTGCGCGTCGACGCGAGAGAGATACCCTCCGACCCCCTCGGGAGAGACTCAGATGGCCCGTCTGAAACAGAGGGCGGCGGTGGCCGCGGGGAAGGTTCGGACGGCAGGGACGGGCCGACACCCCTCTGCTCCAGTCTTCGAGCCGACCCTTCGCCTCGCTCCTCCCCGCTCGAAAAGCACTCCGGTTACACGGCCTCGATGCAGAGGGCCCCCCAAAAGCGGACGTTTCCCCAGCGCGCCCTATGAGCGGCCGTGCCGTCTCGAGCCCCCAGGCCCGAACGGAGCGAGACCCGTGTGTAGGAAGCCACGCGCGCCTGCGGTTTCGCCGTCCGGGGCTCCTCTTTGGTCCATCCCGAAAGTAAAATAAACCCATATGCTTGTCGAACGATCGGTCTGGGCGAAAAAGCGACTCCCCGGGGACTTGAGACACCCCTGGAGGATAAAAACAAACTGGACAGAGACGGACCGGGCTTCCCTTGCGCGCATCCCGGGCGAGGATGCTTTATCTGGGGTGGTAGGCGACGGAAGAAGGTTGGCGGCTCTGGAGGAAAAGTCCCCCTCCGAAAAACGGACAGAGTCCGGTAGCGTGCGGTCGAACGAGATTCCCACTGACCGCCCGCCTCCCCGGGTGGCGGCCGGGGAGGGCGCCTCAGACTCGGGCGCGGGCGAACGCGTCGGCTCGACGGGGGCAGCCGTCGGAGCCGAGACGGTCCCGAAACGGACCTTCGGGGTTTTGTCGAGAAGGGGACGGGCGACCGCCCCCCCCCCGCTCGGGCGAGGTGACGGACAGGGCTTCCTTTGCACGCATCCCGGTGAGGATGCTTAACCTGGGGTGGTAGGCGATGAACTGGGCGCTCTGGAGGAAAAGTCCCCCTCCGAAAAACGGACACAGTCCGTTAACGTGAGGTCGAACGAGATTCCCACGACCGCCCGCCTCCCCGGGTGGCGACCGGGGAGGGCGCCTCAGACTCGGGCGCGGGCGAACGCCTCGGCTCGACGGGGGCAGCCGTCGGAGCCGAGACGGTCCTAAAACGGACCTTCGGGGTTTTGTCGAGAAGGGGACAGAGCCCCGCTCGGACAAGGTGACGGAACGGGATTCCCTTGCGCGCGTCCCGACGAGGATGCTTTATCTGGGGCGGTAAGCGACGGAGGGGGCGCTCCGGAGGAAAAGTCCCCCTCCGAAAAAACGGACAGAGTCCGTTAACGTGAGGTCGAACGAGATTCCCACGACCGCCCGCCTCCCCGGGTGGCGACCGGGGAGGGCGCCTCAGACTCGGGCGCGGGCGAACGTCTCGGCTCGACGGGGGCAGCCGTCGGAGCCGAGACGGTCCTAAAACGGACCTTCGGGGTTTTGTCGAGAAGGGGACAGACGCCCCGCTCGGAC